>CAKKXW010000004.1:30018650-30154071 GCA_920937365.1 Sphaerophoria rueppellii | reverse complement strand
TTGTTCTTGGTTGAATTTGTCAAACATTTAAACAGAGAAATGTCAAGTTTTGCCAAGAGTTTCCTGTGCCTCGTACACTACAATGCCTTCGTTTTCCCAATTACCGTAGAATCAGAGGCCAATAACTTGGACAAATTAATCCACTTTTTACTCATTTAACAAAATATGCCTTCAGGTCCCATTCCTAACTTTTATTATCTGAGGATTAATGAGACTCTACTGTTGAGGCACTCAATAATTTTCTGTTCTGAGGAAAAAGAAATAGCTTTGTTTTGCATATCAACTGTGTTCATGGCTTCTTGTGAATGCTTTCATTTTCGTCGATTACAAAAATTGTTTTGAATTTGAAAAGCGAAAATCTTTGACTTATCGGCGTAAGTAGGTTTAAGAAGAATGAAGAGCATGTTTCGAGTATAAGACCATGCCATTGAATGGATGAAGATTGAAGTTGTTTTTGTTCTCTGTGGTAGCTCGAGAGAGACCTCAGATAGAGATCCTTTGATGTACATGGGTGCTTACCCTCACTTGCCTACACTTACACATTTGGGTGAGAAACAATATTGAAATACATTTCTGTATTTTTACTTAGACTCTTTAGAATTATCACCACAAAGGGAGGAACATAAATAACCTTGAATGGTTGTTCGTTCTTCAAGAGCAAATTGGTGCGCACTATAGATTTTCGGGCTGGTTCCTCTTGAGTCATTCTAGCATCGTTCTCTTGATGTATACAAAATATATATCGAACTCCTTGCATTCAAGAAAAGACCTCTCGGATGAGTAAGTGACTGACAAAGGACTTGGTCTTATTCTTCAGCAGTTTCTGAAAACATTTTTTGGATTGTTGTTGAATTTAAAGCAGATGCCAGTAAGCTATTGAAGGATTGCACTACTTCAAACTCGTGCTCTTCTAACAGACGATATGGGTAAAACCGTTTTAAAGCGTCGTAAGCAAAAGTCGTTGCTTTTCTTGAAGAAGGTCTTTGCCTAACTTTCAGAGTTCATTTGCCAAATTAGAAATACCCATTTCGAACAGTCTGAGAAACAGACTGTCCCCACACATGTTCCAATCTTACCAACCATGCGGGCAATGTAACGAACTTTCCTGTTTTCCTTAAACTAGTGAATAGATTTGAGACCATTTTTCAAAATTTTAACCAACACTTTTTTTTTGTCAAAATTAATTAACTTTCGTAAAACGTTGATGCTAAATGCCAACTTGTTTGACGTCGTACAAGATATCGCTGTCATTTTTCAATTTGCATCCCTCGTGGCTGCTCCAAAAATTCAAAATGTCATCCCTAAATGTACGTGAAATTCAAAAAAGCTCGCATGTTAGCATAGAGGTATCTCATGAGCGCTCTTATGAGAAAATTTACAACATGAAATGGAGACAGGCAATAAAGTTCAGATGGATATTTATGCAAAGTAAATTATTCGTCGTTAAATGATTTTTTTTTTTTTGCTTAACTCCATACGTTCTTGCCATATCGCCTTCCTAAACTGGAAACTTCGCAATCAAGGCCTTTCGTCCTGTACTCCGTGCTCTTCATATATCAGGCAGACACTCTGGTAACCTTTCGCCTGATATACTCTCCCTGAGGGCATAACCATCACTATAGGAATTTTTGGTAAAACGAAGATGTATGTTTATCTCTTTCGAAATTAAACGAATGTGGGGACTGGCGTTGGGCGCCACACGCATAGTTCGAGCTCTTAAGGCATATCACCTTTTTTCGTGTGCTGCGTCGCTGTTGACTGTGTCGTTGTGTGTCGCAAGCAAGTTAAATATAAATCATAAATTAATTTTGCCCAAAAAGTCGGATTTTGTCGACGTTGTGTTGTGTTGTGTTGTGTGGGGGCTGCCTAAAGAGATAGATATATTTTTTCATTAAGATTTTTATTTTCAATTTGGAATCCATTCATCTTTGAGTTTGAGTGTGTATTTCCCTTCAAAAAGCCTTTAAAAGATCAACAGAAATTGACTTCTTTCAGTGTCGTTCTCGAAATTCTGCTTTCCGAGTTCTAGTCGTTTGACGATGATGGTGCGTCTTGAATATTTTTCTTCATACAAAAAAGTCGATGATGACGACGACGATAGTAACTTTGATGGTGTAATGATGAAAAATCGCTCGAGCGTAGAATATACAAATAAGTGTAAGTAATTTCTATAAACCCTTGTCTACTCCGCACGGCTGCAGTATTTGAGGTTAGGGGTTGCCTAAATAACAGAACGCTAGAAGTGAAGTGTCAAAACGTTTTCGCCAAAAAACCTGTCACATCGTCAAAACAGAAAAAAAAAATTAACCGAAAACGGGGTGGATTCAAATTTAAGTCTCTAAAACGTTTTAGAAGGGATCTCTCCATCAGCTTCACAGATGAGTAGACATATATTATGTGAGACATTTAGTTGCCAACTTACGAGCTTATAAATGTAGCAGGGCTTTTCGGTATAAGAGGAAGTGTAAATTCGTTGATAAATCTATAAGAGTTCCTGTGACGATATGGCTGTGGAGGAGCTGAGAGATGATGGTTGATGGTATACACTGTGGCATGTTAAGGAGGCTTTAAGTAACTTCCTGCTGTAAAGCCATGCCATGTGGAGATGTAGTAAGTGAATCGGTGAATGAATGAATTTAAAATATGTCTTCCATTATGGAATTGTCTTCTGTATGTTGAAGAATTTATTTGGATTCGTCTTTTCATTTAAAGTGGAAAGTGACATTTTATCTAAGTAACATGAAATGAATTTGCTATGAACTGGCATGTGATATATGAATTTGATGTTTTTGTGAGGAGTCTGGAGAACGAAATGGAGTCGCTCTATTTATTTGATGTGTGCATGGCGTCTAGCTGTCAAATTGAATTTGTTATGATGCACTTTGGGATAGTTGAGTGGAACATGCAGCTCGAATGGTTGAGAATTGTAAATGATTGATGAAAATAAATGTCTCCAGTTAGCGATGATCCTTTGCAATGTCTTTAAATTTTCTTTTAGTCACTCAACGATTTTTCGAAATTTATTTTATTTTTTTCGTATAGAAATATTTAGCTTATGCTTTATGCTACTCTCATATTGAACCAGAAACATGGAATTTTGAGATTACGGTCAGCTTCTTCCTCGAATCCCAATTTGTGTATGATCTGAAGTAACCCTTCAACGGGAGTATAACGTGAGGCATGGTGGAACGGACATGCCTACTCGAGTACAAATCACACGATTTTGGTAGCCAATTCACGTCGCCTCGGAGCGAAATAACCAAGGCATGAGAGCGCACGTACAGAAAATCGATTGTGTTTTGAGCTGTGTGGCACATACGCTGCCATCCTGATGAAACCGTTATTTCTTCGGTGTTAATATCATACAATTCAGGCCACTAGAATATGGTGAACATCCACCTTAAGCGATCGCCGTTGATAGTGATTGTCTGGCCAGCATCATTTACGAAGAACTTCTCTTAACTTCATATACTAAGTTAGTACTCCGTAGAGGATGGTTTAGCGAAGCAATGAACAAATGTATAACTACTACTTCTCTGTTTTTTCGGTAAATAAGCACATCATCTATTACTGTTTCCTTTATGTAAGCCCAATTTTCGACAGAATTTCAACTTCTAACAAATTTGACTCACTATCTGACTCCATACAAAGAATTGTTTCCCTGTATCGTCGCACTGAAATCGTTACTACGGGCGATTTAAATGTACACAATTCTTCTTAGCTTCTCCATTCCAGCAAGACAACACCCGGTGGAGTGTGTGCTGAGATTTTTGCTGAGTTTAATCATCATGCTCAGCTGGTCAACGAGCCCACTCGAATACTGGACAGTATTGACATTGACGGCCAAGCAGTAAACACTCCTGACTTGTTCCTGTTCTGTCATATACACAAATTTCTAGTGTCAATAAATTCCAGTTAAAGAAAGAACTCCTAAGAGAACCGTTTGACAGTGCGAGAAAGCCGACTGGGACGGTCTAAATCATTTTTTCAGGATCTTTAACTGGTCACTATGCTTCCTCGATAGTGACGTAGATTCTAGTGCGGATGTGCTCGCAAGTTCAATTCTTCTGGGAATGAGAACTTTTATCCCGAATACGGTTAAAAGTATCAGACCAAAAGAGGATGCAAGGTTACAAAGCCAACCCTACTTAAGAAAACCGGAAGAAGTTCCATTTGTCTATATTCGACGGACCAAATTTTACATGACCAAAACCTATAAGGCAAAAAATACGGCAATATCCCAAAGGCATAAAAAACGTCTGGTAATTTGTGAAAAGTATGAAGCATTATTCTTCTGCCTTGGTCCCAACGCTCGTTGATAATGAAAATGATACTCCAGTAGTTCGCCCTTTCTGCTAGGCAGTTCACCTCCAACTCTTTGCTGTCAGAGAGTGTCATGGCTCCCTCCCCAGTTCTTGATCACGTTAATGATTCCATGGGACAAATCTTCTTTCGCTCTAGCGACGGTCCTAAAAGATCTCAACATACACAAATGGCCGGATAGTATCCCAGCTATTGTTCTGAAGAGGTGTTCTTCAACGCTGGCAAAACCCTTGCGTAAGCTTTTCCATCTATCCTATTCTTCTAGGCTCGTTCCGAGTAGTTGGAAAATTGCGTTTGTCCAGCCCATACCCAAAAAAGGTGAATCCTCCTCTCCTTCCAATTATCGTTCCATTGCACTAACGTCCCTTCTCTGTAAGGTCATGGAAACGCTGATAAATTATCAGCTGAAGAAATATCGTGAAGAACGAAAGCTTCTTAATGACTGGCAGTACGACTTTCGCGGCAAGAGTGGAACAAATCTTAACATCATTTTGGAGAAACTAAGGTTGTTGCCCTTGATACTTCAAAGGCATTTGTTTTAGTTTGGCACCAGGCTCTCTTATCGAAAATGCGTGCTTTTGGTTTTGATGACTGATGAGTCCCTCCTTCGTTGGATTAGAAACTTTCTTTCTAACCATTCTATACAAGTTGTATTGGACGGATTCAAGTCCGAAACCTATTAAATAAATGCTGGTGTGCCCCAGGGCTCCGTTTTGTATCCGACCCTCTTTTTGATTTTCATAAATGATCTCTTGTATGTAATTTCTAGACCAATTCATTGTTTCGCTGACGATAGTACCCTCCTCTTCGGATGTGGAACTGCAACGGCTTAATATGATAAGCTCATTAAACTCTGACTTAAACAGCGTTGTCAATGATTCGAAAACTCACTGCTGTCTTGTATCGTTGAAGCTGTCCATGAGTGGCACTTGCATCAGTGAAACGGATCACATATGCGATGTAGCAAAAATGCCGCAAGATGTTTAGGTTTTTTAAGATGATGCAAGAATTTTTGTCCAAAGCTTGAGTACAACTCCCACGTTTGGGCTGGTGCTGCAGTAACGTACTAAAGTCCTTGAGACAGTATCCAGAGCAGAGCATTTAAGTTGCTTGGTGACCATAACATCGTTGAGACATTTACATTTGCGTCACTTGAACACCGACGTAAGGTCTCATGCCTCACCCTCTTCTACCGTTTTTTCAACGGTATATGCTCTAGAAAAAAAGTATTCCCCCCTTAAGATATTCAACCGTAATACTCGCGGCTCCATTAATGCCCATCAGTTCATCTTCGAGCCCAACTTCGGTTGTACGGCCATGTTCAGAGCACCGTTCTTCAGACATAGTACGCGAATGTGGAACTCTGTATGCTCCATACATTCCAGTGTTCAAGAATTCAAGACCAATGTTAACCGACACCTCATTCTAAACCCTCTCCGTCCACCAATTTTCCCTAATGTTCGCATAGTGCTTTATCATAAAAAGGAAATAAAAATAAAACCCCTTGAGTGTAAATAAAAAAGCCCCAGGAAATAAAAAAGTCCCAGTAACAAAAGGAAATTCCCCAAAGGGAATTTTCGCTAAGGGTCATTTTGCTATTCGGGGGACAAATTAAAGAAATTTTAACCCATAAAATCACTCTTATTCTTTAGGTTAGTTATCCTATGGAATAAGAGTAGAATAGGTTTTTTTTTTTATTAATACGGCTGAAAGTTCTATCATTTGCACGTGTTGCTCGACGTCCTAAATAAATGATTAAAATACGATATTTTGACAGACAGTTAATAAACAAGATGGCCGACTAGAGCTGTCAAAATCAACCCTTCCCTATTGGAAAATCCATTGCTAGTTCGAATCGAAAAATTCTTTTTGTTTTGGATACATTTACCGTGGTAAGCTCTAGGCTGACTAGCTGACCCAGCAAACGCTGTTTTGGCTTGTAAATTAAATGAGAATTTAAAAACGTTCAGTATTATTAACTTAGATATCTTCTTTGAGGAGTTTTCATCACAAAAACACATTTAAATTTTTTATTCTTATTTTAATTCTTAATAAGCATTTATAAACTTTTTTTCTTTGTTTCTTTCAGGTAAGTTGCAGATTAAAAAAAAAGCCCTATCCAATTCGTAAGTTATACACTTAACATCACACAAATGACTTTCTAAAATTTAAATATATGTAAAGCTCCATCGAAAACATGAAATTGAATGTTTAAGAAAAAAAAGAGACAAAGCAACTGTTTCATCATCATCAAATCCAACCAAAATAGCATTAAGTTAAAGACCTTATTAGACCACCTAATCAACATCCAAACCCAAATTCCACACTGCATCTTCCTCACTCATCTGTTTTTTTCAATTTTAATACAAACCAATGCCTTATTCAGGTCCTTTCTCTAACCATCACCACATTATTCAAGTTTTGATGGCTACCAAAACGTGGCAAAATGATTAACATCTGAGAGAAGCTTGCCCTCTGACACCCATCAAAACCCAAGGGTTACCGTCACCATTATACCTTCCAAACCGTGGCTTTCCATATTGTGAAGAACAGAGAGAGAAAGAGCCTTCACAATCCATCATTTAGCTCGACACAACGACGAATACGAATACGAATAATATAAAAGAGCAATAGAGGGTACAGGAATTTTCACAAACGGTGATCCACCTAATATGTTGTTGGACCACCACCGCCGAGTCCATGCAGTCCATCTTGCTGTGGTGCTCCTTCCGTCCTGTGTTGGTATGTCCTCGTTGGTGGTTCTTCTGTTTTAGACTCATACATGTGAAGGTTTTTGTTATGAAAATACTTTGCAGTCCATCCAGGGAAAGTATTTTTTCCCTCACAGTTCCCTTATACCATTCCAGAGGTAAATTAAATACCCAACCCTAAACCGGCTGGTGGAGGCCTGAGTTGGCCATAAATCACTCGAATTATAGGCTTCGTCGAGGACTTAAACAACTTTAGCCTTAGCCAAGAGGTTATAGAGGTGTGTAATGCGATGAGTGTATACATATTTGTAGGTATCGGCTAAAATCTGACGTCGTCGGAGGTAAACGTCCGTCCATCACTAAACGGCCAGTGTCGCAATAAAGTACACCCCGTCCAGTAACTCAGCTCTTTTGTTTTGCTGAGTCGGGTAGAAAATTTGCATGAACCAGAAGATTTTTGCCGAAGTAGAATGAGAGCCAGATGCTGAAGCACTCTCTTCCTGCTGACCGCATGCATAAATATGTACGAAGTTAGTCTGGGTCGAGTTGTAGTTGAAGGACAGCACTTCACCTTACTTGGCCAGCATCATCGCCACCACCACTGTATAACTTACGTTCTTTTCAGTGAACACTAAGGTGTGCTGCCAGGACTCGTGTTTTTCAAATTGCAAACAAATGAAACGGAAATAAAACCAAAAAAGGATCAGTCTGTACGTTTGGAATCCTTTTATGTCAAAAGAGAGCAACAACACTAAAGTTGGAAAAAGGGAAATCTAAAGAAAGGATATTATTCCTTTTTGAGGTTGATATACATAAATAAAGTCTGTTGTAGGCCAGGTGAACCCCGACAGCTGCAGACATAGTAGAGAGAACATCATTTCATAACTTTCGGAATTTGGCCTATTTCGATTAGTCCTTAATATTTCCAGTTCTTTAGATTTGCTTATCATAAATATAATATCAAACCTCACACCGATCACCGCCGCCACCGGCATCGCCTCGGCCGCAAATGGTCCAGTTTGGGCTATTTTGTAAACACTTTTGCTTGTGTTGCCATTATACGTATAAAAAGGATCAAGGGGAATATGTTTTAGGCATGCCTTAAGCTATGTCACATTGATAGGGATTATGGAAGGATGAAAAAAGGGTCTACTTTAGTTTATTATAATAGATAGCTAGGTAGGCAGCAGGGGGGAGGTAATATATGCTAACTCAGGATGAATATTTGGCAAGATAAATATTTATTGCAGGGTCAACATGTGTTCCAGTGAATTGATCAGGAAGAGAAGGAAATTTCCAACAACCGGAAATCCTCCGGGAATTTTTCAATTTTTTTTTTTTCGTATTGATAGACATTTCGATGGTAGGCGTGTCACGTCGAAGGATATGCTAAGGAATGGGATAATGATGATAAATTTGTTTGTACTAATTCATGGGTGATTGATTTCTCGTTCGGAAATAAAATATTTATTCGACTATTAACTCTTTTTTTTCATGTTTTTTGAAAATGTTAGCAAAATTTTTCTGTATGTTGCAAGTCAGCGTGAGATAGAAGGATTTAATAACGTTTGTATGGAGAGTTTTTGAAAAGGATTGTTCCAATGTAAATTAAGTCTTTCTTTTTGTATCGGCTTTCTTCCTACCGGCTATCAAATTCCTTGGACACAAGATATGCCAGTTGCTTTTGCAGCGAGTTCTTTCTCCGATTGGGAGAAGATGCTCGAAGATGATGAATTTCATCGCAAAATCGTCTTCAGTGGCGTAGCTTATTTTTGGCGCAATGAGTTTGTCGAAAAGCAAGATATGCGTTATAAGTCGGGTGACCAACCATATCCTCTGCAAGCTTCAGTAGGTCACATGATCTCTGATCATCACAGATGATGAGTTTGATATGACCTTGATGCCAACCCTCATCATCTATTTTTTTTTTTTTATATAATAAACACACACTCAAGGGGTTTTTTATACCCTTATTATGCCATAGACACAGTGAGTGCTTGTGGAAAGTGGGAAGGGGTTGGAGAGGAGGTGGCGGCGTACATTGATCTTAAATTCCTGAACACTGCAATGATCCGGAAAGACAAAGTGTGGAAGAGAGTTCCACATTCGCGTTGTACGGCTAAAGAACAATTCTCTATACTTGAGCGTACGACCGAAGTTGGACTCAAGGGTAAACTGATGGGCATTCCTGGAAGCGCGAGTATTACGGTTGAATTGTTTAAGGAAGGAATGCAACTGGCTATTTTCACTAGAGCAATTACCGAAGAAGTAACGAGTAAACAAGGAGAGACACGAAACGTTACGACGGTGTTCCATGAAGTGAATGAGTTAGTGATCTCTTCTACAACCAATCATTCTTACAGCTCTTTTTTGTATTCCATCCAAGAGGCTCAAGTAAGTAGCTGGAGTCCAGCCTAAAGATGGAATTGTACTCAAGCTTGGGACATATTATATAGGTCTCGTAGATAATAGCCAGGTCAGACGGGGAGAAACATTTCTTGCACCGTCTTAAGAAACCCAAACATCTTGCAGCATTTTTGACGACATCGCGCATGTGCTCGGTCCACAAGAGGTGGTCTTTGATGCACATACCGAGAATCTCGAGATGTTCGGTCTCATTGATGCAAGTGCCACTCATGGACAGTTGCAAGGGGGGTATATCTCGCTTGAACGATGCCAGACAGCATTGAGTTTTGGAAGCATTAACTCTACACGGTCACTGAGGACATTAATACATCAGTGAGAGAGAGAGAGGGGAGAGAGAGAGAGAGAGAGAGAGAGAGAGAGAGAGAGAGAGAGAGCGAGGAGAGAGAGAGAGAGAGAGGATAGACACATAGAAAGAAATCACACATAACAGATACCTACGTCCCAACCTTAACACATAGAGGTGTAAACCTGTTCTCATATCTACTGAATATACAAATGAAATTTCATCAAAACCGGTCAAGCCGTTTCGGAGGAGCAGAAACGCTAAAACTGTGACATAACAATAGATGTTATCGCATAGATAAGCTGGCGATTACGTAGAAAAAGAATGGTACCGAAGCTGAGACTTGAGCCCGCAGCGTTTGATATAGCAATCAACTAATCTATCCTCTGAGCCATGGCCTCCCGCGCCTCTTAGGAAGAGGGGTAGCCTCCTCCATATAGATTTTTGTCGCTTTGGCGTGTAGTTGAAGTTGGTTTTGTGTCTTGCGACTGTATTCTTGGCCAATTAATCTTGGTGTCAAGCTTAGAATCCTAACGAACCTCTAATGTTTCATCAGAGGGCTTCAGAATGCAAGCAAGATGCTTTTTCTTGAACGCCCACTTTGGACGTAATTAAGTTCTTTTTTGCTAAGTGAGCTGGATCCAGTTCTGACAGAGCCATTACTCACAGCCTTTGTTTTTTGGCATAAGTTCCCAAATGCAGATAAGGTTAGTTTAAACCGGAGATCGCCAAGCATCAGAATATATAGTCCATTAGAGATTGAGCCATTTTTAAAAGAATTAGGTCTTCAGCCAGGCTACGGGTCGGCTATCACCTAACATACATCCAGTCCAATTGTGACAGAATGGGAAAGATATTTGTAGGGGAAACGAAGGATTCAGTGGTGTTTAACGGACAGAATGGGTAATTGGCTAGCGTAAGCAAAGCCAATATGGAGTGGGAAGAAATAGGAGGGAGAAGTACGGAAAAAAGAAAGCGCCCTTTGGTTTCACAATCAACGACTCATCTGGGGAAGGTTTCCCAGAATCTTTGCCCTTATTCAGCTTCTACAACTCAACAAGTTCGACGCTTGCAAAGGAGAAGAGCGATTTCCGAGATATTCATTTTAAAAGATCATGCAAATCCGTTGAGGACTCAATACTTTTGTACCAATAGAGTATTTGGCACCAAATTTTGAGGGAATGGTTCGAGCAGTGGGTGGCGGGGTAGGGGAAAGCGGGTAGTAGAGTAATGGGTTACGGGTAGTGGGTTGCGGGTTATAAAAGCTTAGGTTTTTTATTTGTAGTGTAGTGTCCGTAGCTCAGTGGTTAGATGCGTTGGCTGCTAAGCAGAATGTCGTGGGTTCGAGTCCTACTCGTGCCCATATTTTTTATTTCATCTTTCACTCGCATCTTGCGAAAAACTGACAAAACTTCCAAGAGTATCAATCTGTCATGAAAAAGTGCTTCTCAATTTTGCCATTCGGAAACGGCGTTAATTGTAGGTCCCCTCAATTCTTCACACGCACTCAGAGAATTGTTGAAGAGAGTAAGCCACTTAGGCCTTGGCTCTTCAAGAGCTGTCGCGCCACTCTATTTATTTGTTTTTAGGTCTTTTATTTGAGGCAGTAAATCTGCCGGGTCAGCTAGTTTAAAATAATGTATAGAAAAGTCCTAACTACGCCATATGAGTATCATTTTTACATTTTGGTCAAGAAATTTCTTTAGGCTTTCTTGAGTAAAGAAAAGTTACAGTCATGTGTGATAACGAGAATTTTCCCAAGATTTAAGGCTGAACTACATCGAAACGCAAAGTGTAAAAAGTTAAAACTTGGTGCACAGTGAAAGCTCGGTAATGGTCAAGTTTTTGTTTACGCTCACTTTAAAAAAAATGATGGGGAGATATTCAGATATGCATTTATAGAAGCAGTACTGCACATAATTTCCACTGTTTTGTACTTTCTGACACTTTGTTTTCCGGTGTATTTCAGTCTTTGGTGATATAAACTCCCCAACGACGTCAATGCTGATACTGTCCTATACCACTCTAGAGACACTGAGTGCAGATTCACCTCAGCTCTAACCAATGAGTCAATTCCAGTCAACCTTAAAGTTTGACTTTTGTTTCTTCCTGTAATTAATACGTCTCGTGTCCAGCCTAATGAGAAGATTAATTACTCAATCACACTGACAATCCATTGACGCCAGGCTCCTCTCTTGATTCCCGTAATTCAATCAATCTAATCCTTATCTCTGTCTAAGATATCATATCACTATCAAAATACACAGTAGAATGATTTCAATTATTATTACGAGTACATATTTCTCTCTGTATACAAATAATCCATAAAAGAACCACAAACTCAACCAATTTATCATCCATTTGACTAATTAATGTTGCCAGCAACTGTGGTTGCAAATTAAAACCCATCTTCTTTTGCCACAAACTTATTCCTCCATAGATACAAGATACAAATAAATATATCTTTTGTGTTTGACGAGTTGAAATATTTGTATACTTACAATATTGTGTGACGTATCTCTCATGTCGTTATTCTTCGTTTAACACACAAATTGAGTTCAAATGGATATGTCAACATTAATTTTGAATATTTTTCGATCAGACATACTCACATACATACACTGACTGTACAGTTAACTGTTTTCCATTAAAATGAAGAGAAACATCCGACATGATTGTTGGTAGAAGAAAATAGTTCGCCACTTTCGATTAATTAAACAAAGACCTATTGAGACTTTGTTTGGCTTTTGTGTTGATTCCCGAGTGTGTGTTTGTCGCTGATACTTTCAGACAGTATTCTTCCTGAAAAAACAGCCAGCATAATCCTTAACAGCTTTTAGACTCGCTCTGAAAAGCATCCAAGTAATTAATCATATTCCCACACTCAATGTGCTTTGATCATACTAGGGTGGTCCCAAAAAAAGTGTTCCCTTCTAATACACCCTATTGTAAGTATACCCTCAACTACTATAAAGCTACTTTGGCAGCATCAATCAATTTCACAATTTTCACTCGTCATCATCAACCTCATTCTTGTTTCGTTGCGAGTAGCAGGCGGGGTCGACTATTTTCAGGGGCCATTGGGTTTAGCTATATTCCTCTATGTCGCGCACTACAATGTTAAATTTTTTCCTATGTGCATCCAGATACTCCCTTCAAAGTTACTTTGGCTTTTAAGTGCTTTTAAGGAGTAAGTTCCTTTTAATATAGAGAAACTCCTTCATGCATATAGTGATGTGAGGGAGAGTTTTTTTTTATGTGGAAGCTTGAAGTCAGCAGCTACTTTGTATACAAAGTTCTTTACTGCGATGCGAACAGAACACACATGTACGTTGATTTGTGACAAAGGAAAGGAAACGTGCATTTTTCCATTTTTGTGTCCTTTTTTTCTGAGCTTGTTTTGAATTTTTCATGCTTCCGCGCTTTTACGAGCAATGCCCACGTATAATGAATCTAATATCCTATGCCTACAACAAAGGTCTCTGGAAAAGAAATAAGGACACAAACCGTCCTACCTAGTCAAGGAAATAAATCTATGTGCAGGTGCAAGATAACTTGTGTAGGGTTGCCATGAATGGTGCTTCTTCATACCGAACGTGACAATATCGATACATTTTCTTATTCTACATCATTCCAAGCTTTCGTATTTTTGAAAGTGGCAACGCTGAAGTCAACCTGGCAACTCTGGTTTCATCCCACGCATGAAAAACGCCATTGTGTTAAATGTCAAAGATGACAAAAACATACGCCAGTCCTCGAACACCCATACCTGCACCTAGGCAGCATGCATACCAACACAAAAGTGAATATTGCTGTCATGCACTATATGTCATATCCTTACACCCATCAACCATCAACCTTTAGATAGGATAGAACAAAGTAGGCACTTCGTATTAATTATATGGCCGTGTGCACAAGGACACTTGCTCTCAAAAGAGAACTTCTCGCCCCCACCTGCTGCTTTGTTGAAGGTACTTTGCTTAAAAACCTCATTTAACAACGACTATACAAGCAACGTGACTTTGGTACAATTTTTCGTGATATTTTTTTTGTTTTTTCTCCTTCAATTTTCGCCCTGGATAGCATTTTTGCACATACATTAGTTGCACATTCATTTTCACACACACAGGTTTATGTAGTTTGTTCGAAAAAGTGCGAGAGGGTCCTCCATCAAACCAACCATCCTCGCTCCGTTCGCCTTCATGAATGAATAAGTTCGCAGTGTATAGTAAGTTTTTAAGGGTTTTCTGAGCGACATGGTGTACTTACAAGTTTTTCTTTTGACGTGTGGAATGAGATGACAACCTACCGGCATGCACGACGATGAAATTTCTTCACGGCAAACCGCTCAGTGTCCTTTTAGCCTCTCTAAAAGTTTGTAACATTGTGAAGTGAATGCATTCCGACATTTAACTACTATGGAATGTTTAAACAACAACAGCGACATGGGATGGCAGCATGCAACGCGACGATGATGATGATGGCAACGGTAACGGTGACAGTGACGTTAGCTTGGCATGAGTAGCGCCATCTCGCTAATTACGTGTGCATTTTTAATAACTTCACCTGTCTGGGCCCAAGACATACACACACATTCCCACTCTCACACGCCTAAAGTCACTTGAAACCACTTTTCTTACCGTAACTGTACAAAACTTTGAAAACCAAGAAAAAGGACGAAAACAAAAATTGAAGAGTTTTTCTTGTGTTTTCTTTTTTCTCGCTCAATATCCACTTCCTGTCGAGAAAGAAAAAAAGGAAATATGAAATGAAACTTTAATAATAAGATATTTTTTTTTGTCGATAAAGTAATAACGTAGTTTTTAATTTTCCTGACACGCCCTCTCGATGTACGAATTTTGCATCGATGATTCAGACCCATCGTCGTCATCGACACGACACAGCACGAAAAGAGGAATATCTCATTTTGTTTTATAACATGAAAATCGCTACTGTCATGAAAAGGATGAACAAAAAAATAAATATTGTAAGAAATATAACAGAATGACATCTTGAGGATGGCCGACTCACTCACAGTGGGGTATTTGTGAAAGATTAAAAAATGTCTTACTGGTTTTCTAGTCCGAATAGGTTCATACAACACGATTCAATCGCATGAACAAACTCTATAAGTGTTTTGATATGAGGGAGATCACTGTGGCGTATACTTACTTTTTTTTAACAGTAGAATATTTCATGAGAAGCAACGGGCTTGAAGCAATAGATTGAGTGCTTTTTTATGATATTTCCGAGACTTACCAATTTGAAGCTATAAATTCATTTTCTTAATTACTTAAGGTGGCGCTACAGTCCGTTGTGGACTTGGGCCTGAATCAACAGTCTCCGCCAGCCCGCTCGGTCCTTAGCTAGCTGTCTCCAGTTTTGCACTCCAAGTTCATTGAGGTCCTTTTCCAATTAAGTAAGCCACCTGAGTCGCGGTCTTCCTCTCCTCCCACGTCCCTCGGGAATAGTGTCGAAGGCTTTCCTCGCCGGAGCATTGGTGCCCATCCGCTCTAAATTACCGACCCTTCTGGCTAGGTCCATGTCGTTGTACAACCCGTAAAGTTCGCTATTATATATTCTTTGCTATGCATTCACATAAGTACTATCGGTCGGGGGTTGAACAGAAAGTCAAATTATGCAAACCATTTCTTAATTTAATTCTTAAAGAGAAAATATCATCAAAATCGGTCCAGCCGTTCGCATGGAAATTGAGAAAGCCAACTCTGGCAAGAAGAAATTCGAATGGAATGTTTTCAAAATATTGAAAAATTGATTTCTTGTTCATATTTAATCAGTTTTCAGATTAGAAATCAAAATGATTTTGTTCAACAAATTCCCAAAGCTTCACCACTGTTCCATCTTCTGCTTGTAAGGATAATGGCCCTAGTCTTTTAGGCTCCGTTTTAACGAGAAAAAATAAATATTCCCAACCAGAAATTTCTCATTTAAAAAGCAATTATTTCCGTTTGCTCAACGTTCCCCCGATTTGACAGAGGAAGTTTGGGGAAAAAGGATACGCCTGTCGCTGTATACAGTGTGCACTGTGCAGTGCAGCAAACCATTTTGCTTGCCCATTTTTAAACAAGAAGCGATAAAAAAATGATGACATGCTTTTTTTTTTGTTAAGAAAAATGGACAATAACAATGACGCTGATAATATTTCCATCAACCACATCACACAGGAAAGACGTCGTCGCATCGTCATCGTCGTCGCTTTGGTCTTTATGATGCTAAAGATATGGCGATATGTGTGTTGGTGATTTGTGACGGACGTACACTCTGATGCATAAAATATAGATATGCATGTGTAAAGAGTTCAAACGAAGGACAGTAGCAGGAGATCATGTTGTCAGGTCGTCCATATTTTTATGCGTTTCTACTTCTCAAAGTCGTTGTAGCCAGTTTTCATTCGCTTGAAATCTAAAATAATACATTATCCATGTTAGGGTGGTTTCTGATATCGAAATATCTTTTAAACAAAAATTTCAAAAACTTCTTTCTGGACCACCCTAACATGTGTAATTTTTATGCGCTTGAAATCCAAAATAATACACTATAAATGTAAGGGAGGTTCTTCAAATCAAAATGTCCATTAAACAACAATTTCAAAAACTTTTTTCTGGACCACCCTAACACGTGTGTTTTAGGCAGAAGTCTTTCCTTCAGTTGTATGAGAATTGTGTGCCTGTTGGGGAGGAAACTACTACTTAAACGTGGCAAGACATGTCCGGCTGTTATTAAACTCTCAGTATTCTGTTCCGGAATTTCCTGTTGGCAGTTAAGCTATGTATCGTTACCTATCTGTAGACACAAACCACCACCGATATGCCGCCGTACGGATGTCGTCGTCGGTCGTCGTCCTTGTTGTGTGGAATATGGAATGTGATAGCGAAATTTCACTGGAGATTGTATAATTTTTTTTTTCATTAAATTTTATTTTTATTTTTTGTTGAAAATGACCACAGGACATAAAATTTAAACGATCTTTCTTGCTGAGTGTGTGAATGTGTGTGATTGTCTTCTAGAGAAAGGAAGAGTGCGAATGATAGGCCTCCAAAGAATGTACATCTGGCAATGATTGTGTGCCATTGTTCTGGTTTTACTCTCATGATGTACTCAAATAACAGTTAAATGTGAATGTTGTACCAGGGACGGACGGAAAGGTATTTCGAGGATTTATGGTCGAAAGGATTGACTGATTGGGTTGGGTTTTATTTTTTTATTATTTTTATTGCTCGTTGGTACTTTCGAAGAGGTTTTCAATGGTGATTTAATAAGCCCTATGCGAATATGTGTAGAATGTTGATACCTGATGAATGTGTAGCCAGGGAGATGGAGAAAACGAATTAAGAGGCGTTATTTGCTGTTTTTGGTTTATGAGAATGCTGATTTAGTAATTTCTTTTTACACTTGTGGGTGAGCGGATTGAGTTTATGGGCCTTATTTATTGGTTTAACTTTTTATCATGACAGCGAATTGTTGTGATTTAGTGATTAACGAATTGGGTTACTTTGTTGAGCTGTGTAAGCAAAATACATACTTACAAAGGCAATAAACAGTCTTACAAAGCAGACATTGAATATTGACATTGACACCACTGTACTTCGCACATGAATGCTGACAAAGCTGAGGCTTGAACTCGCAGTGTTTAACTTAGCAGTCAACTATGCATTCCTCTGAGCCATGGGCATCTGCTACAAAGCAGACATTACTGTTAAATTGCAAGTTAAAGCATACACCAATGTTAACATCAGTCTGAAAAATGAAGGTCCCACTGTAAGATACCAGTTTAAGATAACAGGAACCATTTTTCAATTTAAGTGTAAGTCTAACAAATGAAAATATCATAAATTTCATCTGTGATCTATCTGATTTGATTGGGATCTCTTGCCCCTCAAAAAATTTCAACAAAATGTGAATGTGAATTGTATCGACGCAAACAAGCAAATGAGTACAATTTCATCGAATTCGGTCTTAAAATGTAATTCTACGTTGGTACGGCGTCAAAATTGTTATCGATCAGTGATGGATAGAGTGCATATGCAATGGTTTTTTCTACAGAGTTTTATACCTTCTTTGGGTACAGGGTGTACACTTCATTATCTACCCCTAGGTAGGTTAAAACCTGTCTAACGGGTTTGTCCCTATCATTTGTTAAGAAATAATTTTTCGATTTCAATGATCTGCAGAGTTTTTTAAGTTCATTTATTATTTTATACGAGCTGACCCGACAGACGTTGCTCTGTTAAAAACAGTAGTAATAAAAGTTATGACAATTTAACAGTTGTTTGTGCATTCTTAAAAGGCATTTTTAGTCCCATAAGAAGAGGCATAGAGTACAATTTACGAGCTTTACAAATGTAATTATTTCTTACAGTGGAAACTTATAATATTCTGTTAAATATATCTGCAGTATCTCTAATACATAAAATTCTCGTATCACGTATGGTGCGTAATTGTACTCCTCCGAAGCGGCTGGAACGATTTTTGTGAATCTTTGCGAGGATACCAGCTAGGGTGGAGAATTGGACAACATTTTTTTTCATGTTAAGATTTTTATTTTTATTTTGTCATGACTTAGAATTAAACAACAAAAACCGATCTACCCCTATATTTATTTGTTAATTACAAACTTTTCTAACAAGAATTTGTTTTCAATTTGGTCTTCCGCAATCGACCCCTATGTTTTAATAGCATTTTATATTTTTCAATCCTATTCAAATCCGTTGAAGACCCACTTATGTTGTACCAGACCATATGCTAATAGCCTGGGTACCGGGTAGTGGGGAAGCGAGCTAGTCGATAGCGGATAGTGGGTAGCAATTACTGCTGTAGCGGGAAGCGTTTGGAAGTATCGGGTTACGGTAAGTGGGGTAACAGGGAAGCTGGGTATAAAGGGATAGCGTGTAGGGGCATTGTGGTATCGGGAAGAAGGTAGCGATTACCGGTTAAGCGGGTAGCGTGTGTAAGTATCGGGTAGCGGGAAGCGGCTAGTGGGGTAGCAGTCGGGTAACAGGGTAACTAGGTATAACGGGGTAGCGGGTAGACGGTAGTGGAGAAGCGGGTAGAGGGAAGCCGGTGGTATGCTAGCGGGCTAAAAAAGTCTAGGTCTTTTTTATTTCGATTGAGGCAGTACGAACTCTGTGGGGTCAGCTATTTTTCTATAAAGAACTCTTCAATTGGGAGTTTAAAATGTTCACTCAGTTAGGAATTGATTTTCAAAAAGATTGAAAGTCCATTGCAATCAATTTCAAATTCAAAAAAGCTTTTATAAATCACAGAGAACAGAGTGAACCAACAAAAAGCCTTAAAATCAATTTTGGTTGTAGTTTTTCCCCACTATTCAACTTAAAAAAAAAAAAAAAAACATAAAAATATTCTCTTGCAAAGTTATACGCTGTTTCCGCACTCCAACGTCACGTCTGCAAAGTGCACTTTAATCTGCAGGAGGCTAGTTCCATCAATATGCACCATAGACGTGCTAGCCTGCCTGCAACTTAAGTGCAACCAACATCATCACGGAATACGTTTTATTTCAGACTACTCAACGGCCAGACGCGACTAACCTCAATTCTGTTCCGGTGGCGCGTACATTTTTTGCTTGGCCATCAGCATAAAATACAGTAAAAAGTCTAATCTAGATTTAAATCCTGCCTAATCCATTAGAGGATGGTGGCGAGGTCTACGACGACGTTGACTAAAAACTAGAGGATATGTCGTCTGTCTGTGAATAAGGAGTAAAAAAATACTGAATGATATTTTAATCCATTGCGTGCATTCCATTCTGAAAGTTAATTGAATTCGCTTTGACCTTTTTTTGTCATATTTTTTCATTAATTCCTTCACAATAGAACTGGAGACAGGGTCTTCCTATCTTACCTTACCACTCAAACCCTTCCCTGACAAACTGTATCACCCTAACCCTCACACAACAGAAGTGAAAGAGAGGATTTAGAAAAGATGAGACAATTGAAATAACTCAAAACCATTAGACACAACCACAAGTTTGTTTATAATAATTATAATTAACAATTAAATGATTAAATGTTGAATTTTAATTGCTTCAAAACCCTTTTACCGGTTGGTGTTAGTTTGTTGGTTAAGCGAATTGAATGGGGACAGGATTTCAGTTGTGGTAGTGTAAATGGAGTTGTTGTTTATCCCCTGCCTGAAGGGGGATGATAATGGTGGGGTTGGTAAACGTCTGGCAGTCGACAACATGCAAAAATTTGTTTTCAAGTTGTTGTTGGTCTGAGTGTTTCTGTGTGTGTGTGTGTGTATGCGACACTGCGAGACAACTATGAAGAGGAAAAAAATAAGAGAACATTTTACTGTTTTGGAAGTTTTAATTGTTCTCGCGGGAATTGACTGAACAAATCCTTTACCAAAGCACCATCAAGCAAGTAGTATTCTGAATTGTTTTCTTGCTCTCTCCTCGAAAAAAAGACCATACTCGAAATGGTTGTCTGTCTGTTTGTTTAAACTTTGTTGCCATTTTGTGAATTTGTCGAAGTGTTTTTTGTGTCGTCGAGAAACACTGCGCCATGAGTACAGTGGTGCCTATGTAGGTAAGTTTAGTCAGAGAAAATTTGGATTGTGCGTAAGAACTTTTGATCTAAAAACGGCAAGAAATTTTGCAGAAAAGTCACATTTGATTTTCCTTCTCTCCGAGTGTCGCATTTCGAACCGAGCAAATAACCTTATAAATTTTTGTATCGCAAAAACCCCACTGTGTCATTAGTTTCCACACAAATTGTTTAGTGTTTTGTGTTCTCAAGTTGTTTTATCTAAATTAAAACTCCCAAGTTGATCAGAGATAAGAATTTTCTTCAAAAATTATCCTGAGATTTTCCAACCCAAAAAACGCTGTGTTGGTTGACTTAGAACACTTTTTGTCTGCCACCCAAAAATCTGCTGGGTGTTGTTAATCCTTTAAACAATAGTTTGCGGTTCTTCCTTCTTTCGTTTCTGCTGCTTCGGTTTTCTATATCTGAAACTGAACTGATTCGAATTTGAGTGTCTTTGCCACATGAACAATTGAGAAATGAATAGATCCTTGCGTTTGGCTGGTCTGTTTTAGCAATTGGATACAAAGCGGTGGCAAAGACGGATGGTGGTTTTGACGATGGAAGTATCTTTGCCTCACACAAAAATTGAAAACATTTAATTTGTCACACAAAACACAGAATGCTTCAGGAAATTCACATTAATTTCGTCTTAAGTAAAAGTTAAATGACTTGCGTTTGCCTTAGAACGCTGCAGATAACTAGACATTCTATAGATGATGATGATGTGGAATACAACGATGAAGACGAAGATGATGATGACGACTCGTACTTTCGATGATATAACGAATGTGCAGAAAACCTTGAGGCAAAATTCAACACTTAATTGTTGGGGAGTATTTTGCATCAATAAGGACTCTTAAGACTGTGAATTAATGAAATAGTATCAAATTGCGAATGAAATAAAAGGAGACATTCAAATTCAAGGGTTTTTTGAGAGCTTGAGACTTTAGTAAAGCCTTACACAAGAGCGGTAGAGGGTTAATTGAAATGTCAAAATTTACAATAAAATTTTTTCAAATATGTACTTATCTTTAAACTGATTTGAATGGTTACAAAAGAATGGTTAACGAATACGTAAACAATACGTAAATTAAAAAAAGTGTATTCTCGTGGCTTTCTTAGACAACGAATTTGTCTTGAAATTCTAAAATCACTACTACCGAATGATATTAGAGTATCAATTTGGTCAAAGTCATCCTGAAATAGAGAGTTTCGATGTTGAAGACATTTTCGTCCATTTTTTTGCCACCAGAGGCCTAGGTACCTAGTGATGTACTGCGCAGTTTCGGCTGATCGTTTACAACCAAATGGAGCATTATAACTGTCGATCTTTGACACCAAACGTCTCATACCTGCCTCGTAATCTGTGCCACTGGAAGGTGCAAGAAATTTTTCTCCCCGTCTGATCTGGCTATTATCTATAAAACATATATCCGTCGAAAGGTTGAGTACCATTCCCATCTCTGGGCTGGTGCTCCAGCTACATACTTCAGCATCTTGGATGGAATATAAAAAAGAGCTGTAAGAATGATTGGTGATAGAAAGATCACTGACTCATCGCTACTTTTACGGTAAATGATCTAGTGATATAGGAAGTTGCATTCCTCCCCTCAAACAATTCGCCCGTAATACTCGTGCATCACTCACTGTGTTTCTGGCATAAAAAGGGTATAAAAAACCCTTGAGTGGGTGCAAACTATATGAAAAAACTGGGAGCATACACCTGCTGATTCCTGCCACAAGGGGAATGATACCCGCGTAATCTTTTCATTATAAAGGGTTTTTCAATAGGGACGCTACAAAAGAAGACCGATAGGGACAGCAAACGACGCCATATTTTTTCCTTTTCTCTTGACATTTCTCTTCAGTAAAGTTTGCCATTTCATCATAGAAAGGTATACGATCCAACAACGAGTCGAAATTATTAAAATTTACTACCGAAATCCGGAGTCAGTGGTCAACACTTTAAGAGCGCAACGTACAATTTATGGTCGTCATAATCGTCTGGCTGGATGGCTTCGTCAATAAGCAAAATATGCATTATTGGTCAGGCAGCAATCCACATGTGCTTCACGAGGCACCATTACATCCCGAAAAAATCACTGTTTGGTGCGGTTTACATGCTGGTGGTGTCATTGGGCCGTACTTCTTCTGTGATGATCAAGACCGGCACGTTACTGTGAATGGGAATCGCTACCGCTCAATGCTTATGTGGTTTCAACAGGACGGTGCCACATGTCACACAGCGGGCCAAACAATCGAATTATTGAGAACGAAGTTCGATGAGCGCATTATCTCCAGAAATGGACCTGTGAATTGGCCGCCTCGTTCATGCGATTTAACGCCGTTAGACTATTTCCTGTGGGGCTACGTCAAATCTATGGTTTATGCCAACAAGCCAGCGACGATTGATGAACTTCGTACGAATATCGAACGTGAAATTGCAGCAGTATCGGCCGATTTATGCTTGAAAACCGTCGAAAATTGGGTTCAGCGTCTGGACTTCTGCAAGCGTGCCCGTGGTGGCCATGCAAAAGAAATTGAGTTCCATACATAAAAAAGACAAAATTTCCATAAATCTTAGACAAGAAGAAATTATTCAAAGTAATTCCTTTCGGAACCGGGAATAAAACTGTAGAACCTAAGCTCTAATTCTTGATCCTTTTTTTTAAATTTATTTTTGACTTGACTTGACTAAACGTTATTATAACAGCAATACTGTTTTATTGCATTTTATCTTTTCCTTAAAAATAGAGTGGCGCGACAGCTCTTTAAGTGGCTTACTCTCAACAACAAGTCTCTAGGTGCGTGTGAAGAACTGAGGGGAACTACAATTTAACACCGATTCCGAACGGCAAAGTTAAGAAGCACTTTTTCATGACAAATTGATACTCTTGGAAGTTTTGTCAGTTCTCCGCAAGAGGCAGTGCCCGTGAAAGATGAAATAAAAACTATGGGGACGAGTAGGACTGCAACCCACGAAGTTCTGCTTAGCAGCCAACTCTAACCTAACCTAACCACTAAGCTACGGACACGACTTTTTCTTGTTTCATTTTAATAATACGCACTGTAGTGCTAGTCTCCTTTCACACATTGACAAGTTTTCGCATACAACTCTTAGCACTTCCTGGAATCTCAATCTCCATTTGCAATCTGCCTTAAAAAAAATACACAAGAAAACAACACCGAAACAACATGTCAGAGTCAAAAACTTAATCGTCGAAAACCTTATCAACAACCAACGTTCGGAAACCATAAGTTCGTTAAAAGATCCGTCCCCTTCAAAAATGCTCCCTCGCCAGAACCAATCTAATAAAATAAAAACGTTACAAACGACTTTTCCACGAACCAAAATGAAAAAAAAGTATTAGTCAACCCTTGTTTGTGAAAAGATGTGCAAGTGGGTTGGATGTGTTTGTGTATGTGCGCTCGCAAAATGTCTGTCTATATGAGTCTTTTTTAATGTCCGCAGGAAGTGTTTTACCTGGAAACATGCTACGACACTTTGCCGCGTGTTATCTGTACTAGAATTTCACAACCCACAACGCAATTCTGGCGAGATACAACTTCATGTTTGTTGTTGTTCCTGTTTTTTTTTTTCAGTCGTGTCGTTTCCTTTTGCTTCGGTTTTCTGGTACTTTCACCTTCGGCTTCCTGTTTTTTTTTTTTTTTTTTTAAGCTCCGCCATCACTAAACGTGTTTCCTGTTTAAAATGTTCATTCTCTCTGCTGCGGTAGTTATTATTTTTAATATTTTCTTTCTTCTTTTCCTTTTTTTTGGAGATATGTTTGTATAAATATTTTTTTGCCGCAAGCTTAAGTTTGGGAGATTGTGGTGACATTATTTTCGTATTTTTCATAATAATTTCGTTTCATACTTGCATGTATGAAAAAAGAAAGGGAAACAAGTATACGCACAGGTGACCCAAGAACGAGTTTTTGATGATGAGATCGTAGCCCTAGTCGTCATTTTTGTTTGGGATTACTTTTTTTTACATATATTCTGGTATGTTAAAAGAAAATGTTAAAGTTGCATAAATTTTGTGTTTTTCAAATATTTTAATTTAAGCTGGGGAAAGTGAAATTGTTATGGGAAAGCAATAAATTATTCACACAACGTTTTTTCGAGTCATGTATGTGTTTTTATTAACTTCTTTTTGTGTGTTTTTTGTGGATCTGAATATTAAATATTTTTTTTTATCGCTAGACAAATAATTGAAAAAGAGGATTTCGTAGTTTGCTGCGAATTAGAATATTTTTATTTGTATTTTTTTTGTGACATTCATATTTATTTTTATTATTTTTTTTTTTTTTTGATATCGGGATATCGTGTGCATAGAATTTAATTGAAAAAATGTAATTTGTGTTATATCGAAAATGCGAAAAAGCTTTAGAGATATTAGAGATAAAAAAATCTCGATTAAGTTGAAAGGATTTTTGATTATCTTTCTTTTTTCTTCGGCGAATTTTTTGCACAAAAATATTAAGCTTGAGATTAATTTGAATTTGGAAATTTTGTAATCTCAAAAGTACCTCTCGAAAGCACTCATCAAAAATTTTGCTTCTTTTATTTGTGTACAACATAAAAATAAAATAAAATTTTATTCAACAAAAAATAACAAATTTATTTTCTTTTCTCTTTTCAGGTAAGTGCCAATAAAACCCAATTCCTGAAATTAAAATAATGTGAGTAAACAGTAGTTGAGTTGTTTTTGGAACCGAGACATCTATCATCTATCGTTTAGAGGAAAAATTTTAATTTGATTTTTCTGAAAAAAAAGCTATTTCTAAGCTCTTTTTCCCAAGGAATATTTCTTCTTAACAGTAAAGCTAAATGACTTTTAATGATATAATCAATGGATAGTGACAAAGTTATTTATCGAATTGTCTGTTAAAGTTTTGCCATTCACGTTAATCGCTTCACGGCCTTAAATTTCTCATCGGTTTTGTCAAATATCCTTATTTCATGTCATGATTAATTTCCAAGAAATTCGTTTAGACAAAATATGATCCTAAATTTTGAGCACATCATAATGCTTGCAAAATGTTCCCAAAAGCATCTTAAGTGTCCGCCATCTAACGTTTTTTCAACTAATGCTTTTTTGGGGAATGGTAACACTTAGCTCATCTCTGATTTGACGGATAATTCGATTTATCCTTCCGCTGAACGAATATGGTTGTGTACACGCTTGAACAAAGCTGGAAAATATTGCGACATTACTTTGAAAATCATGGTAATGCTGCAGAATGTGTGCGAAAATTTCGTACGGATTTTGGAAGAAGCGAAGCACAGTCAGCTCCGTATGTTCGTTATCTGCGAAAAAAGTGAAAGAAACTGGCATCCTCATCAATATACCAAAGCGTGAGGAGCCAAAAACAGTGCGTACACCCGAGAATATTGCTGCTGTGGCAGAAAGTGTGCGTGAAGCGCGATCAATTAACCGTCGTTCTCAACAGTTGAACATTTCGAAAACATCATTAAGACGCATTTCGCATAAAGACCTTGATATGATGACATAGAAAGTCCAATTGGTTCAGGAGTTGAAGCCAACTGACCATCCAATGCGTTTTCGCTTCGCTAAATGGGCCTGCGATCGACTTAGAGACATCTTTTCAGATGAAGCTCATTTTGATCTTGGCGGGTACGTAAACATGCAAAATTGTTGCATTTGGGGCACAGAAAACCCACACGCATACATTAAAAAGCTGATACACCCAAACGAGTCACTGTTTTGTGCGGATTTAGATCCAGAGGCTCTTCGAAAATGAGCAAGGAATGGCCGTTACAGTCAATGGCGATTGTTATCGGGCCATGTTGAACGAATTTTTGTTCACAAAAATTGAAGAGGAGGATATTGGCAACATTTAGTTTCAACAGGACGACGCGCGCTACGTGCCACACAGCCAAAGCTACACTCGATGTTTTTGCGGCCTGTTTCTGAAGATCGCACTATCAGCCGTAGAGCTGATGTCGTTTGTTCACCTCGGAGCTGCGATTTGACATCGTTGGACTGTTATTTGTGAGGTGCCGTAAAAGATAAGTGTTACAACTGACACTGGCAACTGACGCTTTAAAAGACATTATTCTTGAAGCCATTGGTGAAATACAGCTGCACACAATCGATAATGTGCTTAAAAATTGGACTGATCGTATAGGCTTCTGCATGGTCAGCCGAGGAAGCCATGCAGGCAAGCAAAACAGAATTTGACAGCTCACTTTCAACAATTCATTTTTAATGATTCATCTTTATTCATCATGAATCATTTGAAGAGACTACGCTCCAAAAACCCAGTAACGAAAACTAGCTTTTCACACTCAGCCTGATATCTTGCGCTTCTTGATTTGACGCGATCTTAGATTTTTTACCAAGGTTCCTTCTTTTTGAAGATCATTATAAAAATTCACAGCACTGCGCAAGAAGTTTTCACTTCAAAAAAGTATCATTTGTTATGGAAAATCGCTTCTGAACTCCGAAATTGTACGAGTAAGTCATCTTTATACTTTAAGTTGGCACTTTGTAAACTTGGGCCTTAACCAACAATCTCCGCCAACGAGCTCGGTCCCTAGCTAAGTGTCCGGTGTCTCCAGTTACTTACTCCACCCACTTGGGTGTGTCACCTGAGTCGCGGTCTTTCTCGAAGGCTTTCTGGGCCGTAGCATTAGTGTCCTTCAGCTCTAAATGACCGAGCCATCTGACTCTCTGGACCTTGACCGTGTCGTTTAATGACCCGTAAAGTTTGCTATTGAATCTTCTTCTCCATTCCCCAAAAATGCCCCGAAGAACTTTCCTCTCGAAACAGCCTAAGGCATATTCATCCCATTTTGTTCGGGTTCATGCTTTTGCACCAAACAGCAGGACTGAGATGATGATAGTATTACATAATATTTACTTAGTCGATCGAGAGAGGGCTTTTACACTCAATTGCTTTTTTAGACCAAAAATGCATCGATTAGCAAGATTAGTCTTCGTCTGTTCTTTACGCTGATGTGATTGCCCGTGTTTAAAGTGAAGCCTTTGTAGACAAACTCCTCTACTACCTCGAAGTTAAATACGTCTATTGTGACGTTCTGTCCGAACCGTCGTCGGTGTTGGTTGTCCTCCCTCGAAGACAGCATATACTTTGTTTTGCCCTCATTTACCGCTGAACCTATTAGTGTCGCTTCTGTCTCAATTCTCGCAAAGGCACCATTTAAATCTGTGTTTTTCCCATTATATCAATATCATTGGCGTACGCGAGAAGGTGAACAGACTTTTGGAAGATATTGTCTCGATTGTTAACGGTGGTGTTTTGCACTATCTTCTCAAGAACGATGTTAAAGGAATGGCATGACAGTGCATCGCCTGGTCTGAATCTTTTTTTGACAGCGAAATATTCCGTTAGCTCGTTTGCAACCTTGATGGATCAGCGTGAGTTCTCCATCACATGTCACATGTGTAAGTTGTAGCGTTTTTAGGTTCCGCTAGTTAAAAGAATATCGTCAAATCAAAACATTTCTCTCTTTAAATTTTCGTTATGTAAATGTGTAAGCAGTACAACGTTTATCGTGTCAGCAAGTCTTAAGAATTGTGAATATAGATTATTCTCAAAACGACTTGCAAAAAAGCTCGGTTACATGTTCATATTTTGATAGAAATTTTATAATTTTACTAGAGAACCCGCCTATCGTTGCCACAACGTTTTTATTGATGATCGTACAGTAGCTTTCAAGCAGTGTATGGGTATTTTTTTTATGGTTTTGAAGCGATTGAAAATGAGTGGGAGATTTGATATGAAACAACAAAATCAACATTTTCATTTGCTTACAAATAAAAAAATTGTTTAATACCGTTTCCTGTCTCTCAGAAACAACACCAAATTCATTTTCCTTTCAAAATGCATTCACCGCTTTAGTCGTAAAAATTTAAACTAAAAAAAATACAAAAAAAATAAATTGCTATATGAAAATATTCCAGCAGAACCTTTGATGGCAAGAAACATATTTTTTAAGTTCATTTTTGGCCCTTAAATCCTTGTTCTCTTGTGTGTGTGTTTTTTAAGGTCGGACACGAACCATACAAATAATGCATAAATTCTTCAAAAATCAGCAGTATGACTGTCTATTTTTATCCTATTTACACCACACCCTACCATTGCATCCTTGTGGCGCTTAACCACTGCAATGAAAAATGGAAAAGCGGATACATAGCATCAACACTTTTTAAGGATGAAAATCCTTCCTCCTGTACCCCGTACACGATCATAGCACATATATAACAACCGCTAGCTGATTTAAAAGGATAAAACGTTTATTTTTCTGGAACATGACATTTATTGCACTGCCATGACTTTTGGAAGTAAAATAAGAAAATCAACGACCACAGGGTTATGAGATGCTGTAGCTCCTACTACTTGGATAGCAAAGCAATGATATCGCTGTGCTAACCGAAAAAGGATATAAAAAATAAAATCTCCTCGAATCGACAATGCTCTTAACAGTTAATTGGAAACAATGGCCACTTGAATTTCTTTTTTTTATGTATAAACGAGAAGAGGTTATTTTACCACCATAGCAGTCTTATTCCTTTTTATCTCGTCCTATAGTCGTCCTTGCAAGCGAAAAACAAAACAAAAATGGAAAAACCAAAAGAACCTCATCGCTTCGCATTGCAATCACATACAAAGTGCGGATTAGTAACAGTGATGGTCCTTTTTATTCCTTGCCAACACTCCCACCCCAAAAAATCGTGCCATACACCTACTGGATTGGTGTGTAAGTCCTTTTTCGAGTAGCCTGCTCTGCTCGCTTTTTTTGTTTTGTTCTTACGGCGAGGTAAGAGCAGACATCAGCAAACAATTTTCATCGTACAAAAAACTATTAAAACCGGTGGATAAAGAACGGTAAAATGGTTCACAAAATGAAATTTCCTCCAAAAAATTATCAAACTTCTTTTTTGGTCGAAGCAGAGCAGAAACAACAGCGCAGTGGTAGCAGGCATACGGATAAGTTTTTTCAACAATTTCATTTAGTTTTTCGTTGAGGAATCCTTAGCCTCGGTCCCGGTGTCTGCTTAGCCGCTTAGTTCGCCGTCGAGTTGCGTTAGGAAAAGCTGCAAAATCTTACACTTTCGATAAGGACACTTTTGGAGTTTTACTATTATTACTTCTCTCTGTGGTTCCACTTGCTGTTTATGTTTGCCTCTGTGTGTGTGTACTTGGAGCTACTGCAGCATACAAGTGCCATAGAGAGCATTGTACTTACTAGTTACAAGTGCATACTGAAGGAAAACTTTTCTCTCTCTTTCTTGAGAACGATGCAATAGAAAACTACCTTCTAATTTGTTTTTCTCTTCTTCTTCTTCTACACTTTAATATTCATTCGTTGGAGGAAGGACAATATCATTGCTGGCAATCTCCTCAAGTTCCTACCAACCCCAATTTTCAAATCAGAAAAAAAAGCGTAAAGGACACTTGTGAAGTTTTGCTGAAAAATGCAGTTCTCAAGCTTAAACCCAGCTACTACTAAGCACACAACGTCGACGACGGACGCAAAAATCTTAATATAGAATAACCCAAGACGCAGGAGAATAAGAAAACGAAAAAAAATCAATTGAACACGTTCTGGCGTTCTTGGCAGGCACTTGTGAGCTAGAAGAGCATACAGCACAGAGGTCCTTCAGTGCTTCAGTCGAAAAAAAAATAACATTGTTTGATATTTTTATAAAGTTGGAATTTATGTATTGTTCGGTGTTGGTTCCGTTATCGACTTATTATCAAAGACACGTGTTCTGAGGAGGACTTTTCGTTAAGGATATTTCTTGTTAATAAATATGTATGTACTTTTGGTAGTATCTTGTTCATCTTGATGATTGAAAGTGATTGATCAGCGTTCTTCATTCCATTCTTCATCATCATCATCCTCATAAAAACTGGCTATTTAACAATATTGTTGGGTGCACTTCAACACAAGTGGAAAGACGTGTCCTATAGAAGGACTTATGGTGATTTTTGTTTTGTTTTGTGAACTGACTTATGGCTGTCTAGATTGTTTTTGTTTCTAACCTAGATACTTTAATTAGTCTATTTTAGGTTATATTTGCTCGAAATGGAAAAATAAGTTAAAATAGCTTCGACATTGACGGAGCAGAAAACAAACTGATTACAGAATTTGACACATGAAAATGTTTACTTGATGAGCTTCCTTCACACTGAGTGCTTACTTTCTGCCAAAGGTTACTCTTGATGGGTTGGGGAAGGGGGGGAGGGGGTAAGAACCACAGCACTAGACTTTCTTACGAATATCATGTAAATGATAATTCGGGGACCTATAGGGATCACCGTTAACGGTTATGGCCTAGTCAGCTTCATTTCCAAAGAAGTACGGACAATACACAATGAAAAATAATCAAAATTGGGTCTTAAAACTCCTTTTGTATTGAAAAAACTATGATCCTCTTGTCACATTTCTTACGCGAATTTTAAAATAATAAATTATCCAAAAAGTAGGCTATAAAATATTTCATGACAAAAGTATGCTTTAAAATATTTTCATCAATTGAAAAGAGTTCATCGTTATGTAAAATAAATAATTCATCGTTATAAAATCGATTTCTTCATGAATTTCGAAAAATATCATGAGCTAACCCCTTGTCAAAATTTTGGATAGAAAAAAAAATCAACCGAAACCCGATATTCGAATGATAGATCAAAAGAAAGGTCTACTCGAACTCTGTTCATCAAAATGGGTTTTTTGAAGGCCAGGTAACCGAGATATTGGCAAAAATAAAAATTATTCTCAAACATTTTCCAGCAATTTCATGTCGATATTAGATCAACCTAACCTAAGTCGATTTTACTCACAATTTCCCTCGACAAGATAAAAATAAATAAATAGAGTGAAACGACAGCTCTTGAAGTATCAAGGCCTAAGTGGCTTACTGTCATAAACAATTCTCTGGGTGCGTGTGAAGAATTGAAGGGACCTTCAATTTAACTCCAATTCCGAACGGAAAAGTTGAGAATCACTTTTTCATGGTATGATGATGATTGATACTTTGGTAGTTTTGTCAGTTCTTCGCAAGAGGTAGTGCCCGTGAAAGATGAAGTAGAAACTATGGGCACCAGGACTAGGACTAGAACCCACGACGTTCTGCTTAGCAGCAAGCGTTCCTAACCACTAAGCCACGGACACTACTTCAAAATAAGGGATAACAACACGTATAAAATCAGCACACGTGCAGGCTTGCCAGATTGGGCTATTTATCGGAAATTGTGCTATCTTTTTCCAAAATTTCCGACAACAATTTTGGTATGACAGACCAATCCTAATTGGCCTATAAAAAAAATCTAATCTTGGGCGATATTTTTTCATTCAAATAAATCATATGTATAAATAAATCACTTTTCTCTCTCTAAACATACCCTTAAAGTAGTCCGACATTCGCTATTTAAGTCCGACTGTATAGCGAAAAACAGATTGAACCAGCAACAGCAACAGCGGCGGCCATTGTTTTAGAGCCCATGTATTTTAATCTTTCGACACAGATTAAACCAGCACCAGCAACGTCAACAGCGTCGTTTGGTCAAAGTCCTAAATTTGCTGTTGCTGGTCCATTGCTGACAACTTTCCATGCACGAAAATCAGAGGCGCCAAACAACAAAAAATAAAAAAAAAATGAAATGACTGTTGAGATCGTCGTCGCTGGTGGTAATGCGTTTGGAAAATATTTGCTGGCCAGCGTGCTATTTGCTGTTGACGGCGCTGGTGCTGTTGCTGGTTTAATCTGTTTCACGCATGCCTTATGCCTTATGCCTTAATGAAAATCGTCCAAGTTTTAAGGATCTGTCCTTGGAGATAATTCCAAAAAACAAAAAAACTGTGGCAAATATTCAAAGTTTGGAAGAACAGTGGAATACGCTCCCTCTATTTGATTGGAGTCCGTATTTTCCCTCCAAATATCCAACGAATTAACAATGTAATGACAATGATAATGAGGATGACAGTGACGATGATTCTGATAAGGATATTGCCCTTATAGACTGATTTTCAACAATTTAATATTTAAGTAAATATTTATGTTTAATGTGATAATTTTGTTAACTCTTCTTAATTAAATGAAGTTATTTATTCTATTTTTCTTTGTTTTTTTTTTTAACATTAAATGTATTTTTGGTTGTTCTTAAAATTGAAGTTATCAGAAATGTTTTTTTTTAATTGGTATTGGGCTACTATTTGGGCTATTTTTTCGGCTCCGATTTTGGGCTACAATCTTTTCAAATTGGGCTATTGAACTAGTTCAGGACCTGGCAACCCTGCACACGTGTTGCTGGATAATTTGACAGAAAGCAAAAGGAATAATATGGCCACCACGAGCTGTCAAAATCAACCTGCATCTATTGGAAAACCTTTTTCCTTTTTTTTTCTTATAATCAACGCGTACTCAAGGGCTTTTTTCATTACCCTTCATATGCAAAGAGCTCAGTGCGAGTATAAGGGTAAGGATAGAGGATGTAAAGGGAGATGTCGGTGAATATTGGTTCTGAATTCATGAATATTGCAATGCCTGGGGAAGACAGATTGTGGAAGCGAGTTCCACATTCGCGTAGTACAGCTAAGGAACGATTCTCTGTACATGATTGTACGTCCGAAGTTGGGCTCAAATGTAAACTGATGAGCATTCCTGGAGGCGCGGGTATAACGGTGGAATATCTTAAGGGGAGGAATGCAACTGGCTATTTCACTAGAGCATATACCGTTGAAGTAACGGTAACATGGGGTGAGGCATGTGACATTACGCCGATGTTCGAGCGATGTAAATAACTCGAATATGGTATGATCACCAACTATCTTGAATACCCTTTTTTTGGATACTGTCCAGAAGACTTAAATATGTCACTGGAGCACCAGCCCAGACATGACAGTTATACTCAAGCTTAGGAGAATGTACGTTTTGTAGATGATAGCCAGATGCATCGTCTTAAGAAACATTGCGGCATTTTTGGCGACATCGCATATATGTTCATTCCATAAAAGGTGGTCATTAATGCACATACCGAGAATCTCGAGATGTTCGAGATTCTGCCACTCATGGACAGTGGCAGGGGAGGTATATCTCGCTTTAACGATACAAGACAGCTTTGAGTTTTTGAAACATTAAACTCTACACGATTTTGTATTCCCCATTGAACAATGGCTGTTTAAGTCAGAGTTTAATGAGCTTATCATACTTTGCCGTTGCAGTTCGACATCCGAAGAGGAGGGATGTGAGTCTCTGAACGAATATGAAAAGCTGGATTAGAAGTTAAAAACAAGAGATGATTTATAAAAATGAGAAAGAAGGTTGGCGAAAAAACGGAGCCCTAAGGCACACCAGCATTTATATTAGATAATCATTAAATATTCAAGTATTCTATTTTGAAATCTTTATCTGCTATGCAAAGTGTTCCACATTGAAGACACATCGGACCTTTTCTTTTTATAAAGGGTTTTTCAATAGGGACGCTACAAAAGTAGACCGACAGGGACAGCAAACGACGCCATATTTTTTCCTTTTCTCTTGACATTTCTCTTCAGTAAGGTTTGCCATTTCATCATGGAAATTATTAAAATTTACTACCGAAATTCGGAGTCAGTGGTCAACACTTTAAGAGCGAAAAATCATCTTCAGCGATGAGGCTCATTTGCTCATATGCATTATTGGTCAGGCAGCAATCCACATGTGCTTCACGAGGCACCATTACATCCCGAAAAAATCACTGTTTGGTGCGGTTTACATGCTGGTGATGTCATTGGGCCGTACTCTTCCGTGATGATCAAGACACGTTACTGTGAATGGGAATCGCTACCGCTCAATGCTAACCGATTATTTTTGGAATGAATTGGATGATATGGACTTGGACGATATGTGGTTTCAAAAGGACGGTGCCACATGTCACACAGTGGGCCAAGCAATCGAATTATTGAGAACGAAGTTCGATGAGCGCATTATCTCCAGAAATGGATCTGTGAATTGGCCGCCTCATGCAATTTAACGCCGTTAGACTTTTTCCTGTGGGGCTACGTCAAATCTGTGGTTTATTCCAATAAGCCAGCGACGATTGATGAACTTAGTACGAATATCGAACGTGAAATTGCAGCAGTATCGGCCGATTTATGCTTGAAAACCGTCGAAAATTGAGTTCAGCGTCTGGACTTCTGCAAGCGTGCCCGTGGTGGCCATGCAAAAGAAATTGAGTTCCATACTAATACATCAATGTACTTCCACAGGAATAAAAACTTTCATTGATATCCAAAACCGTTTTTGTTTTATTTAAGAAAACTTTTGTAACGGCCCTATTGAAAAACCCTTTAGTGTTTTGAACCTTGACAATGAAAAGAGTGCGCTAGCAATGAATTTGGAAGGCCTTTTCTCATCGTTTCTTTAATTTTAGTCCATTGCCTGTTCATGCGTGCATTCATGCGTGCAGATCAGATGTATCGCTATATCGCGTGAGTACCACAAACCAGATGCATGGGCCTAGATGGATTTGATTCAACTATTAACCAAAAACAATAATGATTATACAAAACCGTATTCAATTTATTTTTCGAATCATCACATGTCATCTTTTAACTTAATTAATAACAAATATTTTATTCCCACAGACTCAGCTTCAAAAAATTCACCTGAAATGTCGCTCTAACAGTTTTTTTCGTCGTGGAATCAAATTTCTAAAACAAATACCATCAAAACCCATTGAAACCAACCACGCGTTCTACTGTCACTTATCAAACTAATTTATCATTTTTTTTTCATATTTCGACTCTTCAGTTTTGACAATTTCAAAGTTAACAACAAAATCCATCCAATTAAAAATCTTCTGTTATTTGATTTCATAAAACAACTACTGAATTAGAGTATCAAGTTCTTTCATTAGCAACCAAACAGAACAAAATTTTTCAATTTACTATATTTTTTATATTAATTTTTTTTTTTGCGTTGCCATATTACTTAAAATTAAATCACAAAATATTAAATCTCAATCAATTGTGCACAGTCAGCAAAAAACAAACGAAAAATGTTAAAAAAAACCCGAACGATTTAAGGACCAATCGAAACTTTCCTCATAAACATTTGTGTGCTCTTATATCCAGGAACATGCAAAATCCTTTCATACGAATCAAATGGGATTTGCAGAGATCAAAAAAAAGTAAAAACTCACTCATCACGCATAACGTTCGCGACACGTTTCGACACAAAAACTGCCAATTGAAGTAGGAATAAAAAATTCATCATTTTCAATTTATCATTTTCATTATGAAAACATTGAAATTTGAAATCCCATAGGTATCGCTTGCCTGGCAGAGTAGTCAGTCAGTCAGGAGCGGACTAACCATGATCCAGTAAATTCATACATGTTCCATATTGTGTGACATCTCACTCGTATAGAGCCCCGAGAGTGTATGAAATTTAGAATCCAATCTTTTCTTGATTAATTCCGGGTTCAGGGTGTTGCAAAATTGGCAATAGGGTAGACATTTTTTTTCCTACCGACACAAAGGATTCTCTTACTCTCGACATTCGAATATAGTATGTGTCAAAATTGGCTCAACTCAATGCCACGAACAGTGATATCTCATATAGTATTGGCAAAACAGAAAATTCATTTCAATGGAAGTGGCGGTATAGGATAGTGATTCGTCGTTGGCAGATAGACACGAATGGAAAAGGTTCACGAATAAATAAAACAAACAGGGACAAAAAAATCTCGCAGTGACAATTGGGGCGAGCGTGATCCCACGGATTTTGCTAGGGATTTGGCCGACACGACCATTTGACGCGACGCGACGGTCACTCACCGGAATTGAGTCTTCTTTCCATCACTCTAGCTAGAGCTCTCTATGAATATGTATACAAAACAAACAAACGAATCGCCAAACAAATAGACCAGCATAGCTCTCCACCACACCGCAGCAGGAGCCAGGAATGAACTGGCCGAAATTTTTTGATTGCAATCTCAAAACTAAACAAAAGTTTGCTATTATCTCAAAAAATTCCTGCAAAAATGTTGAACTCCGTTCGTGAAAGTTTGTTAGTTCTGTACCCCCTCCCCCTCCCCGCATGGATTTTTATTAAATCACAAAGTTGTTCCATTTAATTCATATTTCTGCCTCAAAAATGCGCATTGCGGACGAAATTGATACTTGTTTGGAATTTTTCGCTTTTTTTTTTTGTTTTTTCTTGGAAGGCAAGGTAGAAAAACATAATTTCGATCTCGTCATTCCACTACTTTCAGCAGCGGTGGCGGTGTTGGCGACGCGACGGCATCTCATCATCATGCCAAGGAATTCAATTAAAACTCAGTGTTTTTGTGGCTCTTATCGAGCACGAAAAAGAAAACGTACGTTTTTCTGCGTCTCGAGACTCGACTCATTCACTTAATGAAGGTATCAAATTTATTGGTTGAAATTATTAATTTTGGTTTTCGGCAAAACAAGCCAAAAAAGGAGCAAATCTTAATTATTATTAACTTAGTTACACTTGAAAAGGTTTCCCGTAGGGAACAATTTTCGGGAAATATTAACGCGCTTGTGTGTTACGGCTTAGATTGAATTTGAGTTTATTTTCTGTTTTTCCCCGTGTCGGTGGATTGTTCAGTAATCGAGAAAGAAAATTATTTTGAAATCGATAGTTTGGGAAGAATGTTGCCTGGAAACGAAACGTTGTTATTGGAGGTCTCCAAAGATGTTCTAATTAATTTGAGTTGCATAAGCATTTTGATGGATATGCGAAAAACATGAAAATATCAAATTGCTTGGCTCATACAAATTGTTTAGACAGAAATTTTGTTTCGGAACTCAATAATGCTTTTTGAGTATGCTAAACAAAAGGCCACGAATAAAAGAATATATATCCAGGCTATCATTTGACATGCCAACCTGTAATGCATTAACACACTGAAATTAATCATGGCATGGCAATGGCTAAATTTCTTTTACCTTTTACCTTACTTGGGCGCCAGATATATTGGGGTCCAATTTTTGTCAAAAGGGTAATTTTTCGACGTATTGGTATACTTAAGGTTTCGTTTCAAAACGGGTAGAACCTGAGCCTTATGCAATAACCTTCTTCAGGTAACTTGGTCATATTTTGCCTCCTCATGCTTTCGCAACGTTTTTCGACATCAAAAGCATCGTCAGGCCTTTTCCGACCGTTTGGCTCTGTAGACGCTGACACACTCGTCCTTGAAATCGCTGAAAAAGAGGTTGCGTTAATCCGCCTGGTCCTTCAGCTTTGTTCCTTCAATTTCTACGTTCACTTCCTCAAAGTTGTATAGAATGAATTTATTTCTGTGCGTCTCTTGAATCGGTTTGATTAACTGAGCCTTGTGTATAGCTTCAGTACGATGTAACCCTGAATGTCTCTATAAGCTTAATTTCGTGGTCTGAAAAATTGGACTTTCCATTATCATTGAGTCCTAACTCCAGTGTACTGTCAAGTACTGGGATTCGTTCTGAATCCGTACAACACGAATGGAGTCTGCATTATTCAGTTCAATTAAAATGGTTTGATAATTGCCAAAAAAACTCATGTCAGTTCTTCACCCCAAAACGATCTTTCTTTTGAAAAGATAGGTTTTAGCAAGCTTTGGAATATCAAGACACCCCCCATGTTTTAATTAGGTTCCTTCCTCGTATCAGGCTTGAGCTTTGAGCTTTTTTCCGTATTGATTTTTCCCTTGTACTCTGACGTCTGAAAGCAAATCAAGCAGAATGGCATGTTATGTTTAGTGTCACCAAAAGCTAATCAATCCGATCTTGGATCTGCCGTGTTGATTCCGGATAGGAACTCTTCTGCGACCCTTTCAGGTCTTTGACATTTAAACTTTTCATACCTATGAGTACCAGTGTTAGTGCTTTCAAGTATTTTCAAGAGCAAGTACTAGTAATTTCAAGCTGTAGCTCTACTGGAAACTACAAATACTTCAAATACTTGGATTCTTAGTGGTACTTGAAAGTAGGTACTGATACTGGCAATAGAAAATACTTCAAAGAAATGGTATTTATCAGTTACTTAAGTTACTTACTTACTAAAAGTAGAGCTATAGTCCATGTTAGACCAGGACTCTTATTCAAAGACTATATACGGGCCGGAATATTCGCTATCCATTACCCAAATCGTTGGGCCTTAACTCTTCTGACTAGGTCAGTGTCGTTGAACAGCTCGTTCTGTTGCTGGTTGAACCTTCATCTCCTTTCTCCATTTATACAGACAGGACCAAAAATAACCCAAGAATTTTTCACGCGAAGCAGCCCAAAGCGTTTTTATCCGATGTTGTGAAGATCGATGCCTCTGCAACATACACTAGCGTGTTATAGAGTAGCACTTAAGTTGTCCGAGCGAGGATTTAACAACTTAATTGTCTTCTCAGTCAATAGAGGCAAGAGTGATTTTTTTTTTTTGATTTCAGCGATGATATCCTCGTCTGAATTTATAGCGGATACTTGGTAGACAAAGTCCTTAACTACCTTGACGTTAAATCTGTCTGCGTCCTTTCCTGCTGATAGCATTAAATTGGTCTTAGCCTTAACCGCTAGCTGGTCAGATTATTGAAAAACTGTGCCCCTGGTGTTGGCGTTGAAATTTTGCACAATCTTTTAAAAAATAATCTTGAAGAAATTACATAACAGCGCGTCTTCCAATAAGAGGAAAAATGCCATTTTTTGAGATAAATGATCGGATGTTCATTTCATTATAAAGAGGAAGGTATGCCTAAAGAAAAACAGGACCATATCCTTTTCATGAAATTTTCCGCTAGCCCATGTCCTCGGTAGCCTCATGAATCCCATCTTTGAAGCCTTGAATCGACGATGGGCTGTTGGCGTAGACCTTCACGTGGCTCCAAAGGAAGTTATCGCAAGGTGTTGAATCAAAAGATATCGGTGGCAAATTTTGATCACATCTTGGAGAGAAAACACGGTCCGAAACTTTTCCCATAAAAGATCACTGGTTTCGGGTTTTTATGACACGTAGCGCCGCGCCGCACACTGGGGAATTTAGTATGGGAGTGCGGAAAAAATTCTATAAAAATTGAACCACTTGATGGATTTGGATGAAATTTTCAGGAATGATAACTTGGCGTAAGAAATCAAAATAATGAATTACCGCCCACTGCCACGCCCCTTAATATTAAAAACAAATACATTTTTTCGCAGAATTATAAAAAATTTAAATAAATTCATTAAAAAATGACAAAAATGCTATTGTAGTAATATTAGTAATCGCAAATACAGATATCAAATGAAACACAAGAAAGTATAGTGGAAAAATACAAAAAAAAAACACTTTTGTTGCATTTTATTGAAATTTTAGTCTTGTAGAAGCGCCATAACTTCTTCACTTAATTGATCATGATTTTTCATGGTAAAAGAAGGGGTGAGGTTTGAGATTAAGGGGTCAGATGTCACCATCAATCGGCTCATTACATCCTGATTCGTTGCAATGCGGCTACATTTCCGAGAATGTCTAAGTTGGTATTTTTTATAGTCCTTATTCCGACATTCTTGAGCCTCTTCAGACAATGTTCCAACAGGGAATATACATTTTTCCATTATGGATCAATAATTATTTTTAATAAAGAAAATCTTAAAATCACTTTTCCACAAATTATTGACTTCAAAGGATTTCAATAATTGTGTTTGCGAAGATAACGGACCATTTTTTCTTTGAGCCAAGGTCAAATTAACATGAGTAAATTTTTGTAGTAGATTTGAAAAAAATGAAACATTACATGCAACAATTTTTTGTTTGGCAAATCTACTCTCTTTTACTTATTTTGTATTATATTCAAATGCATTAGTATAGATAAGAGAGCTTTTCGTCGAATTTAAGAAAAAAAATGCGATTGTTAGCCAAAGATGTACCATAGCTCTTAAACGATAAGTTTTAAGAAAAATGTGTCTTCACAAATTTTATAGGAAATTAAATTTCCTACAACTTTGTCGAAGGTGATTTTTCTCTATCGTCAAAATTGAGCCAGCTATGAGCAGCTTCTTAAATTCATTAAAAACAAAATGGCGGTTCATCCGGTAAATTTTTAGTGGTTTTTTTTTTAAATATTGTTTGACTATTTATGTTCTTCCATATTTTCGTCAAAAATGCAAAAATAATTTACTAAAATAGATTTTGTAACGCAAACAAAAAGTTTTTTTTGAAATTATAACAATTTTTATAGTTTATTTGTAACTAATTGCAGTTTTCCATCTGCAATAAAATACAGAGTGGCACCTGGTGGACCTAAATTTGGTACCTATCGAAAGATAAACTTGAAAGGATAAAGATGACACAAGTCTCTGACTGTAAGCAAATTTAGCTAAAATTGTATGTCCAAAAATATAAAAAAAATTACAAATTTTTTAGTGCTTTCTTAAAATAATCATACAATGAAAACCAAATTTGAAAAACCATTTTTTTCTTCGGTTTAATATTGAGACAATAAAGTTCGTTAAGAAAAAAATAAAGAAAAATATTGGGGCGAAACCAAAAACAAAAACAAAAACTTTCACCTTAGTGCTTTTTTACCATATAATCAATACCACTAACAAGTTGTGTCTTTAAAAGGCTATAAGAACGAAATCAATGGTCCGATTTCAATAATTTTTTCTGATTTAGGTGCAGATTTTATTCTGGAATCAGAAAATATCATCACAAATTTTGTTTTCAAAATTTTATGTTTAAGACTTTTTTTCCGCAAAATCCCAGTGTGCGCCGTCTTGTCGATTGTTCAATCAATACCATCCAACTCCGGCCATAAAAAATCATTAATCATCTCTCGATAGCGCAATCCATTCACCGTTTCTCACTAATTTTCGAAAAAGTAAGAGCCAAGGACCCCGCCAGATATTAAACCGTACCAAACACTCACAGACACACGTTGAGGATGGAGAGGCTTCTCAACATTAACACTTGGGCTATCCGAGCCCCAGATGCGAAAATTTGGCTGTGGACGTAGCCACCGAGGTGGAAATGGCATTAGTCAAGATGATTTTTCCATAGATTTGCTTATCATTTTCATGCATTCCAAGGATCCAATCAGCAACCCACGAGGAATGGACAAACATTTGATTTCTTCAACACTGTGGGTTACAGCAGCAATATTCTCAGTTGTTCTTGAGTGACGTAGTGCCCGTGCCATTCGGAATCGGCGCTGAATTGTAGGTCCCCCCAATTTCTCACATGCACCCAGAGAATTGTTGAGCTAGCTAGGCAAGGATCAGCCCTTCACAACTCATTGGCAGTGAGAATATATGCTCGTCTTGGAGTTGTGAAGGGCTTTATCCTGACCAAATACACATCAGAATCTAATTATAAGTCGAATAGTTTAACGAGTTGCGTCATATCCAGAAAAATCTGGTCTACCTATAACAAACCCAAATCAATCAATTAAATTTCCAAACCAAGGAATGACATAGCCAGGATTGTTGCTACCTGTACAGGGCATTGGCCCATTGTGAGCATGCGGCAAAATTGGATATACCTCATAACTCCTTCTGCCGTAGCTGTGGGGACCAGGATGAAAAGGAAACGGTCCCACACTTTTTCTACCATTGCACGGCCTTGGATAAGAAAAGAGCACTCTACTTAGGTAAAGAATTCTTCAACGGTATTGAGGAACTCTCAGAATTCAAGATCAAAAGACATGATCTCATACCTCATTAACACAAATTGGCTTTAGCGCCCCCCCCCCCCTTATTTCTCCTAAACTAGATGGCACTATGAGACAATAGGCCGTAGTGTAATGAGATTAATACAACAGTATGCATAGGATTGTACGTGCAAAAAATACATTCTTCCTAACCCATCCAAATCTTTTTAGAATCTCATGAAGTATGGTATCAAAACGGCGAACTCAGTGCTAATTCTGTCCTACACGGAAGTGGGACAGCCATATCCACCTACCTACCTACATGCTTTGTCTTGTAGGAAAAACGAAACGCTTACATCAAGTATTCTTTACCTTAGGAACCTTCCTTTTTCCATTGTTATCTTTTTTTTCTTCACGTTGTTCCTCCTTAAATGTATATTTTTTTTTAATCTCTGGTCAAATCCATATTTATGGAAACCCTTTTCTAATTATTCTTTAATCCCCGGAATCAAGAGACACAAATTTCCCTCAAAAGATTATTATTTCAATTCAAAACATAACAAAACACAAAAGTCAATTTGTAAAGAAAAGAGATTTCTTGTCTTTAATCTCATTAAATTCAGATTTCGTTGTGGTCCTTAAGAGTGTTTGCGTATCACGAGAAATCTCGTTTGTTTATGCTTCCGGGTTGTCTTGTATGGTAGGCATTCGAAACGTTCCTTTTTGGTGATACTAGGGGGAAAAGATAATTTTGAACAGAAATTGAATTTGCCATATTATAACTCGAAAGCATGCAAATTATTTCGACCGAACTTCCCGACTGTGCTCCTGTTGTACTCCATGTTTATAACACATCCTCCATTCGGATGTTGAATTTGGACATTGACATGTGCACCACTTCTTGCCTGGCAGCAGCCTCAGGAAATATCATCAACCAACCAGTTGCGTGTAAAAACATCCTCCTGCTGCTGCTACTACTGCTACAGAACCATGTCCTTTGTAAATGGTTGTAAACAGAAGTTTAGATCGTTTTTGTTTTTGCTCTGTTTCTCATACTAATCACCACCCATCAGTGTTGGATGTGCTCAATTTTGGGAATTCTGATGCTCAGGGAGTAGAAAAACTTCGTTGAGCCAGGCGTCTGGGGAAGAAAAGAAAAAAAATGCCAAGCAAACTGGTTGCAATTTAGGGTCCATTGTGTTGGACGCAGGCACAAGACCTTTACCCTGGGTAATTTAATCCAACTCTGACTGGACTCACACACCGAATAAAAAAAATCCCATCCAAAATAACAAGAAAGCAAAAACACATAAAAAGAGTTAAGACAGAGACGAAAACAAAATTGAATCAGAATCACAAACTGCCCTGTGATGCCAGAATGGTCGGCAAGGACGAAAACGACTGCGACAGCAAGGACGAACGATGCCACGTCTACGTCGATGAGGAAGACTTACGGAAGGGGCTGTAAAAATATTTTCACTTTACTGTCAAAAAGAAAAGAAATGAAAAGAAAGAACTAGGAACAGAACTTGAGGGTCACAGTAGTTTGGCGGGGTGGCGAGGATGCCGAAGAAATTGAGCTAGTACTAGGACTTTAGATTGCCAAGAGTTGCTGGTACTCAACCTGAAAATTGTGCTCGAAGTTTTATGATCTCATTTTTTTGTGTGTGTGTGTATTTGATTTGTTTTATTTGTTTTCCGTCTTCGTCCTGATTTTTTTCGGTTTTTGTTTGTTGTGTGTGTGTTTTGTTCTTGTCAGAAGGAAACAAATTATGGAGGCAATAGAGCAGCAGCTTTTTCGTTGCTTATTTATTTATTTTTATATTTTTGCTGAAAACGCGAGAATTAATGCAATTAGCTTTCTTGGTTTTTCCTCTTTTTTTGCATTTCGTAAGTTGTTATCCTTTGGGTCCACCAGTCACCAGCCAGCAGCCACCAGTTACAGAAGTAGCAAGGACACTCTTTTTTGTTAGACAAGAGTTATATCTTTGGGTGTTAGTAATATGGTAGTTTTGCTCTCATAGATCTTACCCACCCAAATGCAATGTGAATTTTTTGTGTGTCCTTTTTTCGAAAGTCGTTTCGGGGCATTTGGATATGACAAGTTGTGATTGAATCAGAAAAGAATAATTGTAATGAAAATGGTTTTGGCATTTTGGGGTTTTCTTTGATCAAATTGCTTGGAAAGCATTTCGTTTTTTTGTCGCTGTCATCGTCTCTCATTTTTTTGTGGGTATGCCGTTATGTGGTAGTGATTAAATTAGGATATAAATTTATAAGCCCCAAAGGACGATGAAGGATGGCTTGCATTTGAATTACCTTGTTATTGTTATGATTTGCTGTGAGAGCGATAAGAGGACAGCTGAAAAGAAAATAAATCAAGAAGAAACAACAACAAAAAAGAAGGCAATTGTCCTTGAGTTTCTTTTGTGTTTTAATAAAAGTTGCAAAAGGATTTATTCGACTTTGGCGTTAATTAATCTTTTCTATCCGGAAGGCTTTGTTTAATTACTTTCCTAAACAAATAATGGGTACTTTTGCCTTAATGAAATCGTAGATAGTCTTTAGTCTTTCGTTTGGTTTTTTTCTGAGCGATGCGTTTTGTTTAGTGGTTGGTTGAATAGAAGTGAGATGGTTAGAATGGTAAGATAAGGTTATTCTGACACAACCATTGTGATTACACTTTGAGAACTAAGCGTGTGTGATGACATTATATTTACCATTTGAAGCTTTTTATCAACTGGATGCGGCATCTGTTATCACTTGTAGCACTTTTTGTTCTGCATCGGTATAGCTTCTGCTAAGTCAACTTTAAACATTTGAAATCTCTCCGAGGCATATTGTTTAAACATCATACTCCCTCACAGAAAAATTACGCAGAGTTTTTTTCATTTTAGAAATTTTTTTCGAAGACCAGTCTTGTGATGGTCGGAAAATGTTTGAAATAGTGTCGTCAATAGAGTTTGGTGAAGTGTGAGATCGAGGTGTATAAAGTTGCAAACTGATTTAACAAAAAGTACTCCACTGATTAACGCTGGTTGTCGGACAAAAATGAAGCGTTCCATCGTCTCTGTCTGCTGTCTTTTTACTTGCGACATATAGAATATATGGCAAGTATTGAATTCGTAAAAAAAAAAATTTGAGATGATAGAGAAGTCGAAAAAAGTGGGTCCGGCGATTCCGTCTACAGGCATCTACAGGCTTAACTACTGGCCCGATTGACTTCAAATTTGAAAATTAGAGGTTTGAGCAAAAAGTCATATCCCAATTTTTTTATTTTTGTTTTAAGATCAAAATTTAGGGTAGCCACCATACGATTTTTTTGGCCAAAAACCAAAACTTTTTTTTTCACAAAAACGGCCCGAACGATTTTTTTAAAACTTCCTCGAGTTTAATTTTTTTGAACATTCATGTTTTTATGTAAACAAAAATGTTTGTATTGCTCCAAAACGGTACCTCCCATAGAACCGTTTTTTTGTTATTAGATTTTCTCGAAAACTGAAAGTCCGATCAGCATAAGTTTTTTTTCGAAAGTACGTATATATTGTTCAAATTATAGTTTGTTTTCAAAAGAATTTCAAATTTTTTTTGGATTTTTAAAAAATATTTTTAACTTTTTTTTTCAAAATTCTGTATCTCAAAATTGGATGAATTTTAAAAATCCAAATTGAAGTATAATATGTTTATTTACATGGTCTTAAAAACTGCATACCCAAATTAATTTTAAGATATTTTTGAAAAATTTTATATATAAAAAATTAATTTAAAAAAAAAACGGCTCCGACGATTTTCAAAAAAAAAAATCAGTAATTCAAGAATAAGGTTTGAATTTGTTCGGCATTTAAATTTTTGGAATGAAATGTATATACGAGGTACATTTCCAAATTTTAATTTTTTTAATAAATTCTAATTATTTTTATATATATATATATTTTTTTTTTTTTTTAGTTAAGTGTAAGCTGTAAGTAAGGGTGTAATCAGAATTGCTTAAAGTACATCTCATATTTTAACACTACCTTTTGCAATTTAAGTAATCATAAATATTTAGTTTTAGCATGCAGGAGCAAGTTCGTACGACCCAGTCGTGCACATTTTTTGCTACTGATATTGCAATAGGTATTATCTGGTATTGGATACCAGAGCGCCTTGAAGTGTTAGCAGTTGGATCAAGCACTTCATAATTATCTTTTTTTCTGCGATGATACCGCTACTTCAGAATTACAAGGATCAAAACTATTTATGCCCCGTGGAAATGTATCCCTTTTTATGGAATCGTATGCCCGATGCTCAAGAAAACAGATCCTACCACCGCTAACTACATGTGGCAAAAGCCTACGAAACATCGCCTACAAGATCTTATCTGTAGTATACTGTGGGAACGTTTGAAGCTTTTCGCCAAAATCCTGATAGATCCATATTTGTGTGGTTTCAGACTCGGAAAATCCACCACCGCTCAAATATTCACCCTGCGGCAGATCTAAAAACTACAAATCGACCTTTCCATTGATTCCAAAACCGTGTACGACATCGTCTATATAGGATCCAACTATGAAGATAGCAATGTCTAATTTCGGAATATTAGAAAAACTGGTGTGGTTCCATCATGGTCGGAAGAAACCTCACGTATGCATTTGGTGTCAAAAAAGGTTTTAGGTTTTTGATCTGTCTGCGATTTCTTCAACATCGTTCTTGTAAAAATTGCTCAAACTTCAACTTCAAAGAAGAGGCACAATCTTTCCAAAGTCAAGATGTTAACAAGGCTAAGACCAAGTTATTGCTGTCAACAAGGAAAGAACGTCAGTGTTGATGTATACAAATTTAACTTCAAAGTATTTAAGAACATTGCCTTTACCTGGGATAGGCTATAAATTCAGAAAAGGACTTAGCTACTTACTTATGGTGGCGCTAAAGTCCAGGTCGGACCAGGGCCTCACCCAACAAACTTCTCCAGCCAGCTCGGTCCCTGGCTAACTGTTTCCAGTTTCGCACGCCAAGTTGGTTCAGGTCCTCTACCACCGGAGTCGCGGCCTTCCTCTTCTGCGACGTCCTTTGACAGCATAAACTTGGTCTTGTACTCGTTAACCGCTAGACCCATCTTCTTGGCCTCCGTCTCAAGGCTCACAAACGCTCCACTGACATCACGCTGTGTTCTTCCAATTATGTCAATATCGTTTGCGTATAGGGCTTCACGATATTCGATAAAAATATCGAAATACGATACGATAGTATCGTATCATATCGAAAGTCGATACAATAATCGACACGATATCCAGTACCTGCGATACCGATATCGATACGATGAACGTGTTTATGAAATTGTCGATATTATCGTATCGCCGATAAGCACTGGCCGATAATTATCGAATTTATCGTATCGACACTGCGTGCTCAAAATTCAAGTTCTCTTTCAATAGCATTTACTAATAGTAGTTTACTCGCAGTAATACACATATTTGATTGTTTTTTAACGCGTTCGCTCGTGCTTTCGTTGTCGATCGTCTTTTGTGAGAACCCGATGAACATCGATACTGGAACGAAACGCGTCATTTGTTTTCGAGACATGTTAGTAGCCGGTTGATTATTATTTCATATAAAAGGTGGTTGTCTTCATCTATAGTCATATATGTATATAAATGCACCTATAAAAATAAAGTCTGTAAGGGGTTGGAGTATCACGCCGAAACCATAACAACAGATCACGCGAAAATGTACACCGTTCTACATTTTTCTCTTAGAAGGATTATGGGATTGTGAGCTTTCAACAAATGTCGATTTAAAATTGCGAGTTAGGATAGTCTATAATCAAATAAAATTAATTTTGAATAGCTTGCGTTTCACTTATTGCCTCGCTATAATAGTAAAATAAAATTTCGATATTTTATCGAGTATCGTATCGGTATCGTATCGAAGTCAAAAACGATACGATAAATTTGTCTTAAAATTATCGCCGATACCGATACCGATACGATACGATAAAATAATTTGTTACTCGATACGATACCGATACAAACGAATAATATCGGTATCGTATCGTATCGTGAAGCCCTTTTTGCGTATCCTAGTAGCTGGATGGACTTTTGAAAGATTGTGCTTCTGTGTTGACATTGGAGCTTTGCACAATCTTTGCAAGAATGATGTTGAAGAAATCGCATGACAACGCATCGCCTTGTCTTAAACCGTTTTTGACCGTCCCTTAGGTTTTTTCCGACCATGATGGAATAGTGTGAATTTTCCATTGTCATCTTACACAGACGGACGAGTTTTTTTGGGATGCCAAAACTAGATATTGTTCTACATAATTGGTGTCTATAGACGCTGTCATACGCGACTTTGAAATCGATGAAAAGGTGGTAGGTATCGATTTGAAGTTCCTGCGTCCTCTCCAAGATCTGCCGTAGGGTGAATATTTGATCGATGGTGGACTTTCCGGGTCTGAAGCCACTCTGATAAGGACCTACCAGGTTGTTGACGAAGGGCTTCAAACGTTCACACAGCACGGCAGACAAGATCTCATAGGCGATGTTAAGGAGACTTATACCTCTGTAGTTGGTGCAGTTCACGGGATCTCCTTTCTTGAGGATCGGGTATACGATGCCCAGCAGATGAGCTGGTGCATGCTCCTTTCCAAATCATCTCCAGCTGCTTTGTACAGTTCGGCGGCTAGCCCGTCTGCTCAAGCGGCTTTGTTCGACTTAAGTTTAGATATCACTATCTTCACTTCGTCCATGTGGGTGGGGTGGAATTGTTGGCCTTCTGCACCCAAATTGAATGGTTCTGTATTGCTGACGGAGTTTTGGTCGTCATCGCCATTATACAGCTTGGAAAAGTGGTCTTTCCATATCCTCAGCACTTGCGGTTCTACTACGATGTTCCCATGATGGTCTCTACAGGCTTCAGTTCGGGGTGTATAAGCCCTGGAGGTTTGTTTCACCTTTTCCTTTTCAGACAAGGACACCAGCGCTATAATCAAACGAAGAATAACTCTTGCCAGTCGCTGCTTATTTAGACTTTGAAGACAATTGAATATTGAAGTCCTGTCTCGAGCAACTAAAGTGTAACTGTACAAAACTGTTATCATCCCGGTCCTTGTGTATGGTGCATCGGAGACATAGATCTTATCAATATCGGATGAAAACGCTTCGGGCTCCTTCAAGAGTGATTTGTTGTCCCGTCTGCATAAAAAGAGAGTGAATCCAAAAACTTAGATAGTTGTGTTATGTAGAGCAAATGGAAAATAATGTTCCAGCTCGTACAGTCTTCGAAGCCCACCCAGAAGGACGTCGCAGGAGAAGAAGGCCATATAGTTGGTGGAGGACCTCAACCAACTCGGCGTGCGGAACTGGAGACAGATAGATAGTGACCGAGCTGTTAAGAGACGCTGCTGACTCCGACTTGGACTGTAGCGCCATCTTAAGTGAGTAAGTAAATTTTGTATGATGGATTTCAAAAGAGAATTTGGTATGAGTCTTTCGATTCATTAGAGAATCCAGATATCCAGAATTAGCGATTTGGATTGCTGATGAGAACAAGTCTAGCATAAGTGTTTTAATACCAAAAGTAAAATGTATGGTCCTATTGTTACTTTTTTATAGTGACTAAAAGTGAAGTATAAAATTCAAAATTATCAATTGATGTGAAAGTATACTATGCGTTGATAAATTATACCTACTAAAAGTAGGCTACAAAATATTTCATGACAAAAGTATGCTTTAAAATATTTTCATCACAAAAGTATGCTTTAAAATATTTCCATCATTTGAAAAGTATGCTTTGAAGTATGTCTTTTTATTTGAAAAGCATGAATATAACTCATCGTTACAGTCCTTCAATTCACTTTTGTTTAAACACATACATATGTAAATGATTTTTTGAAACGCTTTAATTTTTTTAAATCTGCTTTTTATGGAAAAAAATACCTTCAATTCATTTTTAGGATTAAAGTTCAGACTGCTTAAGTAACTTGACTCGAATACGAAACAACTTTACCATACAACAAAAAAATACCTAATATCTATATAAAAAGTAAAAGGTATTAAAAAGCACGATGCATGTTGGAGGTTGTGCATAAAACGCTATTCCTTTTTAAAATAAGGAGCTCTTTGTAATGAGTATTATGGAAAATCTTTTAAGCTAACGCAGATAAGAGCAATAATCGTTAATCATGTTAACGAGGGTTCGTAGTTCTCCAAGACCCTCTCGACTCAAGCAATGAGTGTATAGCTTAATTTTTTGCAGTTGCATTAACTATGGTTTTGCTAGAGAATGGTTAGTTTTATTTTTAAGTGAATCGAATTTGATTTTATAGCAGCTATCGTATTTCTCTTAAAATTGCACTCAAAATTAATTCTGATCTCCCGAAACTGTTTTCCAAGTTAATTGGAGTTCATTCCACTGAACTCTGTAACGAAGGATTTTCTTACAAGAGAAAAAAATGGTCCATCTTCTGAGCAACAGAGATTCGCAAACGACCCCTCTTCATTAATATCAGTTTTGTTATGTAGCTTCCAAGTGAAAAAGTACCTTTATGTAATATTCTTCTGACAAAGTCACTATACCCAAAAACCACTAGTAAATCTCTAAATCCTGTTGAAATTTTCAATTCTTGACTTTTTACCATCATCCCACACATTCCCAGAACAGAATAAAACTCGCCTGTCAAAAAATACCACGACCGAGGACCGACACGACGACACGGTGCGGTGGTGGTGGCTTAATAGAAAGAATGCCCCACTCTCCGCCATCAAGCAGATAATACAACCATCAACCAAAGCAGTCGAGTCGCCTTGTGCTGAGGCTGGGTTGTTCGTTACATAAACACCAGAGATAACATTTTGTTATGCACTCAATCCCTTTTTCTACCGTGGTACAAAAAAAAACATACACATCCTCTGAGCAGCAGTAAAGTCGGCATATCATAATGTGAGGAGTTACATCATTCAGTGCAACATAGAGGGCGCTATTCATATTGAAATCGCGATACATGGTGTGTGAGTGAATGTGGATTTTTATTATTGTGAATTATTTTCATCGTTGTTGTCGTCGTGTCGTGCATAGTTCCTAGGTAGTCATTGCACAGTCCTGCAACAATGTTTCTGTGTGTTTTTTTGTTTGCTTCCTGGAACTATTATTTCAATTTTTTTTGTGTACATTCGTGTTATTCTGCATAAACTGATGCGTTACATGGTTCGTCATCTATCAAAGATAGTGGTTGCTATACGCTTCGTTTTTGTCTATTTGTTGCAGTTAAGTTGCATTATCTGTCTAGCAAAAGCAACCCTTTAGATTTTTTGTAGGGATTTCACGAGAGGGAAAAATATAGTTCCCTCTATCATTGTGAGTAGCTCTTTGTCGTTTCCAGCAGGAAATTTATTTATTTTTTCGTGTTGGTGTCCTCGTGATGAAATTTTGTTAAATTGAATTGTGAATGTTGTGTGGTGCTGGTTTTTCTCTTTTTTGGATGTTTTACACAAATGTTTTATGGCTGTCATGTAAGACAAAATCAATTTGGTATAAAAAATGGCGTCCATATAAATAAAAAGTATCTGGCAATGATTGTTTACAAGCGTTTTTGTTACGGAGAATGTGGAATATATGGCACTTAATGAGTTGGACAATTGGGACACATAAAAAACAATACTTTGCCTAAATGACAGATTGTCAATTACGTAAAAATGAATTTCAACAAAATTGTTTTTCTTTTACTTCTGAATTTTTTATAAACTTTTTGGAACAATTGTTTTTTGTGTAGGAAATTTTTTTAGTTTAAGCTACGAACAATTCAGGAATATTTGGCAGGACAAGCGCAAGGCACTACCATCTATTTCGAGCAAAAAAAAAAAAAACGCCTTTAAATGGTCTATAATCCGCAAATACCTATGGCAAAAGTTCCTATTGGTTTTACTTGTTCTTAAAGTGACTAAGTATTCCCATGTTTCTCGAAGAGATCAATAATTCTGTGAAATCTTATAAGCTTCACTGACGGGCCTTCACAGAAAGAGAATAGTCAGCTAATATGGCCTTCAGCCTTTCACTACTTTCTGTTGCACATTCGAACCATCCATTTTCGATGACAATAGGGCACAGGCTGAATTTGACCGATCGATGGCACCGATTTTTCTTTGAGGGTCGCGGTGGCCGTTGGTAGATTTTTCACTGAGCCGGAGGGCTGGAATTTGGGCACCAAACGTTGAATAGTCGAGTTTGAAAGGCCAATCGTTGTTACTATAGAATATTGCTCTCCACAGTAAAGTTAAATCACGCCTAGTCTATAGCGACTGACTAAAAGACATTATTTCGACAGAAAAAAAGCAATAATATGGCCTCCACGCTGTCAAAATACACCCGTTCCTATAAGAAAACCGATTACTAAAAAAAGTCCAACGAAAGATGTGTTTGCCTATCACTTAAGTTCTTCCAAAAAAACCATCTAGACACGATACATAATTACGAGTACTCTCTTACCCTGCTCACAATCAATGAAGGATCTCAGCCTGAGCTACTGCAGCTTCCATCGTGAACGGTCCCTCGCATGCACTCTTTAGTCACCGAAACAAGGCACACTTGGTCCTTGTACCCTAGGTTCGGTCTTCCTTATCGTCTCGAACCTGGGAGCTGGGATGAGAAGACTTTCTTGGCTGGAGCGTTGTTGTTCGTTCGATGTGGCCAAGACAATGTAGTCGTTTTTTTCTTGGCCTTCTGAACTACATCCACATCTTGGTACAGCTCGTACAGTTCTCGGTTGAACCTTTCTCTCCATTCGCCATCGTCGCATACGGGACCGAAAATCCGTCGAAGATATTTCTTTCGACAGTGCCCAGTATCAATTCCCCTTTTTGACTTATCGTCCAGCACTCGGTGCCGCGTAGAATTAGAATAGGACTGGTAAAATAAAAGTTTTGTATAGCAGACAATTTGTCTTTCGAGTAAAGAGTTTTGAACCCAGTTATTTCAGTATCAGTGGTCGCTAGATTAATTCTTCTTCGGATCTCCACTAAGGTATCGGTTTGAGGGGTTGATGTTTGTTCCAAGGTAGGTGAACTCCTTAACTACCTCGAAATTGCTGCTACCAACAGTGACGTTTTGTCCTAGGCGGTGGACAGATGTTGCTTTGTTTGTTGATAGCATGTACTTTGTTTTCTCCTCATTCACTTCAAGAACAACGAGCTTCGCCTTATCTTAAATCGCTGTGAAGCCCTCAAGTACAGCTCTCTTAAATCGATCGATGAGGTCCATGTCGACCGCATAACCTAGGAGCTGGTCGAATTTGTTGAAGATAGTGTTTTCCGGTCTCACACCTGCCTTGACAGTATCTGATCTAGGACTATGCTGAAGAAATCACATGACTTTGCATCTCCTTGTCTAAGCCCTTCGCATGTTTGAAACAACTCGGTTGACTTGTTTCCCATTTGCACACAGCACTGCATATTGTTTAGCGTTATGCGGCACAGCTGGCTCAGTTTGTTCGGGATCCCGAATTCAGACATCGTCATCATATCAGCTCTTGGTGGTGGATGCTATCATAAGCAGCTTTGAAGTCGATGAAACATGGTGGGTTTCGACTTGAAATTCGTTGGCTTTTTCCAGGATCTGCCTTAGTGTGAACATTTGGTCTATCGTTGTTCTGCCTGGCCTAAAGCCACACTGGTACGTGCCCATTATTGTGTTGCAGAACGTTTTAAGACCCTCACACAGTACGTTGGATAGGATTTTGTATGCAACATTAAGCAGGGATATGCCACGGTAGTTTTTGCATGACATAGAATCGCCTTTTTTGTAGATGAGTCATATCGAGCTTATCGACCCGTCAGTTAGCATGCATTCTTCCTCCCACACTTTGTTGATGACCTGGTGCCTGCATTTCCTCAAAACACCTCTCGCATATTTAAAGAATTCCGCAGGCATGCCATCTGACCGGTGGACTTGTTATTTTTTAGCTTTTGGATGGTCTTCATTGACTGGTCTTGCTTCTCTTTCGTAATTAGCTCGCTAGAAATTTTGAGCATTCAACAGCTGTTGGAAGTGCTGCTTGAAAACAGCTACAATTCCCTGCGCTTCGGTTTCCTTCACTGTTTCGAAAAGCCTGTGTCCCGGTTCTGAAACCAGAAGCTAACTGCGTCGGTAGTGTCCGTAGCTTAGTGGTTAGGTGCGTTATCTGCTAAGCAGAACGTCGTGGGTTCAAATCCTACTCGGGCCCATAGTTTTTTTTTCATCTTTCACGGGCACTGCCTCTTGCGAAGAACTGACAAAACTTCCAAGAGTATCATCTGTCATGAAAAAGTGCTTCTCAACTTTGCCGTTCGGAATCGGCGTTAAATTGTAGGCCCCCCTCCATTCTTCGTACGCACCTAAAGAATTGTTGATGAGAGTAAGCCACTTAGGCCTTGGCTCTTCAAGAGCTGTCGCGCCACTCTATTTTTTTAACTGCGTCGACCTTTTAAAGAAACACCGGTTGTTGTTCTTTGCCCGGCCCGAGACTCTTCTAGATCTTTGAGCTGAGAAACTGCAGATGCTCTTTTCTTCCTTTGCAAGGTCTTCTTCTCATTTTTCCTTTCTGTTCGGTACTCTTTTCTTGCTGCTCTTGTTTTTCATTGCAGGATCTGTGAACGTCCATTTCCCGTCTCCTTTTTCAATAACGCGCACTCATCATCATACCACGGGTTCTTTTTCGGGGGTGGTTGGTAACCTACGGTGGTCTCGGCTAAGGACACGATAATTGACATCGTCGATTTCTCTGAATTGTTGATTCATTAACATTCTTATATTCTTGCACAATCTGAAAATGTAATATATTCCCTTAAAAGATTATTTCTCAGTCTAGTCCCTCTAACATTTTAAAAATGTTCAAATGATTCGGGTTGGCAGTGACTCACTGTACTTGCCTATGAATACAATCCGACTGATTGTAGCTTTTCTTTTTTGTCTTCTCTTCAGTCTCCCTGCGCCTTTGAAAGATGAGAAAGACTCGTCTCAGTTAGGTACACCAGAAATTTTTGTTTCGTAAGATTTTGCACTTTGTTTTTATGATTCACATTCAGTTTAGTAAAAAAAAATCATAAATATAAAATAAATGGAACAATACTCCGTTTTCATTTCGGAAGTTGGATTCCTCTAACCCAAAATTCTCGTGTAACAGCCCAAAGTAAGACGAGCGTCCTTCAACTGTGAAAACAAATTGTAGAAGAGAGCAATCGGCATCAATTTTGGATTTTATCTCTTTTTCGACACGTAGCTTAGTAAATTTATCTAATGTCATGTTGAAGAAACCGAGCCGTCCTTTACTATTTAAAACCTTAACAAAAATCAAACCCAGCGAATGTAAATCCACGTTTAAGTTTTTTAATCACAACATCGAAAGCACCAACCATCTACCCTTAAAGTTTCACCTCGCAAGCCACATAAATCTCAAGACAACCGTACCCTCTCACCATAGCGTTAAGAAAAAAACTTTCTAGCCCTTAATATCCCCTTTAAATCCCCATAACAGCTTAAGGCAGAAATCTTTCTCGTTAATGACTTCTTATCGGTTGTCTTCAAATCATCATTTCGGATTTTCGTTTCAACATAGAAAAGCAAATGTTCTGTCTTCCACATTAGGTTGTAATCAGAAACAAAATTAAAGAGAAATTGTTTGCTTATTTTTTGTCTTCTAAATAATGATTTGATATGACAAGCCGAGGGCCGCAAAAACCCTGTCGGACAACCAAAAAGACCTTTCTCTCGTCTAACTTTACTTGACAAGGGAGAGTTTGGGTTTTTCTCCCTCTTTATGGATTTTCGAAAGAAGCAAGGTTTCATGTTGCTCATTAATTGGAATAAATTTTCAATGAATGACGAGGGGAACGACTAACAATTTTCAACTTTTTTGTGTTATGATAGTAATTCTAAAAAATGTGCACGACTGGGTCGTACGAACTTGCTCCTGCATGCTAAAACTAAATATTTATGATTACTTAAATTGCAAAAAGTAGTGTTAAAATAAGAGATATACTATAGGCAATTCTGATTACACTCTTACTTACAGCTTACACGTAACTCACAAAAAAAAACTCAATATATAAAAATAATTAGAATTCATTAAGAAAATTAAAATTTGAAAATGAACCTCGTAAAAACATTTCATTCCAAAAATTTAAATTCCAAACAAATTCAAACCATATTCTTGATTTATTGAATTTTTTTTTTGAAAATCGTCGGAGCCGTTTTTTTTTAAATTAATTTTTTATATATAAAATTTTTCAAAAATGTTTTAAAATTAATTTGAGTATGCAGTTTTTAAGACCATGTAAATATACATATTATACTCCAACTTGGATTCTTAAAATTGATCCGTTTTTGAGATACAGAATTTTGAAAAAAAAAGTTAAAAATATTTTTTAAAAATCCAAAAAAAAATTTTAAATTTTTTTGAAAACACAATATTATTTGAACAATATATACGTACTTTCAAAAAAAAACTTACGCTGATCGGACTTTCAGTTTTCGAGAAAATCTAATAACAAAAAAACGGTTCTATGGGAGGTACCGTTTTGGAGCAATACAAAAATTTTTTTTTTACATAAAATACATGAATGTTTAAAAAAATTAAACTCAAGAAAGTTTAAAAAAAAATCTATCGGGCCGTTTTGGAGAAAAAAAAATGTTTTGGTTTTTGGCCAAAAAAATCGTATGGTGGCTACCCTAAATTTTGATCTTAAAACAAAAATAAAAAAAATTGGGATATGACTTTTTGCTCAAACCTCTAATTTTCAAATTTGAAGTCAATCGGACCAGTAGTTAAGGCTGTAGATGCCTGTAAACTTTCCGACAGACAGACAGACGGAATCGCCGGACCCACTTTTTTCGACTTCTCTATCATCGTAATGTCATATCTCATCCTCATCTCAAATTTTTTTTTTTGTACGAATTCAATACTTGCCATATATTCTATATGTCGCAAGTAAAAATTGTTTGTTTTCTTATGTTATATAGGGTGTGCTGTGATTTTTTATTGATCTCAAATCTAATCAGCAAAATGATCAGAAACAACAACAGAGATTTTGATGATAATGACACTTCCTTTCAATGTCTTTAGACATTGATACTTTTGTTGTCCATTTCCAAAAGACTACTGTCTGAAAAAGAACTTTTCAAATAACAAAGTAACACACTGTAGATGAAATAAACTCCGATTTTCTGTCTAAAATATTTAATAAAATATTCAGATTCTTGCCGGCAACATAAATATAAGAAATGATAAAAAGTCAAAAAAGGCTCAAGTTGGTTCGCCATCTTTCACACAGAAGAACAACTTCCTAGCTACCTACTGAGTGTATTTATGCAATCACTCCCGGTTCATTTCATCTCAACCGCCTACTCCCTTGACACCAAAATCAACCCTCAAACTTTCTTCATATATGAAATGCAAACAATGCTCCTTTAGATAATGGCTCTGCATATTTGTTGATACTAACGAAACGAAGGAAATAAGTTTATACTTGGTTTTGGCCCTCGACTCCACAGAGCAAAGTGGAAGAGTAAGCTAAGTTCAAAATTCAAAGTTCAAAGAAAACATTTCTAAGGCAATGGTTGACGGCAAATCGGTGTGCTTGAGGTGACTTAGCGCTGGTTCTTCAAAAAATTATGATAGAAGTTTCCGTTTCTCTTCACTACTTTTGTTGAGTGCTGTTGCCACTGGTGGGAAGCGTCATTTATGGGAATTTTATTCCGTCTCTAGTATGGTTACAAATTTTCTTCAATTTTTCTCTTATTTTGTTTTTTTTTTGTATATGAAGATTTCTTTTCTTTTTTGAATTTCATTTTGAATTGGGGAAAAATTGATATTTTTATGCGGTAGAATTTGCTAGCGTAGAATTTGTAAGCGTGTGAGAAGAGTGTGGAGGAAAATTTGCATAAAATGTTCAATAATTCTTTTTGAAACCGACATGTATGAGCAGTGCTGTCGATTGTACCTACTATTGACGAAGGGTTTTAGTACCAACTAAAATTCCTTAGTATAAAAGATTGTTCAGCTAGTATATCCGGGGCTTTTGAAAACTGCGGTATGGATTCGAAATGGACTAGCTGCTGAGTTGTTCAAAGCAGCAGGCGACGAGCTAGATAGGAGCATGTACCAAATCATCTGTAAGATATGGTCAGAGGAATGCATGCCCGATGAATGGAACCTCAGCATTGTTTGCCCGATCCTGAAAAAGGGAGATCCTCTAAATTGCGCCAACTATAGAGGAATAAGTCTACTACACATCGCCTACAAGATTCTCTCTGCCGTAATATGTGAACGTCTGAAGCCTTTCGTCAACAATCTGATTGGTCCTTATCAATGTGGCTTCAGGCCAGGAAAGTCAATCATCGACCAAATTTTCACGTTGCGGCAGATCCTGGAAAAGACCTATGAACTCCAAATCGATACCCACCACCTTTTCATCGATTTTAAGGCCGCGTATGACAGCATCTACAGAGACGAACTGTACAAAGCTATGTCTAGTTTGGCGACCCTGCCAAGCTCGTTCGCTTGTGCAAAATGACGATGGAGAACTCACGCTGCCATCAAGGTTGGCAACGAGCTCACGGAATCTTTCGACGTCAAAAAAGGATTCAGACAAGGCGATGCACTGTCATGCGATTTCTTTAACATCGTTCTTGAGAAGATAGTGCAGAACTCCAACGTCAACACCAGAGGCATATCTCCAAAAATCTGTTCAACTCTCGCGTACGCCGATGATATTGATATAATGGGAAGAACACAGCGTGATACCAATGGCACCTTTGTGAGAATTGAGACAGAAGCGGAAAAATGGGTTAAGCGGTAAATGAGGGAAAAACGAAGCATATGCTGTCTTCGAGGAAGGACACCCAACACCGACGGCTCGAGCAGAACGTCACAACAGAGGCATATAACTTCGAGGTAATAGAGGAGTTTGTCTACCTGGGCTCCGCTAAAAACATCACGGGCAATAACACCAGCGCCGAGATCAGACGAAGAATAACTCTTGCTAATCGCTGTTTCTTTGGGCAAAGAAAGCAATTGAGTGGAAAAGCCCTCCCTCGAGCAAATAAGGTAAAACTGTACAACACACTCATCATCCCAGTCCTGCTGTATGGTGCAGAAGCATGGACCATGACAAAATCAAATGAAAGTGCCTTAGGCTGTTTCGAGAGGAAAGTTCTTTGGGTCATCTTTGGCCCTGTGTGCATTCAAGGGGAATGGCGAAGAAGATATAAACAGCGAACTTAACGGGTTGTACAACGACATGGAGCTAGCCAGAAGGGTCAAGGTCCAGAGACTCAGATGGCTCGTTTATTTAGAGCGAATGGCCACCAATGCTCCGGCCCGGAAAGCCTTCGACACTTTTCCCGAGGGACGAAGGAGGAGAGGAAGACCGCGACTCAGGTGGCGCAATCAAGTGGAAGAGGACCTCAATCAACTTGGAGTGGAAAACTGGAGACGTGTAGCTAAGGACCGAGCTAGCTCGCGGAGACTGTTGATTGAGGCCCAAGTCCACAACGGACTGTAGCGCCACCTTAAGTAAGTAAGTAAGTAAGGATTCGAATATTTCTCAAAACAAATTATCTTGCCCAAATTTTAAGTTTTTTCAGTACCACCTTGTTACGTCCTATCAAGTTTCTTAAATTGCAACTTTCTCACTGCTATGTTTGTAGTAAAAATTACTATCTATTACTGCAAAAGAACTATAGAGTGGCGCGACAGCTCTTGAAGAGCCAAGTGGCTTACTCTCTTCAACAATTCTCTGGGTGCGTGTGAAGAATTGAGGGGACCTACAATTTAACGCCGATTCCGAACGGCAAAGTTGAGAAGCACTTTTTCATGCCAGATTGATACTCTTGGAAGTTTTGTCACTTCTTCGCAAGAGGCAGTGCCCGTGAAAGATAAAAAAAACTATGAGCACGAGTAGGACTCGAACCCTCGACGTTCTGCTTAGCAGCCAACGCACCTAACCACTGAGCTACGGACACTACACTACAAAAGAACTACAAAGAATTAATTCCCTAGTCGACAGCACTGCTTAAAAGCAATAAAATTTACCTATTTCTTAAAAATACTGCCAAAATCTACTGTTTGCGGCAGCAACTTGCTCATAAATTCTCATAAATCTTATAACAAATTGACTTTGTTGTCTGGTAGCGATTTTGCTTCTTTTTGCAATCGAAAAATCTTCAAAACCAGATTCCTTTTTCTTCTTTCAGAGAAACAACGAGCCAACAAACAAAAAATAAAGACGGAGGAAAAAAAAACTGAATACACTTTTGAAAATATTATTATTTTTCAGTAGCAGAACAACCGCATGTCCTTGGATCTCATACAATCCCCTCTGGGGAAGACCACATAATACAGAAAAGACTGCTTTTTTTGTGTGCTTGTTATATGTGGTTGCATTAAAAAGGACATACGACACATATCACATTGAAATAGAAGAATAAAAATACACCCAAAATCTCTCAGTCAAAAAAAAAAAAAAGAAAAAAACCAAAAGATAAAATCCAAGAATCATATGTCGCTGCATCCTTGTGTGTCCTGAATCTGGATACAAATCTACATTTTGTACTAACAATACACTATGACTGTGATTTGGTTTCACAGGACCTTTCTCTTTTTTACTTTTTTTTCTTTAAGTCTGAATGAAAAGATTGCCTGGGCTGGTTACTAGCTTTCGCAAACTATACTGCACTGCCATACATAATGCTACAACAAGTAGCTACATGGGCGCTGTAAGAAAAAAAGGAAAAAAAAGTGTTACAAGGACATATGGAGTTAAATTGAAATCAAATCTTACCATAAGTAGGCACACAGATTCACGTTATTTATTCGAAGGATTTTCGTTCTTTTATCGTAAAAATAAGATGTTCAACGATGAAACGACTTAAATTTGTGTCGTCTAAGTCTATGTGTGTGCTTGTGTGTGATATAGGCGATATTGGAATTGATATTTGAGAAAAATCTTTAAGACACCATTTCGGATATAAGACTTTGTAGTGGGGATATTACGATAGGTGGGGTGGTGCTTGTTTCTTTCAATTGGACTTAGAATGTAACAACTTGAAATGAAGCATGGAGAGACGAGATAAGTTCCACTTAATGAGAAAAATACTTGAAAAGGACGATTGCTATATTGGTTTCGAATGTTTCCTGGAGGTATTCATGGCTATTGGTGCGTTGGTATTTGTGCATATTGCAATCGAAAATAACGATGCAAATATTGGGAGATTGCTTTCAGAGTCGGATAATGTCACTATTTGTCTCCGCTAAGCTGTTGGAAATTAAGGTTGTGTCTCTGTTACTTGGAGTATAGAAGAATGAATGGGTACAAACACTTGAATGGTGTACACTAGAGATGTACAGGATTTTCTAATAGGGACGGGTTTGTTTTGACAGCTCGTGGTGGGCAAATTATCAGCTTTTATCAAACACTAAATTCAAATCATTATGGCGAATAACAGCTTTTAAGAAAACAGGAGCAGTTAGAAGTTGGTCCAAATTTTGATCGAAAAATCATCTTGAGCGATGAGGCCATTTTTGGATGAATTGGTACTGTAAAACTATCGGATTTGGGATGACACCAATCCACGCGAGATTCACGAGGGCACAATGCATCAAAAATTATGTATCTGCTTAGTGTAAATTTTGAGGTGGACGCGTCATACACCCGTACTTCTTCGAAAATGATGCTGGCCAGGCACCGTGAACGGCGATCGCTACAAGTCGATTATCATCAACTTCTTGTGATCTCCCAAATAGAGCTAAATCCTTATTGATGTCTAAAAAAAATCTCGTTTTAATCAATTTTTAAATCGATGCTTTATTTGAAAGTACAATCCTTCCGGATAGTAATGAAAGACAATTTCATTCAAATGGCTGCCTCGGCTGTCCATGGAGAAGCCTATACGATCGGTCCAATTTTTAAGCACATTATCGATTGTGTGCAGCTGTATTTCACCAATGGCTTCAAGAATAATGTCCTTTAAAGCGTCAGTTGCCTCTGGCTTGTCGGCGTAACACTTATCTTTTACGGCACCTCACAAATAACAGTCCAACGATGTCAAATCGCAGCTCCGAGGTGGCCAAACGACATCAGCTCTACGGCTGATATTGCGATCTTCAAAAACAGGCCGCAAAAACATCGAGTGTAGCTTTGGCTGTGTGGCACGTAGCGCCGTCCTGTTGAAACCAAATGTTGCCAATATCCTCCTCTTCAATTTTTGTGAACAAAAATTCGTTCAACATGGCCCGATAACGATCGCCATTGACTGTAACGGCCACTCCTTGCTCATTTTCGAAGTGCTGGACCAAAATCCGCACCAAACAGTGACTCGTTTTGGGTGTATCGGCTTTTCAATGTATGCGTGTGGGTTTTCTGTGCCCCAAATGCGACAATTTTGCTTGTTTACATACCCACCAAGATCAAAATGAGCTTCATCTGAAAGATGATTTTTTTGGCAAAATCGGCATCTTCTCTAAGTCGATCGCAGGCCCATTTAGCGAAGCGAAAACGCATTGGATGGTCAGTTGGCTTCAACTCCTGAACCAATTGGACTTTGTATGGCGTCATACCAAGGTTTATGCAAAATTCGTCTCGAAATGTTCAATTGTTAAGAACGACGGTGAATTGATGTTGATGGCGCTGCACGCACACTTTCTCTCACAGCAGCACTGTTTTTGGCTTTGGTTTATCGATGAGGATGCCAGTTTCTTTCACTTTTTTCACAAGATAACGAACATACGGAGCTGACGGTGCTTCTCTTCTTCCAAAATCCGTACGCAATTTTCGCACACATTCTGCAACATTACCATGAATTTTAAAGTAATGTCGCAATATTTCCCAGCGTTGTACGAGCGTAGACACAACCATATTCGTTCAACGGAGGGATAAAACTAATTATCAGTCAAATCAGACGGGAGCTAAGTGTTACCATTCACGAAAAAAGTTAGATGGCGGACCCTTTATATTCCTTGCTAATTACGGTGTTCCTCAAGAGAGGCTTTTGGGACCTCTTCTTTTTATATTGGCTATTAACGATACTAACGAAATAGTGAAATGCTCATCTTTGAAGATGATATGACGGGGTGATGCCGACGTGAATTAGCCACCAAGTTCGTATGGTTTGACCTCTTTAGCCTTTTTCTTGTGGGGCCCTCTTAAGTCTATGCAAATAAGCCGCAAACAAAGTACAACGGCCCTCAAAGACAACATATAGTCGCTGCCATCGGTCATATTCAATCAAACTAAATTTATCGCTACTTTTTGAAATCCGCTTTAAGTAAAGACAAAAGCCCAAAATTACAATCTCTATTAATTCATTTAAGTCGAATTTCTCTGTGACAAATCTGAAGTCAATTAGCAATACTTTCTTCTAACACTTCAGAATTTCTTTCACTATCACTACTCCTGTAAAAGTGTACACTCGAGGTCTCTACAAAGACACAACAACAGCAACGACGACAAAATAAACTTCCTGGAAGTCATTAGATAAAATATCCACTGTTATGAGTCAATCTTTATTTAAGACTTTATTGAATGTTTATCAATTTTATATCCAAGTCCCTAATGGCACCCATAATCACCAACCAAAAACTACTTAAAACAATAACGAGCCTATAAATAGAACTTCCATTCGAAAAAAAAAGAGAACAAAAACTTCCCTTTTTTTCAGTAAATATCGATTGTTGTGGTTCTATCAAACTTTCGTAGTTTCCGAACTGAAAACACACCCCACAACCTATATGAACAATAAGCAATAGCCCCATCCCCACAAACCAACTCTCTACTATACCATTTATCACTCCTTCTACCTTTTCGAATTCCTCCTGACACATAAACCTACCCTCTGATAACCTCCACACCTATTTATATGACTACCTAATGTGTCTTACCAATTTGGTCTGATATTTTCGTCGTTTGCCTTCCTTGAAAACTCCATTTGCTCAAGTTTCTCCTTTCATATTTTTTTTTTTTTTCACTGAATGACGCCATAATAAGACTCATTTGTGTGTGGGTTATGGCCTAGCAGCGCCAACTTATTCCATTTCCAAACGAAGACAGAGGACTCGTAATGACGGCATAAGCTTCCGCAAAATACTCTGATCATCATATTCTATGACACCCACACCCACACACACACACCTAACCACCAACACCTCGCTCGGTGAGAGTGATGTGTGGGGCCATAGGAAACGGAGGGAAAAAAATTAAAAACATTTTAACGGCTGGATAACGAAAAATGACGAATGAGCTAAAACAACCCCAATGTTCGCGTTCGCTTTCGGTTTGAAATTGCACTCACTCCTCCTCATCTAACCGTTTGCGTCGTCCTTTCGTATGTCGTGTCGGGCTCTTGTCGAGCGTCGTCGTCGTCGTCGTTGTCGTCATCGTCCTCATCGCCATTATTATCATCTAATAGCGGTTGACAGTAATGTGCTTATTTTTCTGACACAAGCTTAAAATTTATGAGATTTTAAGGGTAAATATTATAGGAGAAACCCCCCTCTCCCACTCCTCCCATAACCAACGACGACAAGATAGAAAAAAAAACGAAATGAAATGAAATGAGATGGGAAAAAAATTTAACGAAATATTTATAAAACATGTTTAAATTATCTCATTGGATTATATTTCGTCGTTTCTCTTATTTCTCTCGAGCGTCGTCGTCGTCGTCGTCGTTGCGGTGGTACAGTAGCGTGCGGCACCATCCACCCCCTGCAAGAGGACACACGCGGTTTTATTTGCAATGCCTACATTACAATATTATGAGTAGGTTAGGTACTCATTTCGTATAATCTCATCGCTGTTCTCGTCGTCGCTGTCGTCCCTCCATGATCCCCCTTGAGGGTGTATTTAGTTTAACAAATTCGAAAATTGGTGCGGGATGGTTATTGAATTATGCAAATCACAAAATGATTATCATTATAATCGACATTAATCCTTTTGAAAAATAAACACACACCCGCACACCCTCGCACAAGTTTCAAACATAAACAAAAACCTCCGCGTGACGCTTTGAAATCTGGAATATTTGTTTTTTTTTTTTTGCTTTTTTTTTGGAATAACACCGAAAAGGTGTCACCATTGAAAAATCCTTGTGTTTTTTTGTTATCCTCGGTTTGTTTGTTTTTCCTTATTTTTTGTATCCATAACAAAAAAAAATTAAGGTTTGGTGGGTGTTAAATGATTGGGGTTTGTTTTGATGCTCACGCACATTTTTAATTAATTTTGTAATTGTACGACCTTGTGTCTTTTTACCAAAGGAAACGGAATCTTCAAACAAACATTTTCTAACACACACGACTGGGTCATGTGTTTTTGCTCTGATTGTGGTTGCCTTACGTCATGTTACAACGCGGTGTGGAATGCTACGTATGAAAATAAAGTCATTGAGTTGAAGCAGGATCTGAAAAGAAAAGTCAAATTGACAAACTGAGAAATTGGATCGATTTATGCATAACTGTTTTCTTCGACTTTGACCTTTGAACAATCAGGGTGAACCTTTCTTGGCACTTTGTGTTCAAAAAAACTAATGTTGACAATTTGACAGTTGTTGTCACATTTTTGACTTGAAATTGCCATGAGGCATGACTAGTGATAGTGACACTTACAAACATTTTGTTCTAGGTCTCCGTTTTTCAACAATTGTAGACTTAGATTTTGTACTGTTTGATACGTTCAAATTTTTTGTGAAAAGAGGCCGCTCTTATTGGGACTGATGGGAACCTTGTTAATTGTTCGTGTACTGTTGTTTATACGACTCACAATCCATGAAGGATCTCAGCCTAAGCTACTGCAGCCTTCCATCGTGAACGGTCCCTCGCATGCACTATCCATTCGGCGAAACCAAGCGCTCTGGCATCCGCAGTCACTTGGTCCCTGTACTGTTGGTTCGGTCTTCCTTGCCATCTCGAACCTGTAGGCTGGGATGATATCATCTTGATACAGTTCGTACAATTCGCGGTTGAACCTTCTTTTTCATTCGCCATCCATCGTCGCATACGGGACGAAAATCCGTCGAAGAATTTTTCTCTCGAAAGTGCCCAGTATCAATTCCCCTTTTTTACTTATTCCAGCACTCAACGCCGTAGAGAAGGACTGGTAAAATCAAAGTTTGTATAGCAGACACTTTGTCTTTCGAGTGAGGAGTTTTGAACCTAGTTGTTTTGCCAAATCGAAGTAGCAGCGGTTCGATAGAGTAATTCTTCTTCGGATCTCCACTAAGGTATCGTTTGTGGGATTGGTGTTTGTTCCAAGGTAGGTGAACTCCTTAAACTACCTTGAGATTGCTGCTACCAACAGTGACATTTTCTCTAAAGCGGTGGGCAGATGTCGCTTTGTTTGTTGAGAGCATGTACTTTGTTTTGTTCTCAATCACTTCAAGACCAACGAGTTTCGCCTGTTCTTCAATCGCTGTGAAGGCCTCAAGCGAAGCTCTCTTGAATCAACCGATGATGTCAACGTTGTAAGCATAGCTAAAGCAGCTGGTTGGATTTGTTGATGATAGTGTTTTCCGTGCTTACACCTGCCTTGCGCACTACCTGCTCCAAGACTATGTTGAAGAAGTCACATGACAGCGCATCTGCTTGTCTAACGGGGTTCAGACATCGCATCGCCATCATAAGCTCTTGGCGGTCAATGCTATCATAAGCATAAGGGAGCAAAATTTTAGAAGATAACAATTTTTAATAAATCAGATAGTGTCCGTAGCTTAGTGGTTAGGTGCGTTGGCTGCTAAGCAGAACGTCGTGGGTTCGAGTCCTACTGGTGTCCATAGTTTTTATTTCATCTTTCACGGGCACTGCCTCTTACGAAGTACTGACAAAACTTCCAGGAGTATCATCTGTCATGAAAAAGTGCTTCTCAACTTTTGTAGGTCTCCTCAATTCTTCATACGCACCTAGAGAATTGTTGATGAGAGTAAGCCACTTAGGCCTTGGTTCATCAAGATCTAAGAATTTTGCTTTTTTTGTCGAAAAAATTCAGCTGGCTTCCTTGGTCTGATTTGACGAATTCTGTTTATGAATTTTCTAAGTTATGGTCTTAGATGGAAAGAGGATTCATCCAGGCTAGCTTTCATCAATATCACACGTAAATGTCGCTTAGTTTCTCTACCAACTGTGTAGTTAAATGTAAAAGCCTCAAAAGCTATTGTACAGGGTAATGGCTTCGATCAATACATAAGGACTGGCATGATAGGTGTCTAGTGAAGTGGTACTTTAAGCACTCTAGAGAGAACTTAACCGTTAATCCAACGAAGAAGAATTTGGCAATTACTTAGCATTAACCTCAAGCTCGAAAATGAACAACTAGGTTAGGTAACTTTAGGTTATATGGGCTGGCAGTTGGTTTTGTATCGTCACACTTATTGTTACTCCTGAAAAAGTTGTTTAACCTATGAAATCTATGCTTGGTCGAGCTATTAGGAGGGCTTGGTAAAGTTCAGTAGGCGATTGCCTGGGAGTTCCAATAGCTCTCGTAGTTCGTTAAAGTTCCATGCAATTGAAACACTCGACAACCTCAAGATCGTCTTTTGAAAGATACAATGCAAAAATATGCATTTTATTTCACTTCCTTCAATTTTTACAAAATCAACAAAAACGATCACCATACATGATTCAAGAAAGACTGACCTGATTTGGCTTAAAATTGGTGGGGAGATCGCTTAGAACCTGGAGACAGTTAATTAGACTTCTAATCCTGGTAGCTCAACCGATAAATGTTGTTTTTTCTTTGAAAAAACCATTATTAGGATTTGTCCTAATATTGGAACTAACGTTTTAGGGTTCACTCGGGCGGATACTTGTTTTTATTTTTTCAAAAGAGAAAAGAAAAAACGTAACCGCGCTGTTTTTGGAGAAATATTTGAGCAACAAAATTAGTTCTTGCAACACAAATAAGCAGCAAAATACTGAAAACTTTTCGGTGCCGGCTTATGAAAGCGTTAAAGACGTTCGTTAAAGAAAAAGTTGCCTTAAAATGTTTTCCTAGTTTTGCAGAGTGCTGGGCAGTGTCATAGGAAGTGGGCGGTGTTTTCGTGCTCTTCTTCGTTGCCTTAAACTTCGTTGTCGTCTGTGCTAGGCCCTATCTTCTTTTTGTGGTAGCCAAGTAGGTTATGTCCCGTTTTCAAGCTTATAGGAGATCTTAGGGAAGGGTTTTTTAAGAAGTTTGATCCTATCGGATCTTTTCTTGTCGTAATTCAGTCAGAGTGTCCTGGTGTTACCGCAGGTTCCATCTATCATTTGCTTTCTGAATAAACTGGGCATTTATATTTCGTTTTTATTTCACTTTGAGCGATTCTGATAATATGGTCTATGAGAGAGCTTTTCAGGCTCTTGACAAGAGAAAGCATACAAGATTGTACAAGCACTTTTTAGAATACTTTTTTCTTTGTAGTTGGTAATGTTCATAGGGTCTGGTCCTGAAGGATTTGTTATATAACTATTAAGTTTTATTTATCGAACATGTTTTCTGTCAACCATATCCTTGATGCTCATACACGAGCATGCGTATTCCTAACCAAATCTTGTTTTCTGATTTGCTAAGCTTAGTCTGACTTCAGCGGTTAGTCTGGTTTAAGTTTTGATATTGCTTCTTCACTTCCTCAACTTTAGGTAGGCCAAAATGTTTGTCGCCAAAATCGAAGAAAACTTTAAAAGAAGCGGAATTGAGCTGGTGATTGCGGTTTCTTATCTTCATCAAATGAGTTGTCATATCTCACTGGAGGCTTCACTTGCAGGTTGCAGCACCCCTTTGTAAGGCCTTATGTGTTCGCCGGCTCTCCGCATTAAACCAGTAGCCTATCCTGGAATTAAAGAAATCAAGCAAAATTAAATGCACGTCCCACCAAGGGTATCGTTAGTCTCAAAAGTTCGTAGAACATTTTATTTGCATTCATCATTGTCCAGAAAAATGTTCTCTAAAGCTTACTGCCGTAAAAAGTTGGATTTTTTTATTAAATAAATTGTCACATTTTTTGTTCGTCGGACTAAGGGAATAATTAAAAATGTTGCCTGCTTTTGTTTGCTCCCTTGAGAGCGTATGTAATTAATATTATCTTAATTACGTAATGTATTTTTGTCAGCAAAATTGTTTCGGGAATCATAAAACTCTTTATTCCCTTGACTTATTCTTGTTAATAATTAATTGTGTTTTCTTTTCTTTTCAGGTGAGTGCTTGTGAAACACCAAAAACAATTCAAAGGAGTTTGAGTGAGTGCAAACTGATTCTATAAATATTTTCGAAGAAGATGCTCCAAAAAAAAGAGCTTTCGTATTTCGTTCATACTGTTTGTCGTTTTTTGAGTATTTCACTGTGCGAACAACTGAGTATACAGTTGTTCGCACAGTGAAATATTCTCTCTCTTCCGTCAAAAGAACTTGTCTGGTTTTATTGAAATTTTGTGCAAATGTTGTATTTGCTTGTGCCTTTTTTTATTTGCAAATACGTCACCTAAGTCAGAAGCTCATTGAAGAGGTCCTACTGTTTCCAAATGCCGCCTCTTGAAGAACTGCTTTAACAACCTACACGGAAGCATTTGTCTTTAAAAATAGTGCCATTGGCATTCAAATTACTTTCGAAAACCTTGAAATGCTTTCGATACTTACCATTTTGCGAAACCATTCTCACGAAAGACACACTTGTCCTCGAAAAAGAAAACAATTCTTCAATTTATCGCAAATTTATACTAACATAATCACATCAGCGTTCCTTAATCAAACCAGAATCTCTATAGACAAATTATATCGATTCCGATTGCATGTAAGGACACAATAAGCGGCAACTAGCGCCAGGATGCAAAAAAAAAATAAACGCAAAAAAGCACGAAACGTCACGATACGAAATAAAACCGAAATCTATTTGAACAGACAGACAACGTGAATTCAGTTTAGAAAGAGAGTAAGAGTGACAGGTACCGTTAGTCACAATCCAACCAACACCACACCAGATATCAGAGACATCAATGCACTTGACTAGTAGATGTAAACGAAAATCGTTGATTCAACTTTGTTGGTACGTAAAAGGTACACAACGGCGAAGTTTAATGAAATGGAAAGAAATTGAAAAGACAGCTAAATTGCTGGGGGGAAATGGTAAAAAAAAAGCATGACTTGGAGCTTCTTCGGAATAATCATTGCCATGTTAAGTAAACAAACATAAAATGCAAATCTCAGTCGCACGAACATGTTGAAAATGTGTCTGTTTTTTACATGAAAATTTCCCAAATGAAAACTTTGAAAAAATTTTTTTCAAGAATCCCAAACAATTTCCATCGATTTCTCAAATTGAAATAGCAAATCACAGAATGAAGGAAATGCGCCATGTAATAATTTTGTTTATAATCAAAACGATTGAAATAAATTACACAATGGGAATCAATACTCTGCTTTTATAGTCCCATTGAAATGGGTAGAAAAAAAAACCTCCTCCCAATAATTGTATTTCATCGTCATGGTACGCGACGACCGTACGCCACCATGCAAACATCGCCTGCTGCTCTTGGGGACTCTCTGGCAGGAAGACGCACCACTGGGACATACTTTCATAAAGTATGCATTAATGGCGTGCCCGAATGAAGCCAATTTGATTTTTTTTTCTTTCTTTTTTGACAAACTTTGATTTTTATTCGACGATACTTTCAGCCATTGGTTCTCAGTTCTCATTCCCATCAAATTGAAATCGTATGACGACAATGATGGTGATGGAATTTTGATTTGAGCCAATTGAAAGCAATCGAATGGGCTCTGTGCCATCGTGTGGAAGTGGAAGACTGTCGCCACTGTCAGAGAAGCAATTGACATCAATTAGTTGCAGATTTAAGTTTAGAGTGAATCTGTGTGTGCTCGTTTGGTTTCTATTGCTTGCTTAATGCGTATTTGGTTCAACTTGCATAACAAGAACTTTTTAGATATCGAAACAGACATTATATGCAAATGTTTCTATCCAAATGACCCTTGTCGGAGAATGTCTTAAGCACAGAGGGTAACATATAAAGCGTAATGCTTATACAATTACAATTGTAAAGAATGAAAACTTTCAAATTCGTACCCTCAATGTTAAATTAAAAAAAGGAGATTGTGACATGTTACACGTAACGCTCTGTTACGCCCATTGTATTTCACAGTTCTCCGCAAAAAAAAAAACAATCGAGAAGAAAGAAAACTTCCAAATCCGTGCCGACCATTGTCTTTCGCATTTCTCCACAAAAAAGAAAGAAAATAAAACTTTCAAGAATCAAAAAGGTAACATGATACACGTAACCCTCTGTTCTCTGTTGCACCCGTTGTCTTTCCCAGTTGCCTAAAAAAAAAACTTCCATGTCCGTGTCTTTAACTCCAAAAATCAAAAGATTACGTGTGACACGTTCACTTTGTTACGCCCCACAAGGATCTCCACACAAAAATCCAAATGGGAAGAAAGAAAAATTCCAAATTCGTGTCTTCAATTTGAATTAAAAAGAGAAACGGTTAATATGCAACACGTAACGCTCTGTTACGCCCCTTTTCCTTAATACTTCCTCACAAAAAAAGGAATCAGGAAGAAAGAAAACTTCCGTATCCATCTCATCAACTTCAAGATTCAAAAATGTAACATGTAACACGTAACGATATGTTACGGCCATTGTCTTTCACAGTTCCTCATAAAAAAAAGCCAATCGTAAATAAAGAAAACTTCAAAAAAAAAATATGTAACACGTTACGCTCTGTAACTCCCCCTTTCTTAACAGTTCCCAATAAAAAAAGAAAGAAAAGAAAAATTCCAAATCCGTGTCTTCATTTCAAATAAAAAAGGGCAACATATAACACGTAACGCTCTGTGACGCCCTTTGTCGTTCATAGTTCCATACAAAAAAAACGTGAAGAAAGAAAACTTCCGAATCCGTCTCGGCTATTGTCTTTCACAGTTCCCAGCAGAAAAGAGAAAAGAAAACTTCCAAATCCGTGTCTTCAATTTAAAAAATCAAAAAAGGTGGCATGTAACACGTAACGCTTTGTAACGCCCATTGTCTCCCAGAGTTCTCCACACAAAAAGCCAATCGTGAAGGAAGAAAACATCCAAGTCCGTGACTCAATTTCAATCAAAAAATGAAAAAGGGAACAAGTAAAACGTAACACTTAACCCTCTGTTACGCCCCCTTACTTTCACAGTTCCCCACAAAAAAACAATGGGAAAGAAATTAAACTTCCAAATCCTTGTCTTCAATTTCAATTATAAAAAGAAAAAGGTAAAATGTAACACATAACACGTAACACGTAACGCTTTGCAACGCCTCTTCCTTTCACAGTTCCCCACAAAAAAGCAACCGGAAAGAATGAAAACTTCCAAACGCGTGTTTTCAATTTCAATTGCAAAAGAAAAAGATAGCATGTAACACGTAACGCTCTGTAACGCCCCCTTTCTTTCACAGTTCCTCACACACAAAAAAGTCGGGAAGAAAGAAATCTCCTAAATCCGTGACTTCAATCTCAATGAAAAAATGAAAAAGGTAACAAGTAACACGTAACACGTAACACTTAACCCTCTGTTACGCCCCCTTTCTTTCACAGTTCCCCACAAAAAAAAAAAAACAATAAAAAAAAACAATCGGGAAGAAATTAAACTTCCAAATCCGTGTCTTCAACTTCAATTATAAAAAGAAAAAGGTAACATGTAACACGTAACGCTCCGTAACGCCTTTCTCGGAGAACGTCTTGGGCACAGTACCTTGTCCAGTCAAGGATTTTCATATTTATTTTTTCCTTGGATGACAAATACCCTCAAATAATGTCACTGCCACAAATTGCATATCAAAAAACTTTTCTTTATTGAGTAAATTGTTCTCAAAAATTCATTTTCAATTAAAGTGACATATGAGTGTTGTTAAATAGTTCCAAAAAAAAGTAATAACAAAACTCATAATACATCCGATCTCCACAACAAATGCATGTTTTTACCAAGTTCTATACAAACACGTCCTTTGCCTTTCGAAAAAGAATAAAAGACAGAAAAAAAATAACCAACAATAGAGCTTTTATATGTTTCGAATGATGTAAGTTAAAAGTCCTCAAAAAGTGTAATTTTTTGTTCATACTTTTATTGTGTGTAATACAAGAATAAAATGTGTTGCGAAATGACGTTACAAATTGTAAAACTTTTGTCATAACACAAAACACATTCAAACGTACACTTCCATCATTTGAAAGAGAAAAAAAAAGAACGGACATGTCGTTGGTCGTCTTCCGTCGGTCGTCAGTCATCAAAGTTTGTTGAGAGTGTTGTTGGGAGGAAAATAATAAGAAAACTTAAAACTTGTGCTAAACTTTTAAATTAATTTTCCTGCAAGTAATGTTAAGAGTAAAACGATAGTTTCCCTAGATTTCGACTGCAACTAAGAGGTTTTTACAGGACTTGAGCCTGGTTAACAATTGGTTGTGTAGGTTTTTGTCCCTGCCGACGACCCTTGTCCATTCTGTTGCACTTGTGGCTAAGAGTCAACACTTCTTCTATTAGGGATTTAGTGAGCACGACGACACCCCCATTCCTCCACCCGTCGACGAGACACACGATAGTCGGCACCTGTGGTGGGTATTGTCGTTTAGTAAAGTTCTGCATCAATTATAGTTCAACCCTTCTCCATTCTCGCTGGAAAACAAAAGCTTCAAGTGGATAAAAAGTGTTGCACCAGAAGTTCGTTCCATCGTCGTCGTCGTCCTCGTGGCATGAAAAAACAACAGTAAAATGAAGTAATTTTAAGTCGTGTCGCTGTCGCTGACGAAGGGTCGGTCGGTCGGTTGGGTCCAGGATCGAGTTCAAAAGGATACTGTGTAACCATCAGTTGTCCCAAACACATTGAGTCAGAGTGTTTGCCCTTGTTCGTCCTTGTGAGAATGTTAACGTTCTGTTAGCTGATGCCGCATCATGATCATCGTAGTCCTTGTCGTCCATTTTTTTGTTTTTGTATAAATTTGCCACCCCCATCGTGTTGTGCGAGGTCCTGCTAGTCGAATTAATCATTTAACATAGCAGCTCCAGAGTGCTTAGCCCATAGTTTTACAAGAATTCTGATATGGAAATCCTTTATTGTTATGAAGGACTCGCCTTCCCTGCTTTTTGGTTCAACACAATGTATAAATATTATTTTTGGGTTGTTGTTGTTGTTGTTGCGTTCTGTAACACACCCTTCGTAAGAGGGCTGTGATCCGTCCAGTGGAGTGCATCTGGTTGTAGCATATTTGAAGGACTTCATTCTGAATTCAACCTTGCTTAAGGCTATACAAGTGGGGTGTCAGTTGTAGCCTTCACCGCCTCCAGCCGGCAACGGCACCGGCACCGGGCCATTGGGGTTCTTGTGTGCATAATGTTGTATGAAATTCATGAGGATTTTCATTGAGCCAGGGCCTTGCCCTGGACACTAACGACCGACAGTAGAATGAGACAAAAAATAACAGAAAATCGAAGCAAAGCAGCGCGGCAAAATGGTGTCATTAATATTTGCACGATTCTTGTGCAAGTGCGGGTGTTTGTGATGAGACACTCATTTTTTGTTAACACAACGCTGTGCTTCTGACAAATGACAGTTAAATTAATATCCTTTGCTGCATATAATTTTATTTGGCATAATAAATTGGTTGTGACGACGATATGACGGCTGCACAATGGCTGCATTCAGGGCGAAGATGAAGGACCTCTCTACTTTGGCGGACAACGAATAATATGACGACAATGACGTTGAGGAGTTGGCTACAGTAGTGCGCGAGATTTCAAATATTTATGCTTTTCTTTGTATTCAAAAAGGACCGACCTATTTGCATGTAGGAAACGGCTCCTTGCTCCTGGGGAATGGAGTCATCCTCTTCACAATATATCCCTGCGACGACGATGCACTTTTATCGACTATATATGCTTCATGTGCTCATCAATGCAAATTAAGGATTTCCAAAGGATTTGGATGACGGCTGACGGCGAAGTGAATATGTTTCTGACAAAACAAACACACACACACATAACTCTATGTACTCGATTCAAATTGTGTGTCATAGTTATGCAAACTCAATGCAGATAATGTAGTGTGCTATAATATAATCGGATTAGGAATTCAGAGTTGATGATGCTTGCAGGGAGGCGATATAGATGTTATTAGGGCTAACTTGATATGCATTTCCGAATGCAAATGTCATATATTGCCTTGCGAACGTTGCGATAAGGTTCCTGAAATCGGATCGCACTTATGAACATGTGCTTGCATTAAAGTGAAAGCAACAAGGGGAAAGCTTTTGATAAGTTAATGGTTAAACAAAGGAAACCGAGAATTAACTTAATGTTATTGCTAATAAGTAATAATTGTCCAGTTACTGAACTGAATGTTCAGTTTTTTACTCTAGTTTGTCCAAATATGGATTCTGACATATCAAGTGTTTACGTTTATCTTAGTTGAGGTACCTCCTATTTACAATCGTTGTAAGTTTTTTTACTTTCTTTTCGGCCATCAAATAAAAAAATAAAAGTAACGAGCTGGGTAACATGTAATACGTAACACTTTGTTACGGCCGTTGCCTTTCACGCCTGTTCCCCACAAGAAAAGCCAATCGTAAAGTGAAAAAACTTCCAAATACGTTCAAAAGAAAGGTAACATGTAACACGTAACGTTCTGTTACACCCATCGTTCCTCACAAAAATAAAACCAATCGTGAAGAAAAAAAAACTTCCAAATCCGTGATTTCAATTTCAATTAATAAAGAAAAAGGTAACATGTAACACGTAACGCTCTGTTACGACCATTTACTTTCACAGTTCCGCACAAAAAAGCCAATCGTGAATTCCAAATCCCTCTTTTTCAATTTCAATAAAAAAAAAGAAAGGGTTACATGTAACACTTTGCGCTCTGTAACGCCTATTTTCTTTCACAGTTCCCCACAAAAAAAGGCTAATCGTTAAGAATGTTAACTTCGATTTCGATAAAAAAAAACAAGATGTCATGTAACACGTAACGCCAGGCAGCTATCAAAGTCTTAGCCAATGAGACCATAAGATCAAAAGCAGTTTTAAACTGTAGGAAAGAATTTAATACAATCGGCCACACTAACCAGCTTAAGCTCTGCTGGAACTGGACACAGCAATAGGTATAAAAGGAAAAGGGAACGAAATGGTAGATGAACTAGCCAGGAAAGGGTCAGAAGCAGGTGCAAGTAGTAGCAACCATTCAGATAGGGGACCACTCGTCTCGATTGGGTTACTCAAGAGGAAGAGAGACCTTAAATCAAACGAGAAAATCAGTAACACCTGGAAATCCATTGATGATTGCGTAATCTCTAGATGTTTATGGCCTAACACTAATGAAAAGGAATCTCCGTATATTCTATCGCTGAGTAAAATGAACATTAAAATCTAGATAGGTGGCCAACAAGAAAGGGGCTTTTGCACCCGATTTCTGTAGAAGCTGTCAAGATGAGGAGGATAGAGAAACCATTAAGCACCTGCTCTGTGACTGTCCGAACCTCCAAACTAACCGACTCCGTTAGGTTTGTTGGGGAACTGGATGATCTAGAAATTTATAGATAGCACAGACTGATTCGTTAACGAGCCAGTCTACGTTAATCGGCAAGTTTGAAGAACATCCATGCTAACTTTTATTTTTATAGGGGATCACAATGGACTAATAGGCCAACGTGTATGCAAAAAATCATGCTTTGCACACCTATTACCACCTAACCTTACCTAATTTAACACGTAACACTATGTTACGCCCAGTGTCCCTCCCCGTTCTCCACAAAAAAGCCAATCGTGAAGAAAAAAAACTTCCGAATCCTTGTCTTCAATTTTAATCAAATGAAAAGGGTAACACGTTACACGTTACGCATTGTTACACCCATTGTCTTTCCCAGTTACAAAGAAAAACAAACGATCGTGAAGAAAATAAAATTTCATATCCGTGCCTTCAATTTCAATTAAAAAAGAGAAGGGTAACATGTTACAAGTTACGCTGTGTTAAGCCCATTATATCTCAAAGTTCCTCACAAAAACGCCAATTTTGAAAAACAAAAACATCCAAATCCATGCCTTCAATTGATAAAAAAAAAGGTAACATGTTACATGTAACGCTCTATTGCGCCCATTACCTGTCGCGGTTCCCCACAAAAAAGAGGAATTAAAACTTCCAAATCCATGTCTTCAATTTCAATTTTAAAAGAAAAAAGGGTAATATTTACGCGTAACGCACACTCTGTTACTCCCATTGTACGCCAAAACGTGGTGACTCTACAATCCGTACCAAACTGTCACACCCTGTGGATTCATAGGGTTCAGTGACGTTCGGGTTGCCTTCAGATGCTTAAAAAATTGGACCATGAAAAGGAAAAATTCGAGAACTTTATGCAGAATTCCTACGGCAATTGCATGATTTGTTGAGTTGTTGAGATGTACTCCGATTTAATGTTTGTTGATTGATCCTTGTAATGTAAAATAAACAATTGATTTTGTGTTGAATGGGTCTTCATGACCTACTGTGGTTTTTGACTTCATCTGCTTCACAACCGGGTTCCGCTTAGCAAATAAAAGTTGAGGTTGTTTCAATCCTACTCGTCTCGAAAAATAATTTTATTTCATCTTTCATGGGAACCCCCTTTGGCCATGAGAATAATTGACGTGGAGAAGGTCTTCTCAAGTCTGCCTCCTTTAGTCGACATACAATAATTGTAGGTACCCTTAATCCCTTGAAGCAATCAAGGAATTGAGGGTTAGCCACTTAGACCCTTGTTCTTCGGAGCTGTCATCATATCAAGGCTGTGATTCGAACTCCTTAAGCTTGTTCCTTTCTTAGTTACCATTTTAAAAGAGAGCTTAACACTTTTTCGTAAAAATAAAAATAATTAAAAAATATTTCGTGCAAAAAGATAGACCATTTCCAATTATTCTCTCTCCCTCGTTGAAAAGAATTTATTACTTTTCCCATAAATACCATAAATTGTAGTCCCCTTCAACGCTTTCCAGTCAATAAATTCAACTTTTTCCAACATAAATTCAACAAAAAACACGTCCTCCTTCATTAAATCCTTTCGTTAATTTGTTTTATATTGTTTATGGCGTCATAACAGCCTATTTCCCAGAACTTTATTTATTCTCTTTCACTAAGTAACTTTTTTTTTCACTGAAAATAGGAGGAAAAGAAATCAAAATTAAAAATGTCAACTAAATTTTTATTGTTATGCAATTAAAACTTTGTTTCGCCCTTCTCCCTCCTCCGCTTTGCCCATTAACCAGCAATCTTAAAAATTGAACAAGAAAAAGGACACGCTCTACAAGACAAAATTGCAAAGAAGAGAAGAAGTAAGTTCAAAAAAGCAAAGAAACCAAAAGAATTAACAGCACCCTCATTAATATCGAATATGGACGCGCAAGCACACCATCATCTTCCCCAAACGGAAATTCCCATTAGCTAAAGTTTGTCGTCTTTAGACGGAAGCTGTTCAGCTTACCCCCATGTATATTTATGACGACCAAAAGGACCTTTTAAAACACCTCACCCTCTTGTAGGGTATACCAACCCTCTGTTCAATTTTATAGGAGAAAGAAATTAGTTACAAGTCTTCAAATTGGAAACTTAATTTAGTCTCCTGTTTGACGTTGTCGGTTGTCGCTGTTGGTGCTGCAACCAAACCCTCTCTCCATCGTTGTGACATAAAAAGAGGCGCACGAATATTCGTCAGGACTATAGAGAATTACACAGAGAAATCTTTGAAGCGAGAGGATAAAAGACGTTTTTCGAACAAGAACAAGCAAAAGTCTTTTAAACGCTCCAAAATGCAAATTCATCACAGCAAAACGACCGACCCACGCCACGCCACCGCGCCTCCCGAAAGTCGATGGGGATTTTCTTCTTTTTTTGTTCAGCTCAAGAACGAACGACGCGAAAACAACGAACGACAAAAGTTTTCTTCTTTTTTCGCTTTTTTCTTTTGCCAAAATTTTCATATTTTACATCAAGATAACATGCAACCCCTTCCTTCCATTAAACTCGCAATTTTTGGTCCACCCTGTCATTATGAGGCAGTTATACACGTTTTGAAGGGTTCTTCGCAAAAAACCTGTTTACCCTTCGTCGCACTGATAGTGTTTTTAATGCAATTAAGACGGTTGAAATTGTTTTTAGACACCAAAAACCTCGTTGAGTAATAGAATTTTCTTGGCCGATTTTCTCGCACAGATCTAAAACAGGGTGGTAAGGTCGAGGAAGTTTTTCGTGTTTTCGTTGTTCTTCTGTTGGAATACTAGAAGAAGGAAAAAATGAATCTCAAAATGGCACGTGAACATGTGTTCGCAGTTTAACCCGGGAAATTCATTTATTCTAATTACTATGCCATTAGATGGGGCGTTTTATGTTGGCTGATTGAAATTGAATGAAGATGGCAAAAATGTGACAATCAAGTGGGGTTTCTCGAATGAGATGGCTGGATGCGATTCACCCTTTAAGTGGGACAAACGAAATTCAAGAACTCGGTAATTGGACGAGTCAAATATCAATCATAAAACAAATGTTCAAATTTGAGTGGGTGGATATTTAGGAACAGAAAAGTCGTTTTTCAGGATAGGGAAGTTAAATTTCTGTCAGGACTTCCATACCGACAGCAATACCAATTTCTTATTTTTTTATGGGGCGCCATCTGGTGGTTCCTTTTGAAGTCATAGTTCATTTTGACATGCTGTTTGCCAATTGAAATCAATTTCATACCTAAGCAGAAGCTTTATATCGGGTTTTTCAAAAGGGACGCTACAAAAGTTTTCATAAATAAAACGGTTTTGGATATCAATGAAATTCTTTATTGCAGAAGTCCAGACGCTGAACCCAATTTTCGACGGTTTTCAAGCATAAATCGGCCGATACTGCTGCAATTTCACGTTCGATATTCGTACGAAGTTCATCAATCGTCGCTGGCTTGTTGGCATAAACCATAGATTTGACGTAGCCCCACAGGAAATAGTCTAACGGCGTTAAATCGCATGAACGAGGCGGCCAATTCACAGGTCCATTTCTGGAGATAATGCGCTCATCGAACTTCGTTCTCAATAATTCGATTGTTTGGCCCGCTGTGTGACATGTGGCACCGTCCTGTTGAAACCACATATCGTCCAAGTCCATATCATCCAATTCATTCCAAAAATAATCGGTTAGCATTGAGCGGTAGCGATTCCCATTCACAGTAACGTGCCGGTCTTGATCATCACGGAAGAAGTACGGCCCAATGACACCACCAGCATGTAAACCGCACCAAACAGTGATTTTTTCGGGATGTAATGGTGCCTCGTGAAGCACATGTGGATTGCTGCCTGACCAATAACGCATATTTTGCTTATTGACGAAGCCATCCAGCCAGAAATGAGCCTCATCGCTGAAGATGATTTTTCGATGAAAATCCGGATCATTTTCAAGTTGTTGCTCAGCCCAATTCACGAACATACGACGCTTCTGGTGATCAAGCGGCTTCAGTTCTTGCGTCAATTTGATCTTGTAAGGATGTAGGCCAAGATCTTTTCGCGAAATTCGCCACAACGACGTCACAGAGATGCCCAACGCTTGAGAACGACGTGTGAGAGACTGATTTGGGTCTTCCGCAATTGATGCGCTAGCGGCAGCAATATTCTCGACACTACGGGCACTTCTTTGTCTCACTGGCACGGGAACATTTTGTACTGAGCCTGTGGATTCAAATTTTTCCACTAGACGCTCAATTGTTGATCTGGCAGGACGATTATGACGACCATAAATTGTACGTAGCGCTCTTAAAGTGTTGACCACTGACTCCGAATTTCGGTAGTAAATTTTAATAATTTCGACTCGTTGTTGGATCGTATACCTTTCCATGATGAAATGGCAAACCTTACTGAAGAGAAATGTCAAAAGAGCGGGAAAAATATGGCGTCGTTTGCCGTCCCTATCGGTCTACTTTTGTAGCGTTCCTATTGAAAAACCCTTTACTATGATGCCGTAGGCGACCTTAAAATCTTCAAACAGATGACGACGTGTTAGTTTTTCGAATTCTTGACGTTTTGAAATCGTCTGGTCTGTAAATAAACCCAATCGATCTCTTAGGACGGAGGACAAAGTTTTACTCTTATAATCGCTGCACTCTGTGATATAGCCTTTGTTATGTATGAGACGCAGAATGCCTATTCGCCAATCGTATGTCATTTCTTCCTGTACCCATAAGTGCACAGCTACTTCATGTATTAGTTGGTGGAATGAGGGTATTCCCCGTTCAATTGACTACTTCAATGATTGGTGGTCGCAGCATGAGATTGTCATATTGAAATGCCTTTGGTGCAGCGCGGTATATACTGCGTCGTGTTTCGAAAGGGATTGGTAGAACTTTCACGCCTGGTGTGGTGTATTTCTTTCAATATCACATACAATGTTGGGTGCAACGTTCCGCTGGAATTAATGCATTGCTCGGTATGCAGCACTTGAGACATAAGCGTCCTTCATGATCAAACCAGGCGCCAGCGATCTCTGTGACTTGTGTTTAAATTGGAGTTGGTACTGGTATTCGTAGTACTAATGATGAACAATGTGTTTGAAGCGTATCCACTCTTCTTCTGGGCCTGGCACTCTGTTTTCTGATCTTACTTACTCTTTGCTCGTCATTGAGCTCTTCGAGGACGAGTCCAGTTTGTGTTTCCATCGCACAAGGCAACCATTTTGATTCGTTACGAGTGAATCCATCCGGTGATACCCAGGCAACTTCATGATATCCTAACGCGGGAACCTGGTACTCGCAAGCAACGACCATGGTCATCGATGCTGCCCCTTCTATGGCCCGCTCTCATATCAAAAGTGTTCTCAAGCAAGGTGAAATAGCCAGGATTATTGTAACGTCACGTCTTCGCTTCATACCTTGCGCAGACATTGAGTTCGATGTAGGCATCTTCTTCGTCATCTGCTTCGACTCTGAGGAGTAGGTGTGTGAACCTTTATGAGGCCCTTACTTATTGCGTTCAAGACGATAATGAAAAGGAAACCTACCCCTAGCAAATGGTGTCTTTGATGAACTCCCTTACTTTTTACTTACTTACTTAAGGTGGCGTTACCGTCCGTTGTTGACTTGGGCCTTAACCAACAGTCTCCACCAGTCAACTCGGTCCCTAGCTAACTTTATCCAGTTTTGCACTCCAAGTTGAAGTCCTCTTCCACTTTAGTTCTCCACCTGAGGAAAGGTCTTCCTCTACTTTTTCGTCCCTCGGAAATGGTGTCGAAAGCATTCTGAAGTCGAAGCATTGGTGTCCATCCGCTCTAAATGACTGAACTGCCTGAGTCAGTGGACCTGGACCCTTCTGGCTAGATCCGTGTCGTTGTTTTACCCGTAAAGTTCGCTGCTGAATCTTCTTCTCCAATTCCCATCAATGCACTCGGGGCCATAGATGATCTCTTTCCTCTCGAAACAGCCTAAGACACATTCATCCGATTTTTTCCAGGTTCATGCTTCTGCACCATACAGAAAGACTGCGATGATGAGGCTGTTATATAATTTGACCTTAGTTAAACGAGAGAGGGCTTTTCCACTCAATTGTTTTCTTAGCCCACAGAAACAGCAATGAGCCACTAGCAAGAGTTATTTTTCAGCTGATCTCGTCGCTGGTGTTGTTGCCCGTCTTAATAGCGGAGCCTAGGTAGACAAACTCCTCTACTAGCTGGAAGTTATATGCGTCTATAGGCGTTCTGAGCGAGCTGAATTAACTTCGTTTTGCCCTCATTTAGCGCTAAACACATTTTTGCCGCTTTCCCACCCAATTCTCTCAAAGGCGCCATTGACATCACGCTGTGTTCTTCCCATTATGTCAATATCATCGGCGTACGCGAGAAGGTTAACAGATTTTTGGAAGATAGTGCTCTGGTGTTGACGGTGGAGTTTTGCAATATCTTCTCAAGAACGATGTTTAAAAAAATCGCCTTGTCTGAATCCTTTTTTTTACACCGAAACATTCCGTAAGTTCATTGCCAACCTTGATGGTGTAGCGTGATCTCTCCGTCTTCATTTTGGACTAGCAAACGAGCTTGACAGGTTTGCCAAAACTAGACATACCTTTACACAGTTGGCGAAAGGCTTCAGACGTTCAAATATTACAGCAGAGAGGAAATTGTAAGCGATAAGTCTAATAAGCTAATCTCTCTTTAGTTGGCGCAGTTCAGAGGATCTCTCACCTTCAGGTTCGGTAAAACCATGCTTAGCTTCTGTTCATCGAGTATGCATTCTCCCGACCACAGATGATTTGGTGCATGCTCTAGTCTAGATCGCCGCCTGCTGCTTGAAACATCTCGGCAGCTAGACCATCTGCTCCAGCGGCTTTATTGGATTTTAGCCGTGATATTACCGTTTTCACTTCGTCTATCATCGTGTCAAACGAATGGCTCCTGTCTGACGGTGGTGTTCTGTTCGTCGTCGCTGTTAAACAGTCTATGGAAGTAGTCTTTCCAAATCCCTGCATCGACTGCAATTCTATTTTGATGTTCCCTTGCTCATTCAGGCATCAGTTCTCGCTCGATAATTTTGAGCCAGCTGTTTTCTCTTGGATGAACGCTGTAGATTTTTGCAAGACACCATTCCGGCACATATCGGCTATCTGCTGTGCAGCTCTGGCTCTGTAGACTGATCATTGTTGGGGTCGTTGTCTGTTTAATCTTTCATATCCGAGGTTTATTATCGGGCTCGTGCTTTTTAAGGGGGAGCTTACAACTAACGAGCATCAGGCCCTACTTATGTTGGCAGGCACTAGCCTAACCATATTATCCAGATCGTCCAATTCTTCGTTTTCAGAGGCTGGCTCGTGGAGGCTTTGTTGACAGTTTGGATAGTCCGAGATAGAGAAGGTGTTGTTCCTCTTCGGCTTTCAGCTGGACCCTGCCCCCCCCCATTTGCACTAAAGTGTACTGCCTGTTACTGTTTGATGTGTAATCGTAGTACAAAATGTCTGATTAGTGAATACACACATGTCGGGTCGCGCATATCAATTAAAACAGGTCGACTTGTTCCTGTCACGTTGCAAAATGTTAATTCTATAAGGCTCTTATCTGCTTACATTAGAATTAAGTTAAAATCGCCTTTTGAACTTTGTTTAATGAATTCTACTGCCTGCACACTATGCTGTAGATGTTCATACGGTTCTAAAGGAAGCATAACTCCACTTAACAGTCTCGTCCTTAATCGTCTTATCTTATCTAATAATGCTAATTGAAATTTGGTTTTATCACAAAACAAAAAAAACAAAACTTCATACTCCATAGACACGCAATGTTCGTTCAGAACCCCGAAGTCACATTAAAGAACAACGATTTCGTGACTGAAATCCTGCTTGAATGAAAATAGAACAAACAAAATGTAAAAACAATTTAAACTGTACTTTAAACGCTTCGTTCTGCATTAAAAATGTTTGGTCTCCTTAATGGTCTTAATACAGAGAACCAAAAAGAACAAAATCAACAATGACAGAAACAACAACAATAATTAAGCTAAATTGTCCGTGAGGGTATCGAATTCCTTTTGCAACAATTTGAGAGCAATTAGCATTTAGCACTCTGTTCTGTTGTCTGTAGAAGTTCTCTCGCTCTCCCTCATTAAGGACGAAGACGAGCATTCATTTATATTGAGTCCTTGTGGAGTGCGACCGACTGTCAATAAAATTTAAATAAATATTGCTGTAGATAGAACAGTCGAGTCCAGATGATTAATCAAGAAGATAAAGATTTGGTTGAGGGATACATCATACTTAAGTTGTTGATTTTTCTGTCTCTAGTCCTTTGGCGAGCCTATAACCATCTTTGACTGTCGAAAACCCAGTTACATCGAAATTCCAGTAGACCCACAGTCTTGTTCCAATGTGCGTCTTAATCGAAATTGCACTTAACAGACGCAAATATAATTCAATTTTATGTAATTACTCCGAGAAAAGCTCGGAATTAGTTGTTGCAGGCGAAACAGCGTTAATTAGAAGGGCTTCTTGACATGCGTTGCTTACACCCGATAGATTCGCCCCTACCTACTTGAGACAAGTTTAACAATGCCAAAAACGCACACACAATTACATCATGGAGACTATTCTAATTGGTCACATGCCGGTCTGCTACTTCAGATACAATGACGCATTAATTATTCAAGTGAATTGTTATTGCGTTTACCAAAGATGCTTAATTCATTAGCCCAAGCCATGGTACTGCTTACAGGGGACAATTGCGAATTCCAAAAGAAAGGACAAGCTTTCCTCACATATCGGATTAATATATCGATGCCAATAAACTTTGACCATGTTTGTTGCCACTCCGCACGTCGCGTCGCCGCGCGCCGTCTAGTGTGACGAAGTAATGGATACAACAATGCCCACTTACAACGTCCAAAAGGCCTAAAGAGCCTTACAACTGCGCTTCCGTTGTATGTGCGTTTGCACACGAGTTAAGTAGAGTTATGTCAGGTCGGGTCGCACGTTTAATTTCATTACCTCTATATACGTTGTTGTCGTGTCGCTTGGATGGAATAATGCACTTCGATGCGATAAGCCGCTCCTACAAACTGGCACCGAAACCGAACCCTTGCGGATGAAGATCTCTCTTGTGCCAAGAGGCAAGTACTTTGTTCAAGGGTTTGGTGTAATTTTAATTACCGGCACAATTGGATGATACATTGGTTTCGGGTTACTTCTGTACCTACTTCGATGTCGAGGCGAAGCGAGGGTGCTACGTATTTCTTGAATTCCCAGAGAGGCATAGGGGTGTCCTTACGAGAAAAAAAAAACTAATAATAATTATAATTAAATTTTAGAATCGTGTAAGACCTAGCTGGATGGTGGTTTAAGGTTTTCTCTTTTCCAATAAATGAACGAGTCGAGTATGCATGCAATTCGTGTCCATGTGGTATTGGAAGCAGTACAAGATATAGATGCCACTGCTGCACAAAAGTGGTTATCCGTTTCTTGGCACAAAGCTCTGGAATTTGTAATATGGCAATATGGCTGCTATGCCATGAATTACAACCGACTTTTTCCCAATAACAGAGAGTCTTTAAACAATTCTAAATTATTTTATAAATTCACTTTACCGAACGAACACTGTGCCCAGGCATGCGATGATATTTCGATGTAGGATAGGAAAGGAAAAAAAGTGCCCACTCTCTCTGCACAGTTGAAGTTGAATAGAAAATACCCTCGAGGACAATAACTTTGATTGGTTATGGGACAGAGATATTGCTTAACAATAATTGTAAGTTAAGAAAGAGACATTTCGGGTCCTTTTGTTTTTCCCTTGAGGCTATTGTTCGACATGGCGTTCGTTTTGAATTGATTTTCTTCTGCTATTTGTAGGTATTGAAATAAATTGCTGAGGGAGTGGGTTGAAAAGTTTTCAAGATACACTCGGAGCCAGGCCTGATGGTATAAACTATAAACTGTCCTTAAGGTTTGATTTGTGTTTGCGGAAGTAGGATGTGGGTGGATTTGGAGGAGATTTGTTTTATGATCTGAAGTTGTGACCTTTTAATTTCATTACCTGATAACAGATATCTGAGATTTTTGTTGTTTAAATGTACATATTTGCTGAGGCTTCTATTAATTGATTAGGAAAACAGGAGAATGAGACAAGTTGTATGGGTTGTCTTCTTGAGATTGGCTTTTGTTCCTTCAGGATTGATGAAGACAAAAGGAGTCTGCTAGGTATTGTAAGATTTGATCAACATTTTAATTGATCGGAAAATAATGTTTCAAATGAATTTCATTTTACATCGACAAGTTGCCAAAATTATGAACGCTACATTCGAAGGATCCTAGTATCACTTTTTGCGTGATGGTAGGTTGTCGGACGATTCTGAACTCCACAACGGAGTCAGACAAGGCTGTAATCTGTCGCCAATATTAAGTTTGTGGGTGATAAGCGATGTATTGCGCAAAGCTTTGTCAGGTAGAAGAGGAAATCAATTGACTGGATCTCCATCAAATGACAACTAAGGTGGAAAGAGAAGCAGAAATCGTAAGGCTGAAAATCAATTCCGGCAAAACAAAAATTCTAGTCCATATTTCCTCTCATTGGGGAAAGTGTAGAGCTTCAAATATCTTGGTAGTATCGTCTCCATCGAAGATCGAACCGAACACGACTTTATCTGTCGCACCGGCAAAGCAAAGGCAACATTTGGTTTACTTACTTACTTAAGGTGGCGTTGCGGACTTGGGCCTCAATCATCAGTCTCCACAGCTAGCTCGGTCCTTAGCTAGTCGTCTCCAGTTTTGCATCCAAGTTGATTGAGGTCCTCTTCCACTTGAGTGCGCCACCTGAGTCGCGGTCTTCCTCTACTCCTTTGTCCTTCGGGAAAGTGTCGAAGGCTATTCGGGCCGGAGCATTGTTGTCCATCCGCTCTAAATGACCGAGCCATCTGAGTCTCTGGACCTTGACCCCTCTGGCTAGGTCCATGTCGTTGTACAATCCTTAAAGTTCGCTGTTATATCTTCTTCGCTATTCCCCTTCAATGCACACGGGCCAAAGATGCTGGTTTTTTTGCCCAGGTAGACAAACTCCTCTACTACCTCGAAGTTATATGTGTCTATTGTGACGTTCTGCCCGAGTCGTCGGTGTTGGGTTGTCCTTCTCGAAGACAGCATATACTTCATTTTTCCCTCATTCACCGCTAAACCATTTTTGCCGCTTCTGTTCTCAATTCGCACAAAGGCACCATTGACATCACGCTGTGTTCTTCCCATTATATCAATATCATCGGCGTACGCGAGAAGTTGAACAGATTTTTTGAAGATAGTGCCTCTGGTGTTGACGTTGGAGTTCTTCTCAAGAACGATGTTAAAGAAATCGCATGACAGTGCATCGCCTTGTCTGCATCCTTTTTTGACGTCGAAAGATTCCGTAAGCTCGTTGCCAACCTTGATGGAGCAGCGTGAGTTCTCCATCGTCATTTTGCACAAGCGAACGAGCTTGGCAGGGACGCCAAAGCTAGACATAGCTTTGTACAGTTCGTCTCTGTAGATGCTGTCATACGCGGCCTTAAAATCGATGAAAAGGTGGTGGGTATCGATTTGGAGTTCATAGGTCTTTTCCAGGATCTGCCGCAACGTGAAAATTTGGTCGATGGTTGACTTTCCTGGCCTGAAGCCACATTGATAAGGACCAATCAGATTGTTGACGAAAGGCTTCAGACGTTCACATATTACGGCAGAGAGGATCTTGTAGGCGATGTTTAGTAGACTTATTCCTCTATAGTTGGCGCAGTTAAGAGGATCTCCCTTTTTCACAATGCTGAGGTTCCATTCATCGGGCATGCATTCCTCGGTATTTGGTTTGCTGTCCAAACTATGGAGGAATAACTCTCTCAGCTTAACAACGAAGCTACGACTATTTTACACCTCTGCTGGTGTATAGATACAAAGTTACTTTAGACATGACGAGGAAGCTCTTCGTCCATAGATGTCTTGGCAACATCCCTAGGATTTGTTATCCCAATCGAATATCCAATGAGGACCTTCATAGTAGTACAGGTCACTAACATATTGACTCAAGTATACTAAAACGTAAGCGCACTTTCCGAGGAGCAAATGTTGACTCTGACCACTTTCTGGTAGTTGCTAAGTTCGGAGCTCGTCTATCAGAGGACAAAAAAAAAACACGTGTTGCCCAAAGAAAGAAGTTCAACTTCGGTTGCCATAGCACTCCGGATAATGCCAGAGACTACAATAAGCGTCTGTGTGAGGGACTCTCCGCGCGTCGTCCTCCCAAATACCACAGATGTCAGCGCCATTTTGAGACCACTATAGGTTACCAGCCACCCTCGAAAAAGAACCCGTGGTATGATGATGAGGGTGCGTTATTGAAAAGAAAGACAGAAAATGCACGTTTGCAGATGATGCAACGGAAAACAAAAGCAGCAAGAGAAAAGTACCGAACAAAAAAAAAGAAATGAGAAACAGACAATGCGCGAAGGAAGAAAAGATTATCCGCAGTTTTTTAGCTCAAAGATCTCGAAGAGTCTCGGGCCAAGAAAACACCCGGCGTTTCCTTAAAAGGTAGAAGCAATTAGCTTCTGGTTTCAGAACCGGGACAAAGGTTCCTCGAAATAGTGATTGAAACCTAGTCACCGAAGCACAGGGAATTGTGGATGTTTTTAAGCAGCACTTCCAACAGCTGCTGAATGCGCTAAATATCGAGCGAGCTAATCACGAAAGAGAAGCAAGACCAGTCAATGAAGACCCAGTGCCAGCCCCCAGCGCAGAAGAGGTAGAAAAAGCCATCCAAAAGCTAAAAAATAACAAGTCCGCCGGGTCGGATGGCATACCTGCGAAACTCCTTAAATTTGGAGGAGGTGTTTTGATGAACCGCATGCACCAGGACATCAACAAAGTGTGGGATGAAGAATACATTCCCTCTGACCGGTCTATAAGCTCCATATCGCCCATCTACTAAAAAGGCAATCCTGTCATGCAAAAACATATCTCTGCTTAATGTCTCATACACAATCCTATCCAACGCATTGTGTGAGCGTCTTAAACCGTTCTGCAACACAATAATCGGCACGTACCAGTGTGGCTTTAGGCCAGACAGAACAACGATAGACCAAATATTGGAAAAGACCAACGAATTTCAAGGCGAAACACACCATCTTTTAATCGACCTCAAAGCTGCTTATGATAGCATCCACCGCCAAGAGCTTATGATGGCGATGTCTGAATTCGGGATCCCGAACAAACTGATCCAACTGTGCCGTATGACGCTAACCAATACGCAGTGCAGTGTGCAGAAGGGTAACAGCTCATCCGAGTTGTTTCAAATATGCGCAGGGTTAAGACAAGACGATGCGGTGTCATGTGATTTCTTCAACATTGTCCTGTAGCATAGACATCAAAGGGCGATCAAAGAGAGCTGTGCTTGAGGCCTTCTTCGATTGAAGAACAGGCGAAACTTGTTGGTCTTTAAGTGAATGAGGACAAAACAAAGTACATGCTATCAACAAACAAAGCAACATCCGTCCACCGCCTAGGACAAAACTTCACTGTTGGTAGCAGCAATTTCGAGGTATTTAAGGAGTTCACCTGCCTTGGAACAAACATCAATCCCACAAATGACACCTTAGTGCAGATCCGAAATAAAATAAAACGTTCACGTATGTGACGATGGCGAATGGAGAAGAAGGTTCAACCGAAAACTGTACGAACTGTACTAAGATGTTTATGTAGCCCAGAAGGCCAAGAAAAGAAGACTACATTGGCTCGGCCACATGGAGCGAATGGACGACAAAGCTCCAACTAAGAAAGTGGTACAAGAACCAAGTGACTGTGGATGCCAGAGCGCTTGGTTTCGGCGATTAGAGAGTTCATGTGATTGACCGTTTACTATATGGAAGGTTTCAGTATCTAAGGCTGAGATCCTTCATGGATTGTGAGCCGGATATTTAAGTAAGAAAGAGACCGTTTTTTCATGTAGAATTTTTGCCAATCCTAAAAAGCTCGAGCTAAAAGCAAAAGTTAAGACAAACGAATAATCAAAATGACAAAATCAGAAATCTCCAAGCTGATTTGAACTTGAAGTGTATAAAACCGACCTTCTTTCCTGCCAGCAGCCATTCGAAACTTATTTATGCTTCTAAAAGTTGTTTTTATCATTTAAATTTAACTCTCTTTAAAAATGCTTAAACTTCGCTCACAACAATAAACCCAATCGGAATGGGAATAATCAACGAAAATAAAACTTTAATTTATTAGCAGACAGATAGAAACATTGCCCCAGGTAACTCACTTTCAAAAATTCCCCCAGAAGAGAAAAAAAAAGGAACACAATTGCAATCAATGTCGTTCACTTTGTTAAACTGTCAATTAGTCCCTAATAATGAAGTTCTCTAATCAGTTGTTTCACTCAATGAGTATTCCATTTGTCCAAACTTCCAGTGTGCCCCACGCTCTCCACCTTGTTTAATTTACTAGAATTTCCCTTACACTCTATCAAGCAATTCGTTTTATTGTACCATCAGCCATTCCAATTAGTTTCACCACTTCAATGTATCTTCCCACATATTTCAAGTGCATTTTTAAAAATAAGCAGAGACTTTCTAACCTTACAGTCGTCCTGAGTCCTGATATTCGTTACTCGTTACTGCGAATAAAGCAACAGAACATTCATTTTCGTTTTTACGAAAAACGAACTAAAGGACCCTGGAGTCGAGCAGAAAAACGGAATACCCTGGAAAACATATGGAGACCATCATTTTGCCATCATTAGTGTTCTAGCAAATAAAATAGATATTTTTCCAAGTAGAAATGAGCACGAAAAGGACGAAAAAATAAAGGAAGACAAGACACATAACATATCTTGGCTTTACCTTTATTGTGCCCACCAGTGTGTTGTAAGAATAGCGCGCCTTGACTTCGCTCCGGTGTCGCATCCTTTTCACATCCACCCACAGGATGTATGTATGTTGGAATAAATGTCGCGCGCACCCTCTAGGGAGGTGATATACCGTTGTGATATATTTGCTACCACGAACGGTGTTTGCATACAAATCGACATTTAAGACTTTTACGTGCGCCTTTCGCGGGGACCTTCTTCTTCCTTTTTTTCTTATTCTATTGTTTTTTTTTCTGGGTTTTTGCCATTCGCAGTTAGGTAACTAGATGTGTACTGCGAGGGTGTGCTTTGTTATTAGTACTTCCGGTCTGTCGTTCGTTCGTTCGTTCGTTGCGGGAGCAAAGTTGTGTTGTCTGATAAATAATGGTGTTAGAAGAACACCATCACACCGAAACAAAACGAATTGGGTTCGGATGGGAGGACTAAGGACAATTTTTATCGTTTAAAGTCCAATATCCCGAGACGTGTCCTGTTTACGGATATTCAAGTACACTTTTGGCATCATTTTTGTCGATCTGTCCTTGTTTCATTTTGTTTTTCTTGTTTTTCTCAAACATCGATTTACACACCAGACTAAGTTTGTTTTCCTTTTTTTTTATTATTTTACTTTTTCGTGAGGACGACTTCCGGACCGAAGCACATTCGCACAATGTTCGAAGAATCAAATTGACCATTTGTTGCATTAGGTAGTTTTATTTGATTGCGCTGGTTGTGTGTTTGGATTTTATTAAAATCTGCTCAAAAGGGTTGTAAGCAAACACACACATAAACACACACACCTACACAGTCACATAGAGCTAAGGAAATATTTTCGAATTATTATTGAAAAATTCATGAAACAGTCTCTCTGGCATGATCTTTCAGTTTGAATATCATGGGTTATTGAATATGCTCGTTAAGGGGATGGAGCGGGGATTTTATTGCTCAATGTTCTTGCGTGGGATTTAAACAAGTTTTAACAATAAAACGCTACTGATTCTCTCTCGGGTTTTAAAGAGGATTTCGAATGCTGGTTTTGTTTTTGAATGCTTTGGTAATGTCTTTGTTTTGAAAATGAACGAATCGGTTAGTTTTGGTTCAGTGGAGCTTAAGATTAAACCGAAATGAAAGGTTTAGCAATTTCGATATGAAAAGAAAGAATTCTTGTATATCCCTTCAAACACAATGGAGCATGCTTGTTTTTTCCTTTTAACGGAGTTGAATTTAACATTTGAGGAAGTAAGAACCTTTATTTGCTTTTTTTCATCTGATCGGATTTGGATAGTTTTTCTTAACCCTAAAGCTTGAAACGCTTATACAGGGTTATTCATTTTGCGGTTTCAAAAGTACGTAAACGTTAATAAAACACATAAAATAATTTGTTTCATGAACTTTGACAGTATGTGTGGAACACTACATCATTTAAATGACCACCACGCGAACTGTTGCAACCATCGATTCTTTTGAGGGAATTAACGACCACTTTTCGAAACATATTGGGCGTTATCTCAGCCATAACTTGACGAATTTTGGCTTTATGTGCTCAAGAGTTAAAACTCGGTCTTTCACTTAGCCCCACAAAAAAAATCCAGCGGTATCAAATCGCATAATCTTGGTGGCCAGTTGATATCGCCACGACGAGAAATTACGCGGCCAGGAAATGTATCTTGCATATCGAGTTGTGCGGCATTATGGCATTATGTTGAAACCACATAATTTCCAAATCATATTCTTCAATAGCAGGCAAAAAAAGTCGATTATCATATGACCACAACGCTCCGAAGTGACGGTGACAGTCGTTTCATCGTCGTTTTCGAAGAAGTAAGATCCAATCACACCTCCGGACACAAGAGAGCACCAAACAGTGACTTTTTGTGGATGTAATGGTCTCTCTTCAATTACTTTGAGAATTCTCAAAACCCCAAATACGACAATTTTGTTAATTAACGAGTGAAAAATGTGCTTTGCGGCTAAAGAAAATTTTGCTCGAAAAATCACCGTCCACCGCCTGTTGTTCAAGTACCCCTTAGACGTATCTACGACGTTGTGAATGGTCAGCTGGCTTATCTGTTGTTGTGGAGCTGAACTTATATGTGAAGTGTGATCGGAAAGACAGTCCTCATTCCTGAGAACGACGAGAAATCGACACATTCGGTCTTCGCCAACATTTTCGCTTACAGCAGCGATATTTTCAGTGGTACGAGAAAAACGATGATGCACAGGCCTTACAATATCTGTAACCAATCCAGTCTCTTCAAATATCTTCACAATTTCGCCAATTGCTTGCGTATTTGGACGATTATGTAACCATAATCTCTTAAAGCACGATATGTGGCTGTGGCAGAAACACCATTTTGTAGTAGGTTTGAACAATTTGTATGCATTGTGCGATAGTTCAGCCATCCATTTCGTAAAATTCACAAAAATTGGTTTAACAACTTAGTTTGACAGATGTCGAATTCTAGCCCTATACTTTTGAAACCCCAAAATGGGTATCCCGTTAGCTTTTGGACCTCTGACTGTACCAAAATTGATTATTCAACGGGTGAAAGGAGCGCAAATTTTCTAGCGACACACTATGTCCTTTTAATTTTTCGCCAATCTGACTTGCGAGCCATCAAACGTTTCCAGCCTATTCGGTTTCTAGTTACCTGTCTCCGGTTTCACTAAACAATATTGTTGAGGCCCTCTACCACCTCTGTGCTCCACCTGAGTCATGGCCTTCTTTTCTGCCATGTCCTTTTGCATTAGATTTCCGAAAACCTTAAGGACCAAAATCACGTTGAGAATTTTACTTTTGAAGCAAGAAAAAGTGTTACATCGCATGTTGTCAAGGTTTATGTCTAGGACCGGCATGATGACAATTAAGTTGGCTCTAGAGGAGACTTAACTACTCAAGAGTGATTTTTCGTTTGAACTTAGGTCTTGCTTTACTGTTTTAGTCTTCGTCTTAAGGCTTCATAAATGCTTCACGTGGTTGGTATCACTTTGAATCTTTGTCTATAGTTGACACAAGACGACAAACGTTCAAAAAGTGAATTGGTGGTAGTGCATACTCCTAACCAAATCCTATCCAGCTGCTTTGTTCAGTTCGGCAGCTAGGTTGTCTGGTCAAACAGCTAAAGCTTTCCGGTAGACATGACAATCCTGTTTTCATTACCGTCATCACACACTGTGCTTCTACTTCGATATGTCCCTGATGGCCCCTACAGGCTGTGGTCTGGGATTTAAAACCTGCATAAAGGTTGGAAGTTTTTTGCAATATTACAAATCTGTCAAGAACTCAACTTTGCCGTTCGGAATCGGCGTTAAATTGAAGATCCTTTCAATTCTTCACAGAAAGCTTTTGCCCTTCTGTTGGGTTAAACTGCCGCCGCCTAATCTGAATAAACAAATATGTCGACTTGACAATCTCATATCGTTTTTCCAGAGCCACGGATTATTTTCGTCAACCCCGGGTTTAAAGAGACAGGCCAGTAATTTGATGGGACTCCATAAGTAGCTTTTTTGACGTCCTCAATGCTTACTTTTCATGAAAATCTCTTCTTCAAATAGAAGTGACGTCGTTTTATCGGTAAACTGGCCTTTTTAGTACTTTTGTACTCTTCTCATCATTTAAGTTTTCGTTAGGGATGTTGAAGTGTTTGCAGTAGGTAAAGTTATATTCATACGAGTAGTACCTCCAGTTCTGCCTAAGACTGATCCTTTTATGAAATATCTTCACAACTTTCTAAAGCCCTTTGTGGATCTCTAAGTTGACAGTTTGCATTCATCATCAAGCTTCACCTTGCGTTCTCAGTGATTAGTCTTGCTTCTTCTCTCTGAACTTCAAAGACAGTTTTAAGCATTTCCATTGCAATCATAATCAGTCTCGAGTTATATGACCTAAAATTTACAGCATACGGGTCGCTCCACTAATGTACGATGTTACCCTAAGCTCACACTTAACTATGTTTGCCATATGAAATCCTAATTTGTATAACACTTGTAATTTGGAACAATCCAAACAGAAAGATACTCAACAATGATGCTTGAGTTACACCACCTCAAGTTCCAATTATAAAATTCTTCAAAATCTTTTAAGCGTCACCCAATTACCTTGTACGAAAGTCGCTCGTTTGACTACCATTAGTTTTTTCGTAGAATCGAAATGGAAACCAATCTGATGATATCATTTTTTGTTTTCCTAGAATTTCGATAATAATTTAGACTGAAGACCATATTGTGACGTAATCTGATTGTATACCTGCTTGTCATTTCCCGATAAGTTAAATTTCCTACTCCCCAAAAACTCCTTGGAGCACGTGAGCTTCTATCATGTCTATCACTTTTTGCAAAATGTAAGCAGCACCGTCAACCAATTTATTCGGTTATACGGTTATACCCTTCCTGCACGATATTTTGGTCGATATAGCAACGCTGTCTGTCGCCCGCTGACTCATGTAACCCCTATTCAATCGAATTGTTAATAATTTATTATCAACGTTCCATTTCCAATTTTACCTGGAAAATGATAACTGCACCACACACCCACTGCCACTGCCACTGGCGATGTCAAGCACCTGCCACCACAGCTCAAAGCAAAATATTAAATAACAAAAGAATACAACAATAAACCTATACACTCTCGTACATAACTTAAGTATAACCATTTTATTGAACAATCTCAGTGGAATTGTCAAGGATATAGACCTGCTTAAGGACGACGAATGCCATAACATGTCACGGCACATGGTTCAGATTTTTTTTTTCTTTTTCTGAATCTGACACAGACACAAGTCTGTCAGTCAGTTAGTCATTCGACATTTATAGAGCTCCGCTTATAAGAACAACTCGCTCGCTTATAATACTCGTTACTTAATGGATCGATTGTTGTGTTATATCACTCACCAGAGGGCGGCCGTGAGCAATGGAATGGGCTATTCGATGAATTAACAAGTATATACGGTTTTTGGGTTTTTGGCAGAATCGGCTTCGGCTTCGGCAGTGGCTGGATGGATGAATATTGCGAGTGAGTTCGGGGTGGTGTTATCCGACCGTTCGTTCGTTCATACACGCAACATTATAATAGCATCTTAAATGCCATTCACATAATTTAAGCGTATTATCCGTTTATTCACGAGGCTTATAAATTGATATCTTTGTGATTTTTTTTCTCGTTTTTTTTCTTGGATTGTGATGGGTTGATTCGAAATAATTTATGCCCACTTCCAGGTCTCATGGGAATTCATGTTCGATGTGGAAACATATTCTACTATCTGGCATATCCAAAAATTGATTTTGTATATTTAAGTAGCTATGGTGACCTTGTCTACTTTATTTTGAAAAGAATAAGTCTGAACAAAGAAATGGTGGCTTGCAGGAGACAGAGTGTGAATTTTACTACTGCGGACGTCCAGCGTGGAAGGAAACGAAAGAACCGTTATGGTGTACCCCTTTGACCCTCTGTAGCAACTGAGTATACAGGCCTGCCCTCACAGCATGTGTGCACTTTCATATCCAAAAATGGGGTAACATTGACTCCCCACAGGGGTATTGCCGGTGGATTCCAACCGAAAATACCGTCATGGAGTAACCTTTTGACCCTATGTATCTACGGCCCTGCCTCTGAAATTCAGAGAGCATGTTTGAAAGTTCATATCCCACACTGTGGTTAATTATTGGACAAATTCCCCCACAGGATTTTGCACCGGGTGAATTCATACGAAAAAACCTTCAAGGTGTACCCCTTTGACCCTCTTTAGCAATTAGGTATACGGCCCTGCTCTCTGAAATTTGGCCAGCTTTGTGTACGTTCGTATCCCCCACTGGGGTAAATTATTGGACAAATTCTTCATCAGGATTCTGCATCATGATGTACCCTTTCGACCCTCTGTAGCAACGGCCTTGCCTCTGAAATTCGGATAGCATCTGCGTATGTTCCTATCTCACACGGTGTAAAACTATTTGACAAATTCCCCCACAGGATTTTGCACCGAATACAAACGAAAAAACCATCATGGTGTACCCCTTTGACCCTCTGTGGCAACTTAAGAATACGGCCCCGCTCTCTGAAATTTGGACAGCATGTGTTTACGTTCATATCCCAAAATAGGGCAAATTATTAGTAAAATACCCCACAAGATTTTTCACCGGTTGAATTTTAACGAAAAAACCATAATGATGTACCCCTTTGACCCTCTGTAGCTGCTAAAGTATACGGCCCTGCCCTATAAATTTTGAATAGCTTGTGCGTACGTCTGTATCTCACACAGGGGTCAATTATTGGACAAATTCCCCCACAGGATTTTGCACCGGGTGAATTCAAACGAAAAAACCATCATGGTGTACCCCTCTGACCCCCTTTAGCAACTAAGAATACGGCCCTGCGCTCTGAAAGTTTGACAGCATTTGTGTTCGTTCATATCCCACACTGGGGTAAATTATAAGACATTTTTCCGTACAGGATTTTGCACCGGGTGAATTTTAACGAAAAACCCATAATGATGTACCCCTTATGACCCTCTGTAGCTGCTAAAGTATACGGCCCTGCCCTATAAATTTTGAACAGCTTGTGCGTACGTCCGTATCTTACCCAGGGGTCAATTATTGGACAAATTCTCCATCAGGATTTTGCACCGGTGAATTTAAAAAAAAAAAAAAAACCATCATGGTGTTCTCCTTTGACCCTCTGTAGCTACTTAATTAAATACGTCCCTGTCCTTTGAAAGAAGTATGGACCGGTGACGCCTCCAACCCAAAGTGTTGGCTGATCGTTCACTGAGCAGGTAGACTTGAATTTGCATGCAAGAACGACCATGTACCCCATTAAAGAAAACACTCCCCTCGATCATTAAAGAGACAACAAGACTCCCCGTAAATTCATTTTTAATATAATTTTGAAGTCAATATTTTTCAAGTTGAAAGGGTCACCATAATCATATTATTAAAAGTTACCCTCGACTATCATAACTTTGCTACAAAATTCGCTTCTCCTGATTGCGTTGATCCCCCAGAACTCTTCAAATGAAAAAGGATGAATGCACAATTTTATATACCTACCTACCTCCTACTTACTAGCTGAAGAGGGAGGCGGTTTATGTTCTGCTCGAGAAAGAAGAGCAGGAGGAACTCGTAGAATATCAAATTGAGTTTACGCACGGCAAGAAACTTAATTAGAATTGTATATTTCATGGAATAGTCCTTATGTTTTGGGTGTATGTGTATATGTGTGTCCTCCGACTGAGATTGTGTATATTACATCCTTTTAGTCAACCCCAAGCACCAATCAAATCGCTTATCAATATTACATTCGGAAGGAAAATGAAAAAAATATCGAATCAAACGAAAATCGTAGGAAGGTGACATAAGGGGGCGCTAATAAAAGTCGATAAGATTGCACAATATGCGAGACAGATAGGCAGGTTGTAGGGTGTTTGGTTAAAAATTCGATAAACACAAATTACTTTTGTTGGAGGATATGTTGCTTTGCAGGATTTCTTCATTTGCTTCCTGCGTGAGGTGTTTTTTTATTTTGTCTCGTTTTTCCATTTTGACACGACACGATGACGACGCGACGCACACCTCAGGCGTTCATCCTTTGCTCAGAAACATGACGAAAAAGCTCAATTTCACGTCGGTCGCACCTTCAACACACAAAACAACACCAAGGTAAGGAAATAAATTTTCCACCACTTGAGGCGATAGACTTATCTTCTTTTCCACACCCTTCTTCGGTTTCGGCTTGCTCCAATGACTGACGGTTGCGAGTGGTGTGTAAAAAGCAAACTTTGGTTTGACTTTAAAAAAATATATAGATACCGAGACAGACACATATATCTAAAAATTTTTAAATGTTAAGTGATTTTTGTTACTTCAATTTGAGTCTTTATGAGGGCGGGTAGGGGGACTGATGGAAGGTGTCGAGTGCGGGTGCGATGATGATGGAAATTGGTATTTTGCTACCATTTGATGCTCAAGGGTAGAATTTTGACACAAGGATGAGAGTCAAAATGTCAACTAAATTGAATCTGATGATGAGTGCTAGCGAAAATTGATGTCATCGACGATTTACTTCGACAACGGCGACAAGGGCGACGACGACGAAGAACGATGAAGAAGGTTATGCTATGACGAAAAGTGATAGAGCCCTTGAAAGCGGGTTGGGGTGCGCGGTGTTTGGTTGAAAATAAATGTTAACAACAAAATGGCTCTTAATGAAAATATTTTGCCCTGTCGTTCCCTATGTGAATTTTGTTCTACTTTTCTTTTTTGGTATTTTGTTCTTTTTGATGGTGGCTTTCGTTTTTATTTTATTTTTTTTGGAAACACTTCGAAACCATTAAGAGACTTTGATGAAATGATGGAGCACACAATCACCGTCAGTCAGTCAGTCAGTCAGTCTGATGGAGTGGATATGGCATCGGTGAAGCTCCATTAAGTGGGGAGGTCTTTTCCTCTTTTCTTCAATGTCTTCCACTCTTTGTTTGTTAAATGTCAGAATGGGTGTGCAATCTGGAAGGCGATTTAAAATTGCTTGCTTTAAAGTTCATAGGTATATTTATTTAAGGTTTATGGTGTTGACACTTTTGAAGGAAGAATTAATTTTACTTCGATATTGATAAAATTCCTCATCAACTTTGGAAGTCAGAAGATTCTTTTGTAAGGTTCCTCTTGATTGTCAAGAAGGTGTTTTGAGAGAAAATTCTTACATGAAACTTCTTTGACCTTACATCAAACAAAGTTCCTTATCACCTCTTTTCAAGTCGGTTTTATTTGGATTTGTAAGAATGTTTGGAACTGATTGACACTTCTAATACATCCTTATTTATGTTCTTGCCTCCTTAACCCCAATTTGTATTTTTTGAGAAGATTTGTTCAAAAAGATTAGCAGAATCCGAGGTAGTCAATTCCACGTAGCTCATAAAAACTTGGACAGTCGCAGGCCAAAACAGGGCGAATTTCGCGTCGTGCTTTGGGTCTGCCCCCATATACAAAGTCCAACTGACCCAGTAGCTGAAATCAAACGATTAAACGCAGTGTGCGTCGTGTGTCCGCTAATTGAGTTATGAAGCAGTTGGAAGTGGATCCCTATTTTGGTCGAAATGTCATCTTTAGCGGTGAGGATGAATGGGTTCATGAATAAGCAAAGTTGTCGGACTTGGAACAACATTAATCCAAGCAAAATTCAAGAGGTAGAAAATACATCGAATTAAAGTTACTCTTTGGTGTAGATTTTGAGTTACTGTTTGGTGTAAGGAACGTGGTTCGAAAGTTTTACAAAAACGTAAAACAAACTACTACTTGTAGTGTCCGTAGCTAAGGCTAAAAACAAACCGAAGCGGACAAAACGTTTGTTCGCTCTTCCCCGGACACAGGTCCATTGCTCTTATGAGGCAACACACACAGAAACAGACACGACACGATAAAAAGTCTTGTCCGCTCGTCAGTTGCAGTAAATACATGGGGTTGTATAGGAGCAAACCACACCAAAGAAGACAAACAGTCCCGGACAAAATGTCGACGCCTAAAAGTACACACCGTCTTATGAAGAACCACAGACCAAAGTGAACAAGACAAACAAACAGATTTCGACAAACGGACATTTCGGTTGCTCATACTTGGATTTGTATTTTATTGCGATATTTCTTGTTGTATTTTGTGCAATTTGGTATGGATGTTGTTGTAAGGGTAAAAAGAATTTAGAAAAAGAAGAATTAAGAAAAAAGAAGAGATTTATTTTGTGTGCATGTTTGTGGTTTCAAAGAAGTGTGCATGAAAACTCGACTAAATTTCTTCGTATGTATGTATGTAAATTGTATATACGCATGTAATTCCAAAATGTGTCTGCAGATTATACCTAGTAGGGACGCTCTCCACGTGGTTCATTTTTGTTTACACTTTTGGATCCCGTTAGGTCTCACGTCTCACGTACACGAGAAATAGACGGCAATGTATGTATACTGTATATTATACACATGAAATTCCAACAGTTTGTCTGATTCCCGATAAATGTGTTTGTGCCATTCATCGAGGAATAAAGAAGCAAAATAAAATCAAGGGAAAACGCAACCTATTTTTTTTTTCAATTTTTGTCTTCTTTGTTTGTCCGCTGGCAAAACACACCGAATGCGACAAGGACAAAATATTTTGTCTTTGTCGTCTTCGGTGTGGGGTGAAGTACGACACGATTTTTTGTCTTGCGACAAGCAAACAGTTTGTCCGCTTCGGTTTGTGGTTAGCCTAAGCCAACGCACCTAGGCTGCTAAGCAGAACGTCGAGGGTTCGAGTCCCGCTCGTGCCCATAGTAATTATTTCATCATCAAGAACTGACAAAACTTCCAAGAGTATCAATCTGTCATGAAAAAAAGTGCTTCTAAACTTTGGCGTTCGGAATCGGCGTTAAATTGTAGGTCCCCTCAACTTTTTACACGCACCCCATGCCTTGGCTCTTCAAGAGCTTAAGAGAGAGTCTTAAATTCCGAACCGGGTCTTGTAGAGACGATCATGGGAACATCGCAATCGTAGTGAAACCACAGTCAGTGCTGAGGATATGGAACGACCACTTTTCCAAGCTGTATTACGGCGATAACCAGCATAATTTCTCCAGTTAAGAACCATTCAATTCGGGTGGCGCACACCACCAATTTCACCCACCCGATATTGACGAAGTGAAGATAGCTATACCGATAGACGGCTAGCCGCCGAATTGTACAAAGCAGCTGGAGGTGCTTTGGTTAGGAGTATGCACCAACTAATCTGCAAGATTTGGTGTGAGAAAAGCATGCCCAAGGAATTCAAAATAGTATACCCGATCCTCAAGAAAGGAGGTCCCCTCGACTACAGAGGTAAAAGTCTACTAAACATTACCTAAAAGATCTTGTCTTCATTGCTCTGTGAACGTTTGAAGATTTTCGTCAATAACCTGATAGGTCCTTACCAGTGTGGCTTCAGATCCGGAAAATCCACTATCGATCAAATATTCACCCTACCGCAGATCTTGGTGAAGACCCATAAACGTCAAATCGATACCTACCATTTTGTCATCGATTTCAAAGCTGGCAGCGTCTAATACTAGGCCAACTATAAAGGGCAATGTCTAGTTTTGGCATCCCAGAAAAACTTGTCCGTCTGTATAAGATGACAATGGAAATTCACGCTGTTGCATCATGGTCGGAAAAATCTAACGGATGCATTTAATATCAAAAAAGGTTTTAGACAAGGCTGTCATGCGATTTCTTCAACATCATTCTTGAAAAGATTGTGCAAAACTCCAACGTCAACACCAGAGGCAAAATCTTTCAAAAGTCATTCCAGCTACTAGAATACGAAGACGGCAATGACATAATTGAAGAATACAGCGTGGTGTGTTGTGGAGCGGTCGTGAGTCTTGAGACGGAGGTCAAGAAAATGGGTCTAGCAGTTAACGAGGGCAAGACCAATGTGAACAGGAAAGGACACCCAATATCGACGTCTTGAAGCCAACCAACGTCAGTATAGACAGATTTAACTTCAAGGTAGTTAGGACTTTGTCTCCTTGTATCCGCTATAATTCAAACGAAGATTCGCTATTGCCAATTGTTTCTTCTTTGGACTTAGAAGTCTATTAAGTAGGAAAGTCCTCTCTCTAACTAAACTAAAGATTGACTATCCTGGTCCTCCTTCTCATGTATGGTGCAGACACATGGACCTTGACAATATTTGATGAAAATGCTTTAGGTTGCTTCGAGAGAAGAATTCTTCAAGTTATTTTGTTCCCGTCTGCATGAATGGTGAATTTAGACGGAGATTTAATCAAGAATTGTACGAGTGTTAATAGAGTTGGATCGTGAGAAAATGAGTCCAAGATGCGGAGTTAGCGAGTTAGAAGGAAGAATGTATCACGGGCCCTAAAAGACGTCACAGAATGGAGAAGTGACTGAGAACAAGAATGGTGAGGACCAGGTACGACCTGAACATGTTGCGCCACATAAGTAAATAAAGCTTGGTGAGTTTTATGCTGGAGGCTTCATCGGTCCGTGCTTCTTCGAAAGTTATGTTGTTCAGGCCAACACCGTCAACGGCGATCTCTTCAGATTGATGATCACCGACTTCTCTTGTGGCCGGCATGGAATGATATGGACCCCGAAGACATATGGTTTCAACAGGATGGCGGTACGGGCCATACAGCTCATGATCGCGTCCTCTGAAAGACATGAATTGGTCACCAAGATCGACTGATTTGACGCCTTTAGAGAAATCCGTTGAGAACCCACTACGTTTGTACCAGTGGAGTGTTTGGAAATAAATTTTGAGTGAATGTTCGGGTAGTGGTGTAGATGGGTCTTAAGTATTTTGCACAAAATTGACCAAGCCGTTCATGAGATATGGTCAGAGTAGTTGCCAGGGTTTAGTGGGTAGTGTTGAAAAAATAATTAAAAATGCTCTCAAGGTACATTCCAACTAATTTCCGCAGAACATGGGTGTAGCATTTCAAATTATGACCTTTTTGACATTGGTCTTCTCGGACGATAAGTGCTCGCACGATTTAAAAAAAGCGTGCTGTAAAAATATAACGATTCGAAATATTTGTTTGTAAAAGCACGTGATATCCCTTGTTGTTCCTTTCACAAACAGATTTCTCGTTCGTTAATTTCTAATTAAAAATTGTACCCAAACATCCTCAGATTCCTTAAATGGTACCCAAAACCATAAAATATTCACAATTTATAATACACACGTCAAGGACTCTATAGATATACCTCACTTTGTTCTTCCTCCGAATGAAAAAAAGAAATCTGACCCCAACAAGATAAACTCTTAAGGATTTCTTAAATAAGATAATCCCCACTTCTGCCGTTCATTACAAGATTTTTTATTCGTCTAAATTAAAAAAACAAACAACACAAAAAAAGGAAAAATAAAAAATTCTCTTTACTGCCATAAATATCTATACATTTTTCTACTAACTGGATAATTGCCCAGTGCCCCACCGACCGACGACACGGTTTCAATTATCCCACAAGAAGCACCCTTAAAGACAACCCACCCATGGTCGGATGAGAAAGATAAACGCACTTACCAAAGGAAGACCAAACCAAAAAAACAGGTAGGAAGTCCCGTCAACAAACAACAGCGTCCTTCTTCTTAATTCGGTTGAAAGTCGGCATCGGTAGTAATAACTTAAAATGTAGCAATTTTTGTTCAACAATAAAACTTGACTGCTCCATGCAGTTGCTTATTCGTGGATAAATATTTTAATATGGCAACATCCTTTTTTTTTTAATTTACTTACACGGCCGGGAATGTAACATGAAGCAACAATAGGAACAGGCTTACCAGATCTTCACCTGGTTTTAGGTTTAAACCAGACGAAACCCACCTTCCAGCTGAATTTCACCTCCGTTCCTGATCATTAAAAAAAAAAAACAAAAAGAAAGCAAAACGCGTTAAAATATTTATCTACGAATTTTTTTCCCCCAACACATTAAAATGAAATAAATTGTTGTGGAAACCCCTGGAAAGGTAGTCGTCTCGGTCCGAGGAGCGAAAAGGACGTTAAGTTGATTCGGAAGCTAATGTACAAGTACACAAAATAGCAAGAGGGCTAGTCTAGTGACAACAGAGACAAGGATGTGAAAGTGGCCGGAAATCACAGGCATACAAACACGGAAATGAGAAAGATATTAGGCATTTGTATTGGGGCTATGTTTTCTTCCTTCTATATCTTCCTGCCTACAGAAGTCCTTGCCTGATCAAATGTGAATTGTGTGTTTGTTTTTTTTTTTTCTTTTTTTCTGTTGCTTAAGGTGTGGGAGAAAATTATATTCTCCAACTGTTTAATAGATGTAATCCTGCCTCAGGGCTTAAGGATAGACAACGACTCAGTTGGGGTGCGTGCATTTGGATTTATATTTCGAATTTCGATAGGATTTGTTTTCGCATTTAAGCGTTATTTTTATTCATCGTATTTGCACTTCGTCGGTGGAATTATTGCCGGTTTGAAGTCAATTTCCTTCCTATTTTTTGTCTTTCGCACTTTCTACGATTTTGCTGGTATGTTATTTGGTTTTAATTTCCGGTTTTATTATTTCTTTTTCATTGCGTTTGGAACCAATGTGTGTCTTGTGTCTATGTTAATATCAAATTATTTTTTTGTTCGCATTAAAATGTTAATGTGATTTACTAACACGCTTTTTTTTATTTCTTTTCTTTGCAGGTAAGCACAGTTATTTGGAAGGGAATCCGTATATTAAATTTTGTATTCATTTTTATGTGTGGTGAGTTATGAAAGTCCTTAAATACCTATAAAACATTTATTAAAGCTAACCGGTCATAAACGATAAAACAATGTATAAAAAACGGATATAACACAATAGCGGAAACAAAAGACGTATCTTTGTTTAGCGGACATGTTTTTACCATCGAAAAGTGTCCAAGATTCATAGTTTGAACACACAATAATATATTCTTTCTTTATTACTTACTTAAGGTGGCGCTACAGTCCGTTGTGGACTTGTGCCTCAGCCAACAGTCTCCGCCAGCCTAGTCCCTAGTTTAGTACTCCAAATTGATTGAGGTCCTTTTCCACTTCTGCGCGCCACCTGAGCCAAGGTCTTCCTCTCCTTCTACGACCCTTGGAAATAGTGTGGAAGGCTTTCCAGGTAGGAGCATCTGAGGTACTTTACCTTGACCCTTCTGGCTAGGTCCATGTCGTTGTACAACCCGGAAAGTTTGCTGTTATACCTTCTTCGCCATTCCCCTTCAATGCACACGGGCCCAAAGATGACCCGAAGAACTTTCCTCTCGAAACAGCCTGAAGCACTTTCATTTGATTTTGTCAAGGTCCATGCTTCTGGCACCATATAGCAGGACTGGGATGATAAGGTGTTGTACAATTTTACCTTAGTTGCTCGAGAAGGCTTTTCCCTCAATGCTTTCTAGCCCAAGAAACAGCGATTAGCAAGATTTATCTTCGCTGATCTCGCAGGTTTATAGTCGTGTATAGCGAGCTTAGGTAGACAACTCTTCTACTACCGAATTGTATGCGTCTATTGTGACATCTAGCCGAGCTCATGTGAGTGTCCTTCCTCGAAGACAGCATATACCTCGTCTTACCTCATTACGCTAACATTTTTGCCGCTTCTGTCTCAATTCCCACAAAGGCGCCATTGACATCAAGTTGTATTCTTGACGTTGTATTTTGACGTCAAAAGATTCCGGAAGCTCGTTGCCAACCTTGATGGAGCAGCGTGACTTCTCCATCGTCATTTTGCACAAGCGAACGAGTTTGGCAGGGATGCCATAGACATAGCTTTATACAGTTCATCTCTGTAGATACTGTCATACGCGGCCGTAAAATCGATGAAAAGGTGGTGGCTATCAATTTGGAGTTCAACGGTCTTTTCCAGGACCTGCCGCAAAGTGAAAGGCTTTAGACGTTTACATATTACGGCAGAGAGTATCTTGTAGGCGATGTTAAGTAGGCTGATTCCTCTATTGTTGGCGCAGTTTAGAGGATCTCCCTTTTTCAGGATCGCTTTGGCATAGCCATTATAAAGTCATCGAATATCGTACCCTAACCTCAAATTTTGAAACTCACTATGAAATCCTTAATCTTTGGCTCCAATGTATCTATTAACATGGCGATACTTCTAAGAAATTATTAACTCCCTTAAAGTGGAGCTATAGTTCAGGTCCAGGACCAGGATTCCAATAAGAGTCTCCAGCCAACTTAAAGTAGGTTGATGTCCTTTAAACCTGTCTGCTTCAACTTAGTCGCAAGTTTCTGCGTTTGCGATGTCCTTCTGTGTTAAATTCAAAGACTCTACGGGCCGGTCATATTTCCATTCACTCAATGGACCTAGCCATATAATGTAAGTCGATGACCTTAACTTTTTCTGTCAGTCTGTATCGCTGTTAGAGTTCTTTGTTAAATCTTCGCCTTCATTATTCGTTTATGCGAACAATTTTTCTTTCGAAGCAACCCAAATCGTTATCATCAAATAAATGGAGATCGGTTTTATAGAGCGACACTTGTTCCTCGAGGACTTCATAACTCGAGAGCAGCAGTTTGCCAGGGGGATTCTTCATTCGATTTCAGTACTATTGCCGGTCTGAATTGGATCACAGACAGACAAAGTCTTTAACTATCTCGAAGAGACAGCATAAACTTGGTCTTGTCCTCATTAAATACAAGACTGTATCCTAGTATCTTCGCAGATTTTTGAAAGATGGTACCTCTGGTGTTGACCATGATAGAACAGTGTGAGTTTTCCATCGGCTTCTTACTCGAATGGACGAGCTTTTCTGGTCTGTTAAAATAAGGACGATAGTGTGGCAATTTTTCTGCGCAATGATTCCTTGCCTTCGGACACTTGCCGTAAACGATTAATCTATCAAAGCCGTTGCTACGTCTTGATGTAGCCTTGAAGATATGACGAGTTTTTATCAACGTTTGCAATTCTTATTGATGCCTGGGTAGATTTGGCCTTACAGGTTTTTCAATAAGAAGTGTTATTTTGAATGGTCCGCTATTTCAGTAGGTGTCACTTTTGAAGCTGTAATTTTTTGACATTTGACGAGTATAAATGACGCCATTACTAAAAATGGCGATACACGCTTCATTCTTCGTCGTTCCCTTGGAATTGGGCGTTCTACAAACATCATTACACCGTATTTTGCATACAGTCTTGGGTGTTAAGGCTTGCAAAGTTTCGTTAACACAAAAGCAAATCATGAACAACGTCGTGTCTTGTGTTCTTAAAATGCATGAAAATGATCCTCAATTCCATCATCTTAACTGATGAGGCCCACTTTATTGTCTCTTCTGGGGCTCAGAACACCCTAGACTTATTTTTGAGAAGCCTCTCCACCCTCGTGTTTGGTGTTTGGTGCGATTTATGGTCCGGCGAGGTCATTGGAACTTACTTTTTCAAGAATGAAGTTGTGTCAAAAGTTACGGTGAATGGATTGCGCTATCGAGAGATGAATACTGATTTTTCTATGGCCGGAGTTGAATGGTATTGATCTTGACAACGTTTGCTTTCAACAAGACGGGGCTTTGTGCCACAAAATCAACAAAAGTCAAAAAGTTTCCGGTCCGTGTTATCTCTCGAAGTGGTGATCATACCTGGTCACCGAAATCTTGTGATTTAACACCTTCTTTTTTTCTTTGGGGCCACGTGAAAGATAAGGTCTACGCCAACAGTTTCGATTCAAGACCCCAAAGATGAATTCGTGAGATTATCGAGGACATTAGGGCAGCTTTGCTCAAAATAACATCTCTTTTTGGAAAACCGTTTATCTAACTAATGCCTTCAGCTAGGATGTTTATGTTTCCTTAGACAATGGTTAACAAATTTAATTGAAGGATTTAATTGAAGGATTCGTGTTCTAAACACAATCGGTACCTTCTTTTTTACCGCTTTGTATCACCGTTCTCCTGTAAGCCAACGAGAAATTTTGAACAAGTTCACTCTGTTAAATGTTTTTTGAGATTAATCGCAATCACTCCGTAATCAGTCTACTAAACATCGCCTAAGAGATCCCCTCTGCCGTAATATGTGCACGTCTGAAGCGTTTCGTCAACAATCTGATTGGTCCTTATCAATATGGCTTCAGGCCAGGAAAGTCAACCATCGACCAAATTTTCACTTTGCTGGAGAGCCTGGTAAGAACCTATGGACTCCAAATCGATTCCCAGACCCACCGCTTTTTCATCGACGTATGACAACATCTACAGAGACGAACTGTATAAAGCTATGTCTAGTTTGTTTTGGCATCCTTGCCAAACTAGTTCGCTTGTGCAAAATGACGATGGAGAACTCACGCTGCTCCATCAAGATTGGCAACGAGCTTACGGAATCTTTCGACATCAAAAAAGGATTCAGACAAGGCGATGCACTGTCGTGCGATTTCCTTAACATCGTTCTTGAGAAAATATTGCAAAACTCAGTCAACACCAGAGGCACAATCTTCCAAAAGTCTGTTCACCTTCTCGCGAACGACAGCGTGATGCCATGGCGCCTTTGTGAGAAGTGGGACAGAAGCGACAAAAATGTGTTTAGTTGTAATTGAGGGCAAAACGAAGTACATTCTGGCTTCGTGCACTTAACACCAACGGCTCGCACAGAACGTCGATTAAGCGGAGGAGTTTGTCTACCTAGGCTCCACTATAAACACGGGCAATAACACCAGCGCCGAGATCAGACGAAGAATAACTCTCGAGCAACTAAGGTAAAACTGTACAACACACTCATCATCCCAGTCCTGCTGTATGGTGCAGAAGCATGGACCCTGACAAAATCGGATGAAAGTGCCTTAGGCTGTTTCGAGAGGAAAGTTCTTCGGGTCATCTTTGGCCCCGTGTGCATTGAAGGGGAATCGCGAAGAAGATATAACAGCGAACTTTACGGGTTGTAAAATGATAGGGACGTAGCCAGAAGGGTCAAGGTCCAGAGACTTAGATTGCTCGGTCACTTAGAGCGGATGGACACCAATGCTCCAGCCCGGAAAGCCTTCGACACTATTCCTGAGGGACGTAGAAGGAGAGGAAGACCGCGATTCAGGTGGCGCACGCAAGTGGAAGAGGAGCTCAATCAACTGGAGACAGCTAGCTAGAGACCGAGTTGGTTGGCGGAGACTGTTGATTGAGGCCCAAGTCCACAACGGACTGTAGCGCCACATTAAGTAAGTAAGTAAGTAATCGCAATCACTCTACGTGATAAGCTTTTAGCTATTCAAACTTCTGTAAAATCCATGGGTTGGAAGTATGTCTCGTTTACTTGTACTAAAAGCAGCATTACTTTGATGATGAAGAATGGGCACAATAGGTAAATAAAATCAGTCATTTAACTTTCACCCAAATCTGTCTGTGTATTTTCGTTATAAAGTTGTTTGTAGTGAATTATGAGGTCTAAACAATTTTCCATTGTAAACCAAATAAAGTCAACAAATAGAAAGAAGAAAAAACCATTTAATGCATTTTAAATAAACCTTTGGTCGTCTGCTCCATATATCCAACTTTTCTCAACCACGCATTCCGGAACACCTTCTCAAAGGAATATTTTCCGCACAATTTTATCCTTTACAAGCATTTACAACAATTTGCTAACAATTTCCAAGCCATTTTCATTCATTCTTTAGCCTGCAAAAAGGAACAGACTTGGGACACAAAAAAAAGAGTGATGGCTTCTCTGTACCAGGTTATGCGGTTCCTGGTAATGGTAATGGTTATGGTTGGTTGGCTGGTTTGTTTGTTCGTTTTGTAGGTTCTCGATAGGATGGAGTCGAACAGAGAATAAATTCTCAAGAAGCCAAATAAATAGAAACGACGACAAACGACGTTTTTCTTTCATGCGGAAAGTAATCTCTTCTTAAAGGTTGAGTTTTTTTTTCTCTCTTGTTTTCTTTTTAAACGCCAATGCTTCTCTTACGGAGTTAATACTTAAACTGCACCAGCAAATACGGGGACTTTGAATGAAATTGAACAAAATTTGTATGGACCTGTGACAAATAAAAGGATTTGCTTTGCCTTTGTCGTCCTGGAGTTATAAAACATTTACCGCTATTACTGCGTCGCATATCAAAGTCATATAGGTGAATAGATGCCAGAGCCGCCTTGAAGAGAGCCCTACAGAAAACTCTGATTTGCAGTCAGAGTAGTAAGTCCCTCTTTGAAAAATCGCTCCTACGCCCCACGCCTCACTGATAGACTAGAACAGGTAGTGCACACCGGGAACATTTTCCTTAAACAGTTCGCTTAGCTGTGAATCCGTTTTCTCTTTAAGTACCCCAAGTGGGTATGACATCCAGAAACGGAGACTGGGGGATGGCTTGATTGGATAGGATTTACAAACTCGCCCCCCCCCCTTCATCATATCTACCTCTTCAACATGCATACACTTGTCATTTCGTGTCAACAGATACATTTCTCGCTTGCCTGAATATGTATTCATTTTTATAATATTTTCTGCCTCTCGTCCTTTTTTCCTTCTCGTTTTCTGTTTGCTCCCGTTATTGTCAGTTTTTTTTATCTATGTGTACAAGCATAAGGTCCTTTCTCTTCTATTGTGTATTGTACATATATTATAATGCGGGGTAGGGCGGTTGATAAGCGAGGGAGGCCGTCGTCGTCGCCGCTCATCATCGTTGTCATAGAGGATGTATATTATTTTTATTTCGCATTATTTTTTAAGGACAAATGACACACACTATGCACACAGTATACAACTCATAAGCTCTTTGTATTATGCGAGCTTGTACATGTTTTTGATGATGACGATAATGATTATGATGTGAAGAAGACGACGACTATGACGTCGACGGCACTTATCCTCAACAAAAGGCGCAAGGACATTTTTCTTCCTTTCTTTAGATTTTTGGTACTTTTTTCTTCTTTTTTCTTTACTTTTTGTATTAGTATATGTTATTGTCCCCATTGCTATTGAATAGCGGATAGGAAATACAAAAAATAGTCGTCCTCTGGGGGGTTACAGTGGTATTTTGTATTCGAGGGGGTGGTCTGGTCTCTGGATGCAAAATAAAGTTTAAAATAACTCGTTCTTTTTTTTTTGTGAATTTTTTAAGCTTGTATCCAAATTTCCATTTTTATTGTACATCAAGAGTTGCTGTTGTTGGGACTTTAGTTGCTGTCGCTGTCACTTTAAAGGCTCTTCGGAGCTAGACTATAGCTAAGCGTTAACTGATAGAGCCCCTTGATAGAAGTAGAAGTTATGAAGAGAAACCAGTTTCGGCCGCCAACACTGTGAACGGAACTGTCCAAAAATTTTGTTGTTGAGATTTTGTTCGCTTTTTTAAAGCTACATTCTCCCTTTTTCTGCTATAAGGAGTACAAGAAACATTGAGACAGTTCTTTTTGCACCTCACTGTAGTAACATTGTGTATTTTGTTGTCTCTTCACGCCCAATTTTAAGGACAATTTAAAGATATCTCCATAGCTTTTTTTATCTATTGTTCCAGTTCCTCTTTGGATCAGCGAAAAAGGAAAAAACGAGTGATTTTTTTTCCATGGATTTGGAAGTGATTATACGGAGTTAAGATTCTTTGAGATTTTTTTTGTCGCGTTGAGTAAATTTGTTCGTTTAAAACAAAAATGGGGAATGGGGAGTTCGGTTTGGGGAAGAAAAACAATGACAACAACAGAGAATTTGAATAAAATGAATCTCATTATAGAATTTAGTTGAAAAAGAGGATAAAAATAATACTGAAAAAATTGAATGAAAGCAAAATCATTAAGCGGCATTCAAAGTGGTTAGGAAGATTGATAAATCGGTAATTGATTTATTTTTTCGAAGCAATCATGGTTCTCCAAGGATTTGCTTTTCAATAATAAATGACGACACAATTAAATAACAATTTAGACTGATTAGAAATACAGGTTATGTGAAAATTGGAAATAAATAATTCAACGACTGGCATGCGTCAACTAAATATTTAATTTGGATTTTTGAATGAACGCCAACAATTGTCTAAGAAGAAAAGGAGACAATTAGGGTTCGTAACCTAAAGTCTGCAATACGCAGAAAATGCAATAGGAATGAAATTGAGGATCGAGGACAAAGTGAGAAAATTATTGTTTGGTTATAAAAAAATTAAAGAATTTAAAAAAATTAAAAGAAATTTCGAGAAAAATTGAACAAGAGTTGTATGGTCGAACCATTAGTACTCCTATCGTCTGCAGATACATAGAAAGTCTGGCATCTTAACTTTATCGTAATGCATGCCTTCGTATCGACAATCCTCTTTGTTGAGTTAAAACTCTTGGAACGTCAGTAATATAAAAAATACTGGAATGTCCCAAAGTCAGTACGAATTTTTGGTTATATTAATAAGAAAATATGAAAAATTGTTCTTTTTCCTCGGTCCCTACGATCGTTGACAATGACACTCCAGTTGCTAGCTCTCTCGCGAAAGCTTACCTTTTTGCTAGGCAGTCCGCCGCCAACTCTTCGCTGCCAGAGAGTGTCATGACTCCCCCTTTTTTTGAGCGCGTCAGTGATTCCATGGGCCAAATCTTTTTTCGCACTCTTGCTGTGGCGAGAGTCTTTAAGGATCTCAACATACATAAATCCGCTGGTCCGGATGATTTTCCCACTATTATTCTGAAGAGGTGTTCTTCTACGCGGGCAAAACCCCTGCGTAAGCTTTTCCATCTATCCTACTCTTCTGGGCTCGTTCCGAGCAGTTTGAAAACAGCATTTGTCCAGCTAATTCTCCAATTACCGTCCGATTGCACTTCCGTCCTTTCTAAGGTCATGGAAACGCTGATAAACTATCAGCTCAAGACCGAAAGCTTCTTAATGACCAGCAGCACGGCTTTCACAGCAAAAAGTCTACTAGTGATCTGGTGGTTTATCTCACCGAACAGTGGAACAAATCTTAAGACAGTTTTGGAGAAAGTACGATTGTTGCACTTGATATTTCAAAGGCATTTGATAAAATCTGGTATTTTACTCTTTTATCGTAAATGCATGCCTTCGGTATTGACGAAACCCTTCTTCGTTGGATTAAAAACTTTCTTTCGAACCATTCAATGCAAGTTGAATTGGACGGTTTCACGCCTGAAACCTACAATATAAATGCTGGTGTGCCCCAGGGCTCCGTTTTGTCTCCGAACTTCTTTCTCATTTTTAGAAATGATCTTATGTCTGTAACTTCTAATCCAATAAATTGTTCCGCTGACAATAGCACCCTTAGCTTTTCGTATTCATTTCCTGACTCACATCCCCCCAATGCCAACGAACTCTGACTTAAACAGCATTGTGCAATGGGGAATTAAAAACCGTGTAGTAATGTTTCGAGAACTCAATGCCGTATTGTATCGTTGAAGCGAGATATACCCCCTCTTGCCACTGTCTATGAGTGGCAATTGCATCAATGAGACCGAATATCTCGAGATTCTCGTTATATGCATCACTGACCACCTCCTGTGGACCGAGCACATATGCGATGTCGCCAAAAATGCCGCAAGATGTTTGGGTTTCCTAAGACGGTGCAAGAAATTTTTCTCCCCGTCTGTCTGATCTGACTATTATCTATAAGACTTATATTTATATCCGTCCAAAGCTTGAGTACAATTCCCATCTTTGGACTGGTGCTCCAGTTACATACTTAAGCCTCTTGGATAGTTTACAAAGAAGAGCCGTAAGAATGATCGGTGATAGACACATCACTGATTCACTGACTCCTTTAGACCACCTTCGTAACGTTTCGTGTATCTCTCTATTTTATTGTTAAGTACTTCTACGATAAGTGCGACAACTCTTGAAGAGGCAAGGCCTTAGTGGCCTTCTCTCATCAACAATTCCCTGGGTGCGTGTGAAGAATTGAGGGGACCTACAATTTAACGCCGATTCCGTACGGCAAAGTTGAGAAGCACTTTTTCATGACAAATTGATACTCTTGGAGGTTTTGTCAAATCTTCCCAAGAGGCAGTGCCCGTGAAAGATGAAATAAAAACTATGGTCACGAGTAGGACTGGACTCATGACGTTCTGCAGAATGGTCAATGCACCTAACCACTACGGACAGTCAGTTGTTGTTGTTTTTTATTCCATAGTGAAGGTCTGTATCAAAGTTCATAAATCGATGAATTATATTCATATTTTAATATATTTCCATAAATTTATGAACAAAAAATGAAAGGTACGTTTATGTAAGTTAACGAGAATGTTTCATTAAGTATACATAAAATATTCGTTAAATATGTTTCATTCAATTATTAACGTTTTCATTAAATTCCCAAAATCAAATCTGAGAATGAAAAAAAAGGACTATAAAGAGTTTTCATTAAAGTAAAAAACTTTCATATTACGAAATCTTTTGTTGATTCAATGTAAATTACATTGAGCCAATGAACTTTTATGATGCGAATTTCGTAGTTTTACGAATTTATTTAATTTAGTTTTTATTTTTTACTCAAGAAAAAAGTAGGCGTATTTACTTATTTAAGATTAGTTACACTGCCGATCCCAGACGTCGTTAAGGACAAGACGTGGAAAATTTGGCTACTTTCACTTGATTTGATTTGTTTTAATTTTGAAGCATTCGTTCTCATTCCCAGTCGTAATGTGACTCACATGGTTCATGAATTTCAGGTCATACTATTAACGATACAGAAAATTCTGGTAGATTTTTGTCGACATTGCATTTTATTAAGATTTTTCCAGTACAACGTTGCGGAGACCTAAAATATTTGCACACTGAAAAAAGGAGAGTTTGGAAATACCAAATTCAAATTAATATCCTCAATGTTTATTTTCACAACATAATTTGCAACCCAAATAATTGATCTACCTTATCTAAATCTCCCTAAATGGACCCCTTAAACACTCAAGTAACGACGAGCAATAACGATGCTTTACGATTATGACAATCGAGAGAGTGCTATAAATTATACTTTCCATCAATACCAACAATATTACCGATTACCATACAACAATTAAGCTCCTTAAGTTATTTCAATCTGTCTATTTGTTTCGATATCTTCAAAACCACATTACCTACACCTGAAAATTAAGATAGCACTAAAAACAGGCTTACTTACACCACCCAAATGCATTCGACGCACGGGAGAACATAAAACTATTATTGTTTTACCCTTCTGTTTGCAATCGACACCGAGAAGCATACATGTCAAATCTTTCGACAAATTCCCTTAAATGACATAAACAACGACGACGACGTTCCATAGAAATTTTATTACCATTCCAGGAGCTCAGCATTTAAACCCACCCAAAAATAAATCCAATTGCTGTTGGAATCTTCTCCAGATTTGTGTGAAGCAACCATACGGATTGCAAAACGTTTTAATTCATCATCTCCCGCTGCAGCATTTAGACTGCACTTAGATGCACAAGTACATAAAGAAGATTTTAAGGATCAGAAGGGAAATGCTGTCTCGAAAACATTATCTTTTGGTTTCGTTCGGTTCAGTTCACGCATGTAAACGTATAAAACATCTCAGTGCATCAGTTGGGATTGTAGAAAACTGTAAACGTTTTACTCAAAATTCCATTAGAAATCCTTATTGCGGTTACAGGATGTTGTGGAAAATTAAGAGAAAACATATGATTTAGCTTTTCAAGAAGTGCAGCACCATTTTTGTTTCATTTATTTGAAGTAGAAACCTATTAGCTGAGAAAGTTGCTTAGAGTTAACCTTAGGCAGCCAATGTTATGTCCTGATTCCTTCGAACTGATTTTGTTTGGTCCTTCATAAGGTGTAAAAGCAAATAATGATCAAAATAAACCTTTGTAGGCTTTTTATTCCTCATTTTAAATGACATTGCGAACAATTAATTCTATGAAAAGGTGCGCCATATCTTATGTCGGTATTTTAATAATGAATAACTTCGACAATTCTCAACCGATTGATTCGAGTTAATATTTATCTTAAACGCCAGTTCAATACAATTTAAGCTATGAACCGTTTAGTGCCGATAAACTTTGTTAACATAATGCCGTAGTTAATTAAAAATGATTGTTCAGTTTGATTTCTTTTGACTGTATTTTAAGAAGGGTCCCATGCTTTTCCGCTAACTTTTAAAAGCTCCAGGCATAAATTCAAGCAAATACCTACTTCCGAAGCAGTGTACAACTATGATCAAGTACTTTAATGCTCTCAAGTACTTTAAAAAAACTCTGTCGTGTAGTACGCGGCCCATTAGTTTGTCCCCTCTGAAAAACACAGTCTGAACATTCCTTTAACTTTGCAAGTAAACATAATATATGTGATGGGATACATTGCTTCGGTAATTTGCTTATTTGCTAAATGCAAGGATGCGCAACTTTCCTACTATCCGGCATCAAGGATTAAGTGATAGCTGCAGTGATAAAACCCATCACCGCCATGTCGACGTTGTCGAGTAATGAAGTAGAGGGGTTAGAGGCGAAGAGCATTAGACAGAACCGACATCGTCCTTAAGGTGAGCTATTCATTTAATGTGAAATCCATTTTAACTACACATCACACGACATCCTTAGCAAGGAAGGATAACTATGATGATTATGGCTATTGCTATGACGATGACGATGACTCTGACGATATGAAGATGATGATGATGATAGTGAAACTTTTCCAATTGCCTGTCCCTCATTTATGTAAATCTCAAAAATCCCTCCTCGAGCGCCATTCCACACACACACACACAACATTGCGCGACAGTTAAGCATGTATGCTTGTACGTTCCAAATGGCTTATCCCATGATCCACCTGGTCGCATAGTTGTTCTCTTATAGAACCATCTTCTAGATACATATTCGAAATGTCGAGAGGGGGAATTAGAGATCACATTACATGTAGTTGCACTTAAAAGATACGAGCTCACATCATTCCAGTAAACAGTCACGAGCGGTAGAGAGAACCTTAAATGCAACAACCTTCTGAAGTTTGGAGATGCTTTGGCAACAATCCCGAACAACCACTTTGCTTCAACTTTCTGGCAACAATTCCACTTGCTTGTTGTTGTTGCAGATATCTGTTCAACCAAAAAAAAAAAAAAACAACAACAACTTCTACTACTATTTGGAGATAACTGAAGTGAGTTAAATCAAGGATACAATACCAGCAATACAAACAAAAGCAATCAATTTATAAATGTCAGTCAAAATGTGGTTTTTGCAAAAGTGTAATTAATCGATTTTCATTTTCCCCGGCCCCCGACCATCCATGCACCGCCGCTGATACTTAGATGTTTTGTTTTCCATGTGTGTGTTTTGGTCCCTGGCATCAAACAGTTAATGCCACTTTACTGACACATCACCCACCCATCACCCATACCGAAGTGCCACCCTCTTCACTTATTGATATGCCTGACATTTAGCCAATGGATACATAGAAACACCCGATGGAATACACAACCATCACCGAAGGCAGCCAACACCCCTGGCAACACAAAACAACATCTCACTCGACGAACTAAAATGGTTGAGAGGTTTTTTTTGTTGCTGTGTTTGTAATGGATTTCATGAACAAGAATGTGTCCATCGATGTTGTCAACTTTATTGACGTTTCACTTGTTTAAAACGCTCGCTGCTCAATTGCGATGGGTTGGAGCTTGGGGGTCTCAATGGAAATCATCATCATCATCATCGTTTTGTCGCAATGAAGTGACTTTCATATTCTCCATATGTCCTGTCTCGTCCTTTTGCTACTCAAGATTTTTTAGATTCACGTTTTTTTGGCATGGCACGAAAATCCCTCTCATAACAAAAAAAAAAAAGGGGGACCAGCTTCAGGCTTGCCTATCACGTTACTCTTGGTGTATCCTTTTTTTGCTGGTTGTTTGGCTGGGAGTCGGGGGATTATGAAATTCTTTTTATTCTTACGGTTTCGTGTCTGGAAAGGATTTGAAAGTAAATTCCATTATTTTGTGTATCTTTGGTGTCTTGTGGTTTGCGGAGGCTCAAAAGGTCCTTCATTATCATAGATCAACCTATCCCCCTAGCAGTCGCCGCCACCACTGGAGAGAGACCCTTTTTTTCGTGGATCGTTAGGATAACTACAACAGAATTGTGAATGAGTGAGATGCCTTCTGTTTTTGAGTGCGGTTTTATATTCAAAGGATTTTTCGACTATGCCAAAGAAAAACCAACCGGAAAAAAAAGGAAACGAATTTTAGTGGCTTCCTAAAGTACATTATGGCATGTTTGGTCGCAATAATAGAAGGAAATTGGTTTGCCTAAGAGTTTGAGAGGGTGAATGTGGGTGTCTCTGTTTGTGTGTTCTTCCAACGAAAACAAAACCATATTAATAGTTGTCATTAATGAATACCAACGAATTGTGTTCATCTCATCTCTTCTAGCAATTTTTTTTGCTTTTATTTGAGTGATTGAGAGACTTTTTGGGGATTAAATCGAGGATACAGATGTCTTCAACGGTTTGTTGGCTCTTGAGATTGATATGCGTGCTTGGATACAATATAGAGTAGAGAGAGTATTGTAGCATGATTGTTTGGTATGACATTGAAAGGCGAGGATTTCATTTAGGCAAGACAAGACATGGCTTAGATGTGTATTGTCTCTATGTAGTGGCCTAAATTACTGACATTTTTTTTTGTTCTTGACTTTCTTATAACCATGAAATTGTAGTTTCTATTTTTTTTGTATATTTCTGTGTATAAATCTTTTGTTAAACATGCGATAAGTCGAGTTTGGTTATGTTTTTTGCATAGAATTAGAAGTTGTTGTTTTTGAAGGTTGATATTTGTTTGACCCTTGAAATGACTTCTTGTATTCAAGGCATTTTTCTTGTTGTTTTTCTTGATGGTTGTGTTTTGGTCTGTTCTAAATTATGCAATAGAAATTCATGATTGGTAATTACGACGCACGTTTTTTGTCTTTTCCTTCTTTTTTCTTGAAATATGTTAAGCAAACCAAAGATAAATGAAAAATAAGATGTAAAGTGAAAATTAAGTGCAAAATAGGTATAGAACGAATTCTTGCTTCTGATTTAGACTTGAACAGAGTTGACTCGAATAAATTCGACTCATTTCGTATTCTTAGTTCGTATTGATCGATTCAAACACTCAATTCTTCCTGATTTGGACTTGAACAAAGTTGATTCGAATAAGTTCGACTAATTTGAGATTTTTAGTTCGAATTGATCAATTCACACATTCAATCCATTCTGATTTTGACTTGAACAACGTTGACTCGAATAAGTTCGACTCATTTCGTATTTTTAGTTCGAATTGATCAATTCACACATTCAATCCATTCTGATTTTGACTTGAACAACGTTGACTCGAATAAATTCGACTCATTTCGTATTCCTAGTTCGAATTGATCGATTTAAACATTCAATTCATTCTGATTTGTACTTGGACAATGTTGACTCGAGTAAATTCGACTCATCTCGTATTCTTAGTTCGAATTAATCGATTCAAGCATTCGAAAGAAATTGAAACATTTCTGTAAAAGTTGAGGCCAGTCCCTCATTAAAATGCACACTCAGTCGAAAATATTGCTGCTGGAAGTAGAAAAGTTGCTTATGATTTGAGTTTTACAATCTCCCGGCGGCGCAGCAATTGAACACGGTCATATATCTCACTTAAGCGAATTTTGCATTTGGATGTGGAATTCGATCCATATAAAGTTCAAATTACGCAACAACTGCTGATTATTCAAAACACACATCTTAGGCGTAAAACGACATTTAAACATCGATTTCAAGAACTATATTTTCTTCAGCGATGAGGCACATCTCTTACTCAATGGGTGATGTACCGAAAAGTAAATTTTGTGAATCGAGTTAACTCGAGTTGGTTTTTTGCAAACCGAGATGCAACGCATATTGCCCAACTCGAATTGAAAGATTAAACTCGCTTTACCAACTCCGTTCGCCATCTCGGTTCGACAAGTCAGCTTGTCAATTCTAGAAAACACTTAAACAACGGAAAAATGAAGATTTTAATCCGTCAAAATCATTGCCATCCGCTGATGAAATTTGAATGTCAAAGGCTCAATAAGAGAGAGATAAGATACGAATCTGGGTTGCCAGAGGGATATTTCGTTTCAAATGTTTCCTAACTGCCCGAAAATCTATATAAAAAAAACGGAAGAAATGAAGTTTCTATCCGCAAATTCGACTATTAGGTAATTGCCCTTACAATGAGTGAGTAAAATCTTAACTCAAAAGACTTGAAAAAATGAAAGGCAAGCTTACTCAGCCGTTTCGGAGATTCGGTGTTCATAAGACTCAGACTCAAAGGAAAAATAAGATCGATATGCTGTCGTTCAAACCTTCAAAACAAACATAATAAAAGGATTTTCGTTGCAGTTATCAAAAAGTGCTGGTGTTACTTTGAATGCAAAAAAGTATGGGTCCTAAAATGGAACCTTGTGGAACTTCAACGAAAAAACATCAAGAAATGTTTGACATGTTTCCCATAGACGGTAAAATAGACCTTAGTAAGGGTAGGATTACCAATGAGTGTTTGTTGGAACTGATGGTCAAAGAACAACATTAATTCCTCTAGGAATGTTCGTTTTCATCAGAAACATTTACAAGGTTTCCAAGTTCCTCTTAACGAATTTGAACAAATGCTTTGTTTTTTGTGTTTAGGTTACAAGGAGTTTTTTTCTGCTAATTTATTAATCCAGAATTCAGAGAATTTAAAAAAATCGAATTCTACAAATCGAAATTTCACTATCAAAGGGAATTTAAACATTCTCATTTGCAAATAAAAGCCAACAACTAGCATATCCTTTGGGAAACATACTCGCTTTAATTAATCTTAAAAATAAATTGGCTCTTGTGTAATTAACAAGGATCGTATGACGAGAACGAGTACAGTTAATTACATCCAATCAGTATTGATTTCTATATAAGAGAGCAAAATTGATTAATTGTGTGACTTGAGTCTTTTAGAATTTTGCTGTTAATCAATTCTCAAATCAGCTGTTCAATTTAATCGCTTTAATCGGAAGTATTATGTCAATCATTATTCTGCAATGTGAGATTTTAAGTGGTTGTGTGTTTTTTTTTTGGGTTGGTTGATATGGTGACAAGGAAGAGTATGGGTATAAAATAAATTGAGCTTTTGAACATAAATCAAATAACTTGAAAGTAAAAAGCAGAAGGAGGAATTGGGTCAATCGTTCCGCGATATATTTCGCAGCATTATATTTCGCCTTCTTCACATATCACATTTGAAATTGTATATCAGTCCTATAGTACTGGCATTGCTTTCGAGTGCTACATAGTAAACAAAAATAAAAAGTTTGGTCCGAGAACCATACACAAACTATATCCTGTCAAAGTCAAATAAATACAAAAAGTAGTAAATAATAAAATATTGAAAAAATCTAAATGGTTCCATTAAAACTCCGATTTTATTTGGTCCTTTTCTTACATTTCTTACAGATACTTAATGTAAATTTTAAAATAACAAATAATCAATGCATGTGAAAGTATGCTATGAATTCATAAATTAGCCAAAAAGTAGGCTATAAAATATTTCATGACAAAAGTATGCTTTAAAATTATGTCATTAACTGATATACATTTACAGTCCTTAATTTTATTTATTCTTTTCGAAGTGATTAAAACTAACCAAGCTGATGGAAACAAACTGTTAATTCGTTACAAGCAAAACAGTTCGTGTGTCAAAGTTAACATAACAAATTTATAAAGTGCTCCTTGCAGCAAGGACGAAAACATTTATTCCAAACGAATTCAACCGATTTCTCTTTCCTATACAAGATTGTTAAATCAATTCAACAAGTCTGTTTTGTTTGTTTTCTGATTAATTTAACAAATTTGTGCATTTCGTTTGGCCGATCTTTTAAAATTGCTTCAAAAACATTCACACTTCTGCAGGATTCCCCAAGGATATTAATGCAAGCTTGCATATATATTTGTAATAATTTCAGAAACAAACTCACACTCAAAGCTGAAAATGTCTGCATTTCTGTATTTTCAATTAAAATAAATTTATATGTAAAACAAATATACACACATTTATATGAGAGGTCCTTATATGGATAAATATTTATTCTTTGATCCTTGGGACAAGCAAGTAGAGTAAAGTTCACCATCAGTTCATCGTCATATCGTCGGTCTTCGTCGTCTACTGTTTGATACTTGTCCTGGCTTATAGAGTTTTTCACTCACTTCGTCCTGCCAAACAACACCATCGCAAGCGTGAGGGCAAGCGAATTCATCTCATTTCAATTGGAAATCCAAATGTTTTCATACAATTTCCAAACAGACTCTGCAAATATTCTTCTCTCTCATTCAATTATTTGCCCCCCAAAAAAGTATAGGAATGCTAACAGAAAGGATATGGATATAGAAAAATCTATACGCAAGGACTATGACGACAACAGACGAAGAAACGAAGAACTAGCGAACTACTACTTTATACACATCCGAATCGGGAAAAATATTCTTTTTTCCTCTTCCTGGCAAAGTGATAAAAAAAAGGAAAAAAATGTTTAACAAGAAAATGAGAGTAAATTCGAAATGCAAACGAGTTCCAATCAACTGCAACGATGAGTTCGAAAAATACTATAACGCGACGACAACCGACGAAAGAGAGGAAGTGTGGATGATGATGCTATGGAGGCGTAGAAGTAGGTTGGCTTATATCCTGAAGGACCTCTATCCACTGAATATTTAATTAAATTTAATAATTCCTCCGAATAGTGATAGTTGTGTTGGCGGGCGAGACATCGAAAAACTTCTGTCCTCTGGCAACCTCTCTCATTCTCTTAATAGTTCGTTGTTGAAAAAGTAAACCATCATGAATTTGAATTATCCAATGGATTGGCCTGCATATATAGGTTTTGTTGCCGCCGCTGACGATGAGTCCATGTCACTCCATTCCCTTTCAAATTAAATGGATGTCTCTCATCTCTAAGGCTTCGCTTGTTCCGTCGTCGTCGTTCCCCCGCTGGATATGTTATTACTTCAATAGTAGCAAATTCGATTCGAGTGGACATGTGTCCAAAGATTCCAGTACTCAGGTCATCCTGGCAAATAACTGAGTAAACAAAAGGCGAAGCCCAAAAAGTGCCACTCCAACAGGATGGAGAGATTGCCACTGCAGCTCCCTTTGTTCTTTCAACGTTTTTACAAGCTAGCTTAAAATAAAAAGACCTTCGAAAAATAACATGAAACCTCTGATAGGATATCGAATGACACTGTATGTGCAGTAAAGTGGGTTCGGTTAGTCCGCTCTCCATCCAATTATAATACACGGGATGAGGAATAACTCCGCTTCGATAAGAAGGACGAAAAAAACAAAGACTGTGGCCCTCACTGCATGATTATGTGTGAAAAGTAAACCCAAGTGGCTAACAGTGTACCCCAGCCGCGTCATTATGCGAAGCCTCCGCTTCGATGCATTCAATTTCTGGACACAAAAACCACTATACCCATACAAAGGCAGTGTGTACAGCTACTTAGGGGCATGTGGAGTGAAATCGAGACATTCCATTATGTCCATCATTTGCTTTTGAGGGGGGGGCTAAGGAACCGCAGGATTGCCATCATATTCCAAAAAGGGTATACAATACAACAGGCAGCCATATATGTTTTTTTCCACAAGAAAACACAACAAAGTACACAGAAAAAAAGATCCTTTTGCATTAAATCGACACAGGCGAATAGTTTTTCAGTCACAGCTCTGTTCTTCCTTCCTTCCTGCTTTCATTTTAGTTCAACACCCTCGCACACAATCGTCGCTGTTTCCATTGGGAACTAGCCGACCATCCCTCAGCTCTTTGCTGACAAAATCTTTGGCTGGGCAATGTTTACTCTTTTTTCTTGATCGATTTGGGACATCGACAGACGAACGAAGACGACCGACTGGTGGCTTTATCATGTCTGACTGTCTTGTCTTTATCTGTCTGTCTAGAGTGGTTGCATTGCAGGATTTCTTTAAGCTTTCATTCATCGATGAAAAAGCATACGACAGAAAAAAAAATATCGATTGTCAATTTTAATATCTTGTCGCACAGAGTAACCATCACCCATCGACGACGAATGTCTATTGTTCGGTTCGGACTCCTAAGAGACTTGGTGTTCTTGTTCTTGCTAGTGTTGCGTTGTGAACGATGTCCTTTTCTTTTATGTCCTTCAGTTGTTGTCGTTTTTTTTTTCTTTTCTTTCCAAATGGTTATATCAAATTTCTTATTTAAGGCACCCTCTAAGGGGCAATCATCCTTCATATCTCTGGTATCAAATTTCCGAATGAACACACTCAACACTGGTAAATGTTTGGTCTGATAATCGGGTACTATGACGTTGTTCTGGTTGTTTTTTTTTTTTGCTTTGTTAACTGTTTCTGTCTTGTTTGTCTTTTTTTTCGTTACCAACTCAAATATGGTGTCTGGTTATACTGGTGTGTGGAATATATTTTGTAGGGTTTCATTCGATGGATATTGGTCGAGAATAATTGATAAGAAGCGCCTCAATCAATCTCCTTTTTTTGGATTCCCTTTTTTTCGTTCTTTTTTATAGCGAAGGAACGAAATTATGTATTTTGAGTGAAATGAAAACATTTTTACGAAAAAATAAAAATTAAGGCCTTATTGATGGAGTATTTTCCAGGAGACCGTTCAGTTGAGTTCGGCTCTCATTTCAATCGGGTGTAACAATGGATAGGTGTTGAACGAACGGTTTTTGTTTTTGTCTGCATAATGAAGTGATTGTTAACTTGATTGACTTAATTGTTCAGCCGATGAAGTTCCAAGTGAAAATGGTTAGTCAATGGAAGTTTTTAAATTTGGTGGAAAAACTGATATTTTTTTCAAAATCAACCTCAACCTTCTGTTGAAAGAGTTAAGTTGAATGTTATTTTTACTTAAATTTCTACTTGAAAGCAGTTTTTGTGTCAAATATTTGTTATTCCAATTAAAAATCACAAATAATCAAACAAACAAAATTAAATTATTCAAAAATTAATTAAAATAAAATATAGGGCGCGACAGCTCTTTGAAGAGCCAAGGCCTAAGTGGCTTACTCTCATCAACAATTCTCTGGATGCGAGTGAAGAATTGAGAGGACCAACAATTTAACGCCGATTCCGAACGGCAAAGTTGAGAAGCACTTTTTCATGACAGATTGATACTCTTGGAAGTTTTGTCAGTTCTTCGCAAGAGGCAGTGGCCGTGCAACATGAAATAAGAAACTATGGGCACGACTAGGACTCGAACCCGCGACGTTCTGCTTAGCAGCCAACGCACCTAACCACTAAGCTACGGAGACTACAAAAATTTACTAACTGTAGTAAAAAAACAAGCCCAAACCATTATGCTTGATCCTCAATGCTGGCCATTTTGGTGCTGAATATTGGGTTGTACTGCATTTTTGGCAAAGTTCGTAGAACGATAAAATTTAATTCGATCGCGATCGAAAAATTCAACCGGGAATTATATTTTTAATTCGATCGCGAATTTTATTTTTCGGTTCTTTGAGAATAAAATTTGTGTTCACGATCGAATTAAATTTTTCGGGAACTGAAAAATTAAATTCGATCACGAATTTATCACAGAAGATCCAAAAAAAGATCCATTCACGAACCGATTGTTAAATAAAATACAAACAAATTTCGGTTGTTTTTTGTGTGCATATGTATTTAATTAAAATATACTCAAATTAACATACAAAAGGAAAATTTTATGTTTTTATATTTTTAACAAATCAATTAATTCGCTGTTTAGTTTGACTAATAAGACATTATTAATTGTTTCTTTCGAAAGTTTACTCCTGTTTTTGGTTATTAGTACCGGAAGAGCACTGAAAGCCCGTTCCACAGAAACTTGAGTTGATGGGACTGCAAGAACAACCTGGGCCAGTTTTCCTAAGAGGCCATCTTTGTTACTTAATGTTTTCCAGTGCTCAATACGAACTCCAGCACTCGAAATCGCAACACTTCTACTTCCCGACGGTTCTTCATTTACATCATCATTAAAACAAACACCATGAACTTTTGTAAAATGTCTCTTAATATTGCCAGTCACAAGTCCTTTTAATTTCTTTTCACATCTTAAACATGATGCCATATTATTGTCTTGGTCATAAGAAACATAATTATTTACTTCGAAATCTTTTTTTCGTCCCATTTTAAACCACCGAGATCAAACAAAACAATAAACAACCATACACCGCAAAACACATTCAAAGAATATTTATTTCCTTCGATCTTTTCACTTTTCGGATTTTTTCGTATCCTTTTTAATTTCTGTTCGTGAGAGAACAAAATTTGAAGGGAATTTTATTTTTCCGATTTCTCGCGAATGATAAAAAGAGAAAAAAAATTTTCAATTCGTGCCGAGAGAGATCGGATGTTTTCGGATACCGAGAAAAGTATCTGTATGAGAATTTTAGTTTTTTCGGATCGTGAGAAGATATGAAAAAAGTGAGAAGTATCGGTATTTTTCGGATCGCGATCGATATTTTACGAACCCTGATTTTTGGAAGTCTTCTTACGAAGGAGCGTGATTATTTGCCTCCAAGCAAAACAATTTGGCTTTTCGCGCATCTATGAAATATTCGAGTCAATTTTTTTGCAATTCTTGTGTCCCTCAGGGTAGACATTTAGGTCCAACTTGAATTAATTTATTTTTCAAATGCCTTGGTTTCGATCATAACAAATTCCCTGTTCAAACACATAAGTATGCTGACGAAATTGATTTTTCTTAAAGAATTCTACATCTGACTGTTTTCTTTTGCAAAAATACGTAATATTGTTAAGGGAATGGTGCAATTTTAATCGTTTTATAAAAAAAAAATCCCAATTATTGTGTTTTACTTGTTCTTTGAGTTGAGTATCTGTTTTTTTCTTACTCACGAAAAGTCTTATAGCATTTTCATACCAAACGCGAACAGTGTTTTCGACAAAAAAGGTTACCAAAACTTGAAAATGTCAGATGTTTGTTTGACATTATAAATCTTTCACCTCAACTAATAGAGCCAGGTTTCAAAAGAGAAAACATTGTATGAACAGTACCACGATCGTGTATTTCTATTTTTTTAATTTTTCATATGGAAACCATCATCTTCCTTCTGTTATGTCCGTAGCTTAGTGGTTAGGTGCATTAGCTGCTAAGTAGAACGTGGCGTGCGTTCGAGTCTTACTCGTGTCCATAAAGTTTTTATTTCATCTTTCACGCGTACTGCCTCTTGCGAAGAACTGACAAAACTTCCAAGAGTATCAATCTGTCATGAAAAAAGTTTTTCTCAACTTTGCCGTTCGAAATCGGCGTTCCTCTCAATTCTGCACACGCATCCGGAGAATTGTTGATGAAAGTAAGCCACTTTTCATGAGCAGCCGCGTCACTTTATTTATTTTTTATTTTTTTTTAACCATCATCTTCGGCCTGGCCTATGAAGTCATCAACGCAATCCAGTCCGGGCGTCCTTAAGCAAGTTCTTTCATATATCTAGCGCGCGCTGTCTCCTATCATGAATTGTCCCGCAAAGGACTTTTCGGGCCGGCTACTCTTCGCTAATACGAGCTAGGTGTCCAGACCACCGGAATCTATACCAAGCTCAATTATTACTATCAAGTCTTCTCCGCGGTAGATTTGATATACTTACTTACTTATTGTCTGACCGAGGCCTCAACCAACAAACTTCTCCAACCAGCTCGGTCCCTAGCTAGATGTTTCGCACGCTAAGTTGGTTCAGGTCCTCTTTCACCTGTGTGCTCCACCAGGGTCCCGGTCCGTTCTTCCGGGTTGGATTCGAAGACTCTACGAGCCGGAGCCTTATTTTCCATTCGCTCAACATGAGCTTACCATCTAGTTCATTGGACCTTAACTTTTTTGGCTAGGTCAGTGTCGCTGAACAGCTCGTACAGTTCTTGGTTGAATCTTTGTCTTCATTCTCCATTAATGCAGACAGGACCAAAAATCACTCGAAGAATTTTTCTCTCAAAACAACCCAAAGCGTTTCATCTTGTCAATGTCCATGTCTCTGCACCATACATGAGAACCGGGATGATGAGGGTTTTGTTGCTCGGGAGAGGACTTTACTACTCAATTGCCTTCTAGGTCCAAAGAAGCATTGATTGGCAAGAGTGATTCTTCGTTTAATTTCAGCGCTGGTATTGTTGTCTGAGTTGATAGCGGATCCCAGGTAGACAAAGTCCTTAACTACCTCGAAGTTAAATCTGTGTAAGCTTCAAGACGTCGATATTGGTAGTCTTTTCTTCTCGACAGCATAAACTTGGTCTTGTCCTCGTAAACCGCTAGACCCATCTTCCTGGCCTCCGTCTCAAGGCTAACAAACGCTCCACTGTCAACGCTGTGTTCTTCCAATTATGTCAATGTCGTCTGCGTATCCTAGTAGCTGGACGGATTTTTGAAAGATTTTGCCTCTGGTGTTGACATTGGAGCTTTGCACAATCTTTTCAAGAATGATGTTGAAGAAATCGCATGACAACACATCGCCTTGTCTAAAACCTTTTTTGACATTAAAGGCATCCGTTAGGTTTTTTCCGACCATGATGGAACAGCGTGAATTTTCCATTGTCGCATCTTACGCAGACATTGCTCTATATAATTGGTCTCTGTAGACGCTGTCATACGAGGCCTTGAAATCGATAAAAAGGTGGTAGGTATCGATTTGAAGTTCCTAGGTCTTCTCCAAGATCTGCCGTAGAGTGATATTTGATCGATGGTGGACCTTCCCGGTGTGAAGCCACACCTACCAGGTTGTTGACGAAAGGCTTCAAAAGTTCACACAGCACGGCAGACAAGATCTCATATGCGGTGTTTAGGAGACTTATACCCCTTTCGTTGGTGCAGCTAAGGGTATCTCCTTTATTGAGAATCGGGCATATGATGCTGAGGTTCCATTCATCGGGCATGCTTTCCTCCGACCAAATTTTGCAGATGAGCTGGTGCATGCTACTAACCATATTATCTGCAGCTGCTTTGTATAGTTCGGTGGCTAGCCCGTAGATTTGATATAGCTCATGGTTATATCGTCTCCGCAATCGTCCTTCCTCACAAGCGGGTTCAACTATTCGCCGCAAGACTTGTTTCTCGAACGTGGCTAAGAGTTGAGAGTGTCTTTACGTAAGCATCTGGATCTCGGGTCTGCAAGTGAGCATTGGTAAGACTATCGTATTAAAAGAACAGAATTAGGTTCTTCCATATTGTTATCGGCTACTGACTCAAGGTAATTAAGGTAAGGATCGCACCTCTTTGAATTCGTGCTCTTCACCTTAATAGTTGTTCTCCTATTATTGCCTACGGTGGCAGTATAGGGGCCACCATGTACTTAGTTTTTCACTCTTTTATATGCAGCCCCAGGTTTCTTGCTGGCTGCTCGATCTGAGTAAATGGCATTGTATAGCTAATGGGTTCCTTCCAAATATGTCAATGTCGTCTGCGTATGCCACTAATTGGTTACGCTTGGTGACGTTAGTACCCCTGATGGGTATTCCAGAGTCATGGATTGCTTTCTCCAACGGTTTCTGTACCGGTTACTACTTTATTAATTAAGATAAACAACTCGGTTTCTATAAAAGTATTGTTCTTATACTTCAAATCGATACCATTGTGTTAGTTTCCTGCTTTTTCCCACACAAAACACAAACACTACAGTAAAACTGCAACTCAATTATTCTGAAGTTCTAACATCTATTCCCGATAACGACTGAACATTGTTACGTCAATTGGTATCGATGTTGCAAAGGATTATTTTTGTCAAAAGAAAATCAAATAAAAACTGTGCTACCAATATTTTAACACCAACAACTACGGCTTGCAAACAAAATAAACCCCTGTGTTCCAGAGAAGGTAAACAAGCACAAAAATCCGATCCTAGTCAACAAGGCATCCTTGTCACTGCAGCCTCGTGTTATCAACAACATAGGATATGAACATGATTTTTTTCTTTATTTCTGCATCTTTCATAAAAAAAAAAACTGCAGAAACAGACATTTTTCGTCCGGATATGTTTAGCGCTCGCGATTGTGCATTCAACCGTCAAAGGATACCTTTTTACCGAATGGAGACACAAATGTGCTTTTTTTGCAGCACACACGGCAGGCTTCTGCGGTTTTGGTTACATCAACGATTACGATTGCATCTCTGTCTCCCGTTCAACAGCAACCACACGGAATCCAATCATCATTCTAGAGAGAACAACAAAAAAAAATATTTACAACCCACAAAAAAAGGATAATAATGCCAAATAAAAGAGGATAGCTTTGAGGATTGCACAAAAACGTTGGAATAAAAGAAGAAAACATATTTTCTACTTCTGCATGAAAAAAAAACCTGCACCAAAGGCTCTTGACTATACCGTCATGCAGTGAAATGGAAGTAAAGTGAAAAGTTGCCTCTGGGCTTGGGAATTCTAAGAGGGGCGGCAATTTGACTGTCATTCAGTCTTTTGCCTCGTGGATCTCACCAGCACGTGCATTTTAGCAAAATTTTTCCTCAAAACTTCTGTAATATTGCTAATGGTAACGTTACGTAACGCAATGTAGTTATTATTTTTGAAGGCTTTTTTGTATCTTCTTTTACAGGGTGATGGGTGGCTCCCTCCGCAGGGGGATTTCTTTCATCTCCAGAACAAAGAAAATTCTATTGATCCAATTTAAAGGCACTCATAATTGTCAAATCCACCCCTGGCAGAAGTCACATAATCCATTTGTTCAAATTCAATATTGTTTAGTTTTTTTTTTCGCCTACACAATGTGTTCGATTGAGTCTTTGTCGTTTGTCCTTTATCCTTTGTCAGAATTGTAGTGTATGTGGGTGCAGGAAAAATAAAAAAAAGGATTATATATTAGAATATAGAGGGGAGACCCAGCTGTCCTTCCGCTCCGTATCAATATCGGTTTTGAAAAATTTTAATGATCCTTCTATGGGGTAAACAGGTGATGTCACACTGTATACAATGAAACCTCTTTGAAACGCCTCGCCTTTGTTTGGCAACACAGCAGTGCACGGCCTGTTTCTTATGATATTTTATTAAGGAAAAGGACTCCTCTCCAGGCAACAGAACATCGACTGTCTATCACGCGCTTAGACACGTTTTTTTGTCCGTCTTTTTATTTCGTCATTCATTTCCGTCAGTATAACGTGTCCCGGTTTGTATCTTTGTTGTATACCTTGAGTTCGTCACGTTGTCTTGTCACATGCAAAATTTTTGGGGGATGGTTGGATTTAGTGGTGGGCTGACGTCACGGCTGGTGGTGACATTTTAGCTCAACTCAATCTATATAGGAAAATATTTGCCAGATCCTCGCCATTGTTGAAAATCGTTCCTTCTGTTCGGATGCGATATTTTTATTGTTTAGTGTAACATGGTTTTACGAAATGCCTGCAACGGACCGATATACGAGCAGTGGGTAGAGTGTTTGTCTCTGCAACTCTGTCAGTAGTTTTGCACGGTATATTTTCGGGTAAATATCCTCTAATCCTGATAATCCTTTTGGCCAACTTTGTGCTTTGGCTCTTATGATGGTTGATATAATGTCCCTACAAAAACACACACTCATACAACCGCTCAGTCATGTGAGATTATAACTATTTCTGGTTGTATATGGATTCATGTGAGTGACTTAGTTCTGCTTGCACGTAAATATCAGCTAAGTTTGTTTTGCTGCCATTTATCCTGCTGATGCAAAGCATATGGCGACAGATGACGGAGTTTAGTGTAACTACTACTATTCGGTAAGTTGTCGGAACTGAAGGTATCGAGGAGAAAAGTTTTCTACACTTTTTTAATTAAGCTTTTTCCTTAGACACAAGTAACGTTTAGTCTAACGAAGTTGAGTGCTTTTTGTTTGTTATTTTGTTAGAGATTAAAGTTCTTTTTATTTCTTTGTGTTTGTGTGTGTTTGTTTGTTTGTATTTTATTTAACAAAGTGAAAAAAAAAATCAAGTGAGGAAATGGAAAATGCAATATTTTTTTCTTGCTTTGACTCACTCAACCTGGGTGTGATGTTTTAGCATTCGGTATCCATCACAACCTCCTTGAGTGAGCGATAGCAGGACAAAATTTCATCTTTAAAATTGCAAAAAAAAAAAAATTCCAAAAAGTGGTTTCAGTATGATAAGAAAATAAGTATTCGCGTTTTAGTTGCAAATAGCTTAGCTGATTTTAGCAGACAGAACGCAGATTGAAGGTTCGCACTAAAGATGAGATAGTAGACATTTCAGAAGACATAGTGGGTCATATACTTACTTACTTACTTATGTTGGCGCTATAGTCCAGGTCGGACCAGGGCCTCACCCAACAAACTTCTCCAGCCAGCTCGGTCCCTGGCTTACTGTCTCCAGTTTCGCACGCCAAGTTGGTTCAGGTCCTCTACCACCTGTGTGCTCCACCAGAGTCGCGGTCTTCCTCTTCTGCGACGTCTTTCCGGGTTGGATTCGAAGACTCTACGAGCTAGAGCATTATTTTCCATTCGCTCAACATGACCCAACCATCTAAGTCGTTGGACCTTTACTCTTCTGGCTAGGTCAGTGCAGCCGTACAGCTAATACCGTTCTTGGTTGAATCTTCGCCTCCATGCTCCATTAATGCAGACAGAACCAAAAATCACTCGAAGAATTTTTCCCTGAAAGCAGCCCAAAGCGTTTTCATAAGATATTGTCATAGTCCATGTCTCTGCATGGCATGAGGACCGGGATGATGAGGGTTTTGTAGAGTGTCATTTTGGTTGCGCGGGAGAGGACTTTACTACTCGATTGCCTTCTAAGTCCAAAGAAGCAGCGATTGGCAAGTGTGATTCTTCGTTTGATTTCAACGCTACCTAGGCGGATCCTAGGTAGACGAAGTCCTTAACTACCTCGAAGTTAAATCTGTCTATGGTGACGTTTTCTCCAAGACGTCGATGTTGGTTGTCCTTTCTTGTCGACAGCATTAACTTGGTCTTGCCCTCGTTAACCGCTAGACCTATCTTCCTGGCCTCCGTCTCAAGGCTCGCAAACGCTTCACTGACATCACGCTGTGTTTTTCCAATTATGTCAATGTCGTCTGCGTATCCTACCAGCTGGACGGACTTTTGAAAGATTGTGCCTCTGGTGTTGACGTTGGACCCTTGCACAATCTTTTCAAGAATGATGTTAAAGAAATCGCATGACAATGCATCGCCTTGTCTAAAATCTTTTTTGACATCAAAGGCGTCCGTTAGGTTTTTTCCGACCATGATGGAACTGCTTGAGTTTTCCATTTCCATCTTACACAAACGGACGAGTTTTTCTGGGATGTCAAAACTAGACATTGCTCTAAATAGTTGGTCTCTATAGCCGCTGTCATACGTGGCCTTGAAATCGATGATAAGGTGGTAGGTATCGATTTGAAGTAAGGACCTATCAGTTTTTGACCAAGGGCTTCAAATGTTCACACAGCACGGCAGACAAGGTCCTGTAGGCGATGTTAAGGAGACTTATACCTCTGTAGTTGGTGCAGTTCAGGGATCTCCTTTTTTGAGGATCGGGCATACGATGCTGAGGACCCATTCATCATGCATGCTTTCCTCCGACCAAATTTTGGATATGAGCTGGTACATGCTCCTAACCAAATCATCTACAGCTGCTTTGTACAGTTCGGCGGCTAGCCCGTCTGCTCCAGCGGCTTTGTTCGACTTTTGTTAAGATACCGATATCTTCACTTCGTCCTAGTCGGGTGGGTGGAATTGTTGGCCTTCTGCACCCAAATTGATTGGTTCTGTATTGTTGACGGGGTTTTGGTCGTTATCGCCAATATACAGCTTGGAAAAGTGGTCTTTCCATATCCTCAGCACTGACTGCGGTTCTACTACGATGTTCCCATGATGCTACAGGCTTCAGTTCGGGGTGTATAAGTCCTGGAGGTTTGTTTCAACTTTTTGTAGAACTTTCGAACCTCTTTCCTGTTGTGACATCCCTCTATCTCCTCGATCGCACGCTTCTTATGCTCCCTTTTTTCTTTCTAAGAAGTTTATGCTTCTCTCTCCTTTTCTGCTCGTAGAGCTCACGAGCTTCTCGGGACCTTCTTTGCAGCGCCGCTTTGTATGCCTCTTGTTTAGCTGCATGTGCTCGTCGGCATTCATCGTCAAACCAGAGGTTTCGTTGCGGTGGCCGTGTAAAACCTTGTATTTCAGAGGCGGCATCTCTGATGGCTGCTTGGCAGTGTTGCCACTGGTTTTCTATATTTTTTGCTGGCAGCAAAGGACTTCTGAGGAGATTTTCGGAGACACGATCAGAAAAGGATCTAGCAATCTCTTGCGAATGACATCGAATTTCCTCCTAGCATTTTCGCGTGTTGGCCTTGATCGGGATATCCGCATTCGCACCTTGGCTACAACAAGGTAGTGGTCCGAGTTGATGTTGGAAACTCGGAATGTGCGAACATCTTGCATGCTAGAGAAGTGTCGTGCGTCGATCGCAATGTGATCAATCTGGTTGACGGTTGATTGGCTAGGAGATTTTCATGTTCCCTTGTGGATCGAGATATGGGAATCGCGTACTTGCTACCATTACGTGGGTCATATCCTGCTTGAAGTTATGGGCGATAGATGTCACGGTTACTCATACCGGACAACAAGCGCAACCGTGCAACCACTTAAGAGCACAGTTTGGCGATGTTCTGCATCGTGACGTTACAGTCGACAACAAGAGTCCATGGGTTGGTTCCAATATTGGCTCGGTAACCATTTTTTTCTAATTCATCAAACTGTTTTATTGGCTCAACGAACAAATTTATTGGCTCAATAAACACCTTTTTCTTATTCAATAAACTATTTTATGGG
>CAKKXW010000004.1:29877864-30005987 GCA_920937365.1 Sphaerophoria rueppellii | reverse complement strand
ACTTGACGTGGTTCATGTCTCCATATTCAGAGGAATTGTAGCGGATGTTCTAGAACAGACGCCACGACACACTTGTAAACTTCGGGAACCAGTTTTTGACCATCCAGGAATGGTAGGTAGCTAGTTTATAAATGGGATTCCGTCTAGAACTTCTTCTGGGGAAGTGTTGTATTACAACTATAAGTCATTAACAAAAATGTTTAGTTATAAGTTGGATTAAAAATAAAACACCAGTTATAAACTCAAATTCAAAGACTGAAGTCGTCTTTCATTTACTTATATAGTTGGTCTCTATAGCCGCTTTCATACGTGGCCTTGAAATCGATGAAGAGGTGGTAGGTATCGATTTGAAGTTCCTGGGTCTTCTTCAAGATCTGCCTTAGGGTAAATATTTGATCGATGGATGGTAAGGACCTACCAGTTTTTGACCAAGGGCTTCAAATGTTCACACAGCACCGCAGACAAGATCTTGTAGGCGATGTTAAGGAGACTTATACCTCTGTACTTGGTGCAGTTCAGGGGATCTCCTTTTTTGAGGATCGGGCATACGATGCTGAGGATCCATTCATCATGCATGCTTTCCTCCGACCAAATTTTGCAGATGAGCTGGTGCATGCTCCTAACCAAATCATCTCCAGCTGCTTTGTACAGTTCGGCGGCTAGCCCTTCTGCTCCAGCGGCTTTGTTCGACGTTAGTTTAGATATCACTATCTTCACTTCGTCCATGTCGGGTGGGTGGAATTGTTGGCCTTCTACACCTAAATTGAATGGTTTGTATTGCTGACGGAATTTTGGTCGTCATCGCCATTAAACAGCTTGGAAAAGTGGTCTTTCCATATCCTCAGCACTGACTTCGGTTCTACTACGATGTTCCCATAATGGTCTCTACAGGCTTCAGTTCGGGGTGTATAAGCCCTGGTGGTTTGTTTCACCTTTTTGTGGAACATTCGAACCTCGCTCCTGTTGTGACATTCCTCTATCTCCTCGATCGCGAGCTTCTCATGCTCCCTTTTTATCTTTCTTAAAAGTTTATGCTCCTCTCTCCTTTTCTGCTCGTAGAGCTCACGAGCTGCTCGTGTCCTTCTTTGCAGCGCCCCTTTGAATGCCTCTTGTTTAGCTACATGTGCTCGCCGGCATTCATCGTCAAACCAGAGGTTTCGTTGCCGTGGCCGTGTAAAACCTAGCATTGCAGAGGCATTTCTGATGGCTGCTTGGCAGTGTTGCCACTGGTTTTCTATAGTTTGTGCTGGCAGCAAAGGACTTCTGAGGAGATTTTCGGAGACACGATCAGAAAAGGATCTAGCAATCTCTTGCGATTGGCATCGAATTTCCTCCTAGCATTTTCGCGTGTTGGCCTTGATCGGGATATCCGCATTCGCACCTTGGCTACAACAAGGTAGTGGTCCGAGTTTATGTTGGCAACTCGGAATGTGCGAACATCTTGCATGCTAGAGAAGTGTCGTGCGTCGACCGCAATGTGATCAATCTGGTTGACGGTTGATTGGTCAGGAGATTTCCATGTTCCCTTGTGGATATCGAGATGTGGGAATCGCGTACTTGCTACCATTACGTGGGTCTCATCCTGCTTGAAATTTCGGGCGATAGATGTCACGGTTACTCATACCGAACAACAAGCGGAACCGTGCAACCACTTGAGAGCACAGTTTGGCGATGTTCTGCATCGTGACGTGACAGTCGACAACAAGAATCCATGGATTGGTTCCAATATTGGCTCGGTAACCATTTTTTTCTAATTCATCAAACTGTTTTATTGGCTCAACGAACAAATTTATTGGCTCAATAAACACCTTTTTCTTATTCAATAAACTATTTTATGGGCTGAACAAAAAAGTTTACTGCACAACTTTTTTCTATTCAATAAACAATTTTATTGCCTCAACAAACAAGTTCATTCACTCAATAAACAGTTTTTTCTAACTGAGCGAACTATTTTATTGGGTAAATAAACAAGGTTAATTGAAGCAATGAAATAGTTTATCGGCCCAAATAACAAAGCTAAATAGTTTTTTAACAGGATCAATAAACTGTTGCTTGGGTCAATGAATGTTTATTGAAATTATAAAAAAAGTATTTTGTTGGCCCAATAAACCGGTTTGTTGGACGAATATTGAAAAGGTTTTTTATTAGCGAAGTAAATTTTTTGAATGCATCTACGTACCTTTTTGGTTCAGTGCGTTGGAACACACCGAAGACCAAAGTAGATCGAAATAGGGGACTTCAAAACTGTTCCATTGACCGAAAGATAAAGGGCACCGTTTTCGCGGCCGGCGGACTCACAATATATAATCTTGGACTACTTGGAATAAAACAAAACAGTATAACAAGGCTTTACAATGTCAAGTTACTGGACCAATTTTACTCTGAATTTCCCACCATGATAACGTACTGGCTCGCACTCTGCCATCGCAACGGCAGAATTTGCCTAGAAACGTATTCTCCAGACTTGGCCCCGTTCGACTTCTTTTTAAGTTAGATATTAAAAAAGATTTATTTTTATGGAATTTTCTTTCTTGTATAACTTTCATTCCTACATGCGGTGTGCTATCAAATTTGGGACCATTTAAAAGGGCATTTATATCTTAAAGAACCAGACTTTCTTCTCTTGAAATTTAATTACACTTCAAAGGTTGTATGACATGGGTACAATTTCAAGTGCTATCCAGCTGACATTTTAAGTGGGTTATACACACAGTTACAAATGTATAAGTATAAGGTGAAGGTACTCCTGTCAGAAGCTACTTAATGTTTCGTTTGATGGTGGCTCATATTTTATTGAAGTAGAATTTAATTGGCTAAGGAATAAATCGATTATGCAATAATTCAATTAAAGTTGATAATTTGTGTGGTGGGAGTGTGAATTTCAAGACTATTTCCGGTCTCTGTTTCAACTTAAGACAAAAAGGTCTTTTTTTGTATGAAAGTAAACTTGAAAGAAGAAAGTTAAACTAATCAACTTAGTAATCTTGTGATGAGAAGGTCATAGTCGTTATATGGAGAACCTTCATTTTTTAACTACCTCAACCCTCAATGCTGAGGGTGCATGCATATATGTCATAAAGACTTACTTTATGCGAAGGAAAGTGCAATGAATTTGTAAAATGAAAAAGCTTCGTGTTCCCAACAAACACTTGCATTTCTTGAAAATCATAAAAATAATATCGCTTTAACCCATTGCAGTTGATATTAAAAATTACTAATGTACAATTTATATACATCCCATAAAAATTTAAGCTGTCGTTAAAAGAGGAAATTAAAAATGAATTATGGGATATTTGAAACAGACTTAAAAGCAAAACAGAACAAAAGTTGGAAATTGAAATGAAACATGTGTTTTGTAAGCAATTCATTTGTTCATTCTGGCTCAATCCACTAACCGCTATTTGACCTTAATACAAAAAGTAGAAAATGTAAGTATGCAATTCGAAACGAATGTTATGTCAGCTCCAGGTTTAATGTCAGCAATTCCTTCCAAGTTGCAATGCAAGTGGGAATTAATGTATAATTTATCACAGCTCCGTCATAAATATTGTTTTCCATATTAAGAAAATTAAATTAATCTTAGGTTAGGTTAGGTTGTAGTGGCTGTCTTGTTGTTGTTGACTCACTTTGACCTCAAGGATCCATTGTGATACCACAAAATACTCATGGGAGAGTAATGAACTTAAACAAACTAATTCGTGCTTCTAATGAAATTAGAGAGACATTTTGTGTCAATCGTTGCCAGTTCACTGGTATTATCGAAGAAGGGACTACCGAGATAGTTATTCCTTCTAATGGAGAGTGCTGGACATGTACATAGAAGGTGTTGGACTGTTTCCTCTTCCTCCTCGTCCATGCAGCTTCTACAGAAGTCATTTGTGTAGACCCCTAGCCTCAGAGCATGCTTACCTATGAGGCAGTGTCCTGTAATAACTCCAATTGTAGAGCTTATATTTTGTCTGCTCAGGGATATCAAGCCTTTTAACCGTTTTAGGTCTATGTTTGTCCATATTTGCTTGGTTGCTAGGCAGGTGATCATCTAGCACTTGTTGATTCTAGAGCAAATTGTTTGAGAAGATATTTGCATGTAGCAGGTAGTGTTCCTATGTTATGTTTTTGTCTAACATTATGCAGAAGTGTTCCGTTTTTGGCGAGCTCATCGGCTTTGCAGTTTCCCGGGATGTCTCTGTGGCCCGGCACCCAAATGATAATTAATCTTGAAAATGTTTAACTTTTCAATACGATTACTAAGTTCTAAGTTTTTAAAGGGTTTTCCAATAGGGACGGATTTTAACAGCTCGTGGGCAGCCATATTGTTTCTTTTACTTTTTCTGTCAAAATATCGTATTTTAATCAGTCACTAAAGATAACTCATCATTGCAACTAACAGCGTCAAACAACTTGGGTGTTATTTAGTAGCAACGATGCGTTGCGCACTTTTTCAGTGGGACATGATCAATTAACGTTTGGTGGCCAATTTCGAGTCAACCAGCTCAGTGAACAATCAGCCAAGAGCCAACACCTGTACGTCAACGGAACGCAAAATCTGCTGAAACCATGTTCATGAGTGTTCAGCAAAATCTGAAATAGTCAATTCCACATCGCTCACAAGAACTTGACCTGTCGCAGACCACAGCATATCAATTTTGAATGGTGATTTAGTTCTGTACCCATACAAAATCCAACTTATTCAGGAGCTGAAACTAAATGACCATACGCAGCGTCGTGTGTTCGCTTATTGGGTTTTTGAGCAGTTTGAAAGAAAATCCAGAGTTGGCGCGAAAAGCTCTTGAATGAGCCCAAGGACTAAGTGGCTTACTCTCATCACACCATTCTCTACTGTCGTCGTGAAGAATTGAGGGGACCTACAATTTAACGCGATCTGAACGGCGATCTAAAGTTGATGATACGAACTTTCTTCCTGACAGATAGATACTCTTGGAAGTTTTGTCAGTTCTTCGCAAGAGGCAGTGCCATGAAAGATGAATTCAAAAAATATGGGCAGGGTAGGACTCGAACCCACGACGTTCGGTTTAGCAGCCAACGCACCTAACCGACTAAGCTGACACGCGACACTACTTGAGCGTTGGAACATTTGATCCCAATTCTGGTCAAAAAATCCATCTTCAGCCATGAGCCCCATTTAAACAAAATTACCGGATTTGGAACGACACCACCATGGTCAGTACTTCTTCGAAAATAATGATGATAAATAGCGATCAATCGTCAACGGCGATCCTTAAGAGTCGATGATCATCCTTTTTTGACGTCGAAGATTCGTAAGCCCATTGCCAACCTTGATAGAGCAGCGTGATTTCTGCATCGTCATGCACAAGCGAACGAGCTTGGCAGGGATTCCAAAACTAGACATTTTTAGCTTTGTACAGTTCGTCTCTGTAGATGCTGTCATACGCGGCCTTAAAATCGATGAAAAGGTGGTGGGTATCGATTTGGAGTTCATAGGTCTTTTCCTAGGATCTGCCGCAACGTGAAAATTTGTCGATGGTTGACTTTCCTGGCCTGAAGCCACATGATAGCCAATCAGATTGTTGACAAAGCTTCAACGTCATATTACGGCAGAGAGGATCTTGTAGGCGGTGATAAGTAGACTGATTCCTCTGTAGTTGCCGCAGTTAAGAGGATCTCCCTTTTCAGGATCGGGCAAACAATGCTGAGGTTCCATTCATCGGGCATTCATTCCTCTGACCATATCTTACAGATGATTTGGTGCATGCTCCGATATAGCTCGTCGCCGGCTGCTTTGAACAGCTCAGCAGCTAGATCATCTGTTTCAATAGTTTTGTTGGATTTCAGCCGTGATATTGCCGTTTTTACTTCTTCTAGGTCGGGTTCACGGAATTGTTGGCTATCATCGTGTCCGATGAAAGGCTCCTGTCTGACGGCGGTATTTTGTTCGTCGTCGCCGTTAAACAATCTACAGAAGTGGTCTTTCCAAATCCCTAGCATTAACTGTGACTCTACTTTGATGTTACCTTGTTTTTCTCTGCAGGCATTGGTTCTTGCTCGATGACCTTGAGCCAGCTGTTTTACCTTCCGATAAAACTTCCGAACTTCCTGCTGTTGGCTCTCTCAACATCCTCTATCTGACGCTTCTCATGCTCTCTCTTTTTTCTCCTGAGAAACCGGCGTTCCTCTTCCCTCGTTTGCTCGTAGAGCTCTCGAGCAGCTCTTGTCCTTCTATGCAGCGCCGGTATGTAATCCTCCTGCATGGCTGCATGGGCCTGCCTGCATTCTTCGTACAACCAGGGGTTTTGTTTTGGTGGCTGTGTGAAACCCAGCACATTAGAGGCGGCATCTCTCACTGCTTTTTAGCAATATTGCCACTGGTCTTCGATACTTGATTTTGGCGGCATAAGACTCCTTAAGAGATTACTTGACATTCGATCAGAGAAGGATCTGGCCATCTCTTGCAATTGTAGCCGTCCGACGTCGAATTTAGTGCAAAAATATTAGAATTTACTCATGTTGAATTTGGTGTTCCATATGTGGGTCTGTCTGTATGCGGTAGACAACTTGACAACATTTCAACTAAAACATTCACCTGAAAAAATTCCCTAGACTAAACTACTGTTGTCAAAACCTTTTTGAATTTCTTAAATTACATTTTCACATTTGAAAATACCCTCAAAGAGACTAAAATTAATCCTTCACCATATCAAGGAATGTTTCAAAATCCTTCATTACGTAACTAACATTTCATAAATACCTCCATGTGATATCTTCTCTAATTCAATTAAGTTAACGTGTGTTGTGTGTGAGTATTAGGTGCTCAGTGCTCATGAATTTTGATGCACTTTTAAATTTCTACATTTTCGACGTCGTCAGTCCCCAGGAGTTTTTCGAAAAACAGAAAAAAACAGAGAAAACTTAGTTCCACATTCAAGTGACAGATTAAAAGATCTACTTAAAATCAACCCATCTCCCGCTTTTGCCAGCCCAAGGACTTGTACTCTTCTTCGTCCTACCAACAAGCACACTATCCCCAAAGAATGCTTACAGCATTTTCTCAAAAACTCAAACCTAATCCAAATCTTTTTCGAGAACTTTTTGAGAGAAGCACTTAGTGCAACAAAAAAAGAAGGAGTTAAAGGGTGCACACCTGAGTCGTGCATACTTGATGTGATCCTGGTCATTTTGTCATGCAGCAAATGCTAGGATATGACTTTGGAGTAATTATTATATAAGCTTCAAATATTCATCGGACGTGACCAGCAATGACGACCCTCTTAGGAAAATCAACTCTCCTCTCGGTTTAATTTTCGATTTGCCATAACTTACCCTGTCATCCCCTAACGTCTCGAGATAGAAGAAAAAAGAAGAAAGCAAAGCGGTCTCCGAGCCACAAGATGGTAAACTTTTCTGTTTCGAGCTCTTGGAAAACTTTTACCTCTGCTATCTGATGTTTTGTGCATTAACTCTCGACCGGGTTGAGTTGTACATATATTTTTTTGTTTTCACAAGGGCATCAGGGGGTGAAGTGACAACAAGGATATGAGTCTTCTAACTGATTCTAATTTATAAAATGTGTGGAGCGACGAATAGTTTTGTGCGGCGCTGAGTTGTTGTTGTTTTATTCTGTCAACGAAAGAAATTCTTCATCATCTCACCTCCTTAAAAGTTCGAAGAAGTTCTAGTGTATCATAGTCACACAAAAACTTTTGTCCTTGTCACCCTGTGATTTGTGTATAGAAACAGATATATTCGCTTGTCTATCGTCACCTCACGTTCCATGCTCCACGCTCCTCTGCACACCACGCAACAACCCTTAACCTGATGTCTTATGTTAATTTTGGAAACTAATCTTAAGTTAGTTATTGGAATTGAATTTCGCCAGGATTAAGTTCAACTGATTTCATTATCGACCTTGTTGTATGACACTTTGTCGTTGGTGTTTATGACGCCCGCCCGCGCTCGTTGCTGGGGAACAAAATCCATCATCATCCGCAACGTGAACGTGTCAGTATGCAACCCCTACGTGCGTTGTCTTTTTTTATATGTAAATCGAAGTACAAGGACACCTTTTGTTTAATGTAGCTGTTGTTAAGGTCCTTTACATGGTCCTACTTTAAAGTAAATCGAAACCGAACTTTTCATGACGGAGGGAATTGAGGTTTGTGGTTACTTGGTACTTGGCGTTGGCGCTGGCATTGAGAGTTATATCCTTATTGCTTTAGTTTTTCTGCTCGTTCATTTAATGTCCTTGTTTGGTCGATGATTCGAATATCTTTGGCTTTTATTTTGCGGCGAGCATAGGGTCAGAGTTTAGCTGTGGAACACACACTTTCAGTTCGAGAATCCTCGCATCATCGCAGGAAAGAAACGACAAGGATGTCGAACCGTTTGAGGTTCATTTGTGTGCTGTGTTCGCCGGGGTTAATGGTAAAATCCAAAACCGCCCGCAAATGAGGGGACACATTTTCGCATAAACAAAGGCTCGGTTGGACGCTCTACTAGCTGTAGCTAGACCTCTTTGCTTGAATTGGCTTGCTTAGGAGGAGTGCCATTGCCATAATGAATTTTCAACAAGTTGTGTTGTTGTTTGTGTTTGTTCTATCGTTGTTCTATGATATTCGAACAGTGAAGTTGGGCGCTGTTCCATGGGATGTGGCGCTCGCTCGTGAATGTCCTTTTGATATTGACTATGGGTATTGGGCGCGGTGGTAATGGCGACTTATGTCTGTTTGTGTAAAGGTGTGGTTATATAGCAGCTGAAAGGATCTAAGCAGTCGTCGTAGTCGTCATTGGGGCGGAATGTTATCCAGGTTTTAACTTCATTTATGCTCGGTCGGTTGGTGGTGCGATTGTGATCATTAATAGATTGAAAAGTTTTCTCAGGCTCTTTTTTTTTTTGTGGAGTCCTTTCAACTACCTACTCGTATTTGAATGTTTACCACACGGTAGAGGTCCTTAAAGCATAGTTTGTTTAATGATTTGCACAGTTCAGTTGGCTTCGAAGCGAAGTTAATCGAATTCGTTTAGATTTTTTGCTAGGCGAGTGATGAAGGCTTCATCGACATCGCTCCATCATGTCGACGTTGTTAAAAATTAATTAAAAAATCCCTTTAAGTCACAAGAACTTGAAGTTTTGTTTTTTTGGAATTTTATTTCGTTGTGTTTGTCGACTGACTGCCCTGAATTAATGAAGGGACTTCAATCTTTAAAGCGGTCGTATTTAGAATTTTCAATTTTCTAGCTTAGGAGCGAGGAAGGTCCTTGATTTCTTTTTATAATCCTATTTGTGGGTTATTGATTTCTGGGATATTTTGTCCTTTGCTAAGTTCGGTTTGAATAATAAGGGAACCCTCATTTTTTAAACAAGGATGGAGACTTTCACCAAGCTCGTGCGACCCAGACAAGGTTTTAAGGTTTTCCAGAGCAATGCTTGAGTTATTTTACGAATGATAATATGTTTTCCATTGAAACACCTTCTTGTCGATCCTAGATTTCAGCGACTAATTTCCACTTCATTGCGAAGTCCTTAACAACTTGTTTTTAAATTACAAACATTTGTCGAAAGATTACATTACCAGTTACTAATTAAAGGACCCTGATGATGCGAGTTGTTCGCTTCAAGTCTGATGACACAACACTAACGAGCAATACTCTTTCAACCCCGTCTGGTTCTGTTCCGAAAAACACCCAGCATACGAAGGATCTGAATTTACACTCCAAGCCATTTGGTGCATCCACTTCTCTTTATTTATACTTCTATTTAGCCAGGGAGTCCCTTTTTCAGGCTATTCGTTGACAATGGTAATTAAAGTCCTCTGCCGCTCGTCTCTCGTCTGATCTGTCTGTCGGTCTTCTCACTGTATTTTATTTTTTGTCGAAAATTAACTCGAAAGCAATCGAATCAAATCCTCAACTCGAATGCAGACGACACGTTGCAGGGTCCTGCCATTCGCTTCAACATACATATTAATTTTTTTGTTGTGTCGTTCCTGTTTCCTGTTCCCAGTTTTCTGAAGGACATCAAGTCGTTGTACGTTTAGTATTGAGAGTTTTCAAAAGGATCCACATGCTGGACTATATTTTTGTTGGCAAGCTCTTAGATTATTAAACGAGGGCATCTATATCTAATTGGGTGTCAATACAATACAAACACACAAAGAAATACAAACAAAAAAAATATCAGTTAAACAAAAATGGCACATCGTCCGATATCCGGTACGTGATGCTAGTGCTCTCCTATTTCTAATTGTATTTGCAGTATAACGAGTTGTTTGCCAGGATTTTAATTTCATAAAATGTTTTTTTTTTCTTCTCGATTTCTTTTTTGCAGTTTGGTCAATCAAACAATGTCGACGCTGAATGCAGGAGAAGTGAGACGTGTCCTGACTAATGCCCTGGCTGTTTGGGAACGAAATTCAAAGTTGACATTCCGTGAGGTTAACAGCAACCAGGCTGATATTCAAGTTCTATTTGCTAGGTGAGTACGGTTTTTTCTGTTGTTCATTTTTTTCGGGTTTCGTGTTTTATTATACAAAAAATCCTATATAACTATTGGAGCCCTCTAATTGAATTTGAGAGTTATCGAATTCATCGTAGAATTTGAAACTTAATTGGATAATATTTTACTTGTGATTGGAAAATTTGAAAAAGTGTATGATTGGCTACAATAAATCAAATAAGCAGGATGATGCAAAGTATCGTACTAACTAGAAAAAAAATGAGCATCCAATAACGTTAATTTCTAGACATTTCAATTTGCAACTGCCACTTTGTTGTTTTTTTATATTTTTTTTGTTTTTGAGCCAAATTCATGCGAAAAAAGAAAAACATGAGTGCGACCCATGCAGTCCACATCCACACCACGAACTTCCCAGAGTAGACAAATAAGTAAAACATTAGTTGTTTTCGTTGTATAGTTGACAATGCACACGCACGTTGGTTTTCATAGTCAAATTCCATAAAACTGATGATTTGAGGACATACATTGAGTTCATTGAACAACAGTGGCACCATCTGTCAAAAGTTGAAAGAATTTTCCTAATCGGATTATAATTTCCGAAGGTTAACATTTATATGGCAAAACAGCGTTTGGTGGGTCAGCTAGTAATCAAATATAGTCTATGATACTCCTGAATATTGTTTTTTTCACACTGACTATACGATTTTTTGCACAATTGTTGAATATATCATAATTTTCATTATATTAGGGTTTTCTTAGATTTTTGATTGCCATTAGAAAACCGCTAAGCCGATTTCGCTCAAAACCTAATCAGCTCTTAACAACACAATACCGCATCGAATGAGACAGTACGATGAGTGGTTCGCGAGATAATCGAGCTGAAAAAACGTAACGCACATACGAACCCACATACATTCACACAGACATCATCATAAAAACGCTTGATTCGGATTCTAGTGACTTCGAAACATGGAGATATGCAAAAATTGGAGATTCACAAAATCGGATCCATTACACTGACTTCCTCTGGGAAGTTAACAAGGTTCATACAAACATACTATGAGGTAGGCCCTTCATTTTTTTTTTTTAGAAAAGTGGCTACACTCGACCCAGCGATATTCAATATCTTCTCGAGGTCTACAAATTAGGCGTCCTTGACGTCGATTACCTCCTTATGCGACTGAACTTTCTGCCCGACGACAGACGCACGGTTTCGAGTGACTTTCTGAAGTTTAAGAGTAGAAAAAAAAGTTGCACGAGATCAAATCTTTTCAATACGGCGATGACGAAAATTCGAGCTGGTGCGTTATTATGTTGCAGAAGTACTTTTTCCTCGCAAATTGGGGCCGTTTTTTCTTCAATTGTTCTGCAAATAGTCGATGTGGATCACACCTTGTGAACACATTTCCGGTCGATGACGACGCATGCTCCTGCCTTGCTTGCTTTCCTTTGAGCACGTTCTTTCCTGGACATAGAAGGCGCTTTAAACAGTTGAAAACTCACTTGGTGAATTTAAAATCCAATGCTTAATAGCAGGATTATTAATTTCATTGATTTTCCAGCAAAAGGATTTGTTAAAAGAGGAACCTCTCAGGGCGGAGTCCTCTCTCTTCTCCTGTGGAATCTGGTGGTCAATGAACTTTCATTGCATTGAAGGGAGAGGGATACAAGGTGTTGCCTATGCGGATGACGTTGCTATTGCCGTCACAGGAAAGCATCCTAACACACTTAGAGACCTAAGAAAGAGTGAAAAAGTTACAGTTGCTCGCTTTTCATGCAAAAAAGCTATGGGATTGCGGTATGGTGGACTACCTTGGATTAGGTAGTAAACTACAATAAACTTTGCAAAGTTTAACTTTGGGCATGCCTATGCATATGGCACTGGACATTATGCTTAATCTAGTATCCCTCGATATTTTTAGCAAACAGCCTACTGCGAGCACAGCAATCCGTCTCTCAACATCATCTCAGTGGAAAAATAACAATTTTAGCCACTCGACTGCTTTGAATTAATTCAATTCAATACACAAGTCCTAACTTACTTACCCGGCTCACAATCCATGAAGGATCTCAGCCTGAGATACTGCAGCCTTCCATCGTGAACGGTTCCTCGCATGCAATCTTTGGTCCTTTTACCGTAGGTTCGATCTTCCTTGTCGCCTCGAACCAGTGAGAAGGCGTTGTCGTCCATTGGCTCGATGTGGCCGAGCAAATGTAGTCGTGTTTTCGTGGCCTTCTGGACTATACCCACATCTTGGTCCACCACGTTCAGTTCTCGGTTGAACATTCTTCTCCACTCGCCATCGTCGCATACTGGACCGAAAATTCGTCGGAGAATTTTTCTTTCGAATTGCCAGTTATCGACCAACACTCGTCGCCGTAGAGTAGGACTGGTAAACTCAAACTTTTTATAGCAGACACTTTGTCGTTCAATTGAGGAGTTTTGAACGCAGTTGTTTTGCCGAACCGAAGCAGCAGTGGTTTGCTAGGGTAATTCTTCTTCGGATCTCCACTAAGGTGTCGTGTGGGATTGATGTTTGTTTCCAGGTGCTGCTACCAATAGTGACATTTTGTCCTAGGCGATGAACAGATGTTGCTTTGCTTGTTGATAGCATGTACTTTGTTTTGTCCTTATTCACTTCAAGACCAACCAGTTTCGCCTGTTCTTTAATCGCTGTGAAGGCCTCAAGCACAGCTGTCTTGGAACGACCGATGATGTCTATGTCGTCCGCATAGCCTAGGAGCTGGCTGGACTTGTTGAAGATAGTGTTTTCCGTGCTCACACCTGCCTTGACAACTACATGCTTCAGAACTATTTGAAGAAGTCACATAATAATGCATCCCCTTGTCTAAACCTTGCGCATATTCGGAATAACTTGGATGAGCTGTTACCCATTTGCACATTGCACTGCGTATTGTTCAGCGTCATGCGACACAGCTGGATCAGTTTGTTCGGGAACCAATATGCTCTTGGCGGTGGATACTATCATAAGCAGCTATGATGTCGATGAAAAGATAGTGGGTTTCGACTTGAAATTCGTTGGTAATTTCCAGGATATGCCTCAGTGTGAATATTTAATCTATCGTTGTTCTGCCTGGCCTTAAGCCACACTGGTTCGTAACCAAGTCCTACATAGACAAAACCGTTCCAAAACTGATTTTGGAAAAAAAAACTTTCAGGTGTCCATACCATCAAGACAAGATTGGGACAGAGTTATCCTGGAAGATAAATTCATACAATTTAACACTGATGGATTCATAACTAAGGAGGGAGTGTACTCAAAAAAGCTTAATCTATGCCTCTCATTCGTCTCCCTAATCACTGTAGCGTGTTCCAGGTGAAATTTTGGCAAGCAATGATTTAGTTTTATTTTGGATAAGGAAAAACGTGATATAAACTCCTGATATGCGCATCTTTTTTGACTGCCAAGCCGCACTCAATTCCATTGAATCTGTCTCTACAAACTCATTAGTTGCCTTAACTGTCCCATCATAAGCTGTGGTTTGTTACAGTTGACAGGCCAAGTTCTTGTGAGCAACTCGGAAGTGGCTATCTTGGATTCTGCTACAAACTATCACAGCGACGATATTTTCTACATATCTTGCATTTCGTTGAGCCGATGGACTGAAATTTGGCCAGCAAATTGATTTCCCCCTTTTTTCATTAATTAGATATCCACATATTTTGAAGACAGATCTTATGAGAAGAAATTCAGAGATCATATCTCTGATTCCTTTATTGCTAAATTCGGTGTCCCTCAAGGTAGTCATTTAGGACCCCTTCTTTTTATATTGTCTATTCACGATACTTCCCTATGTGTTCAAAATAGCGAAATTCTCATCTCTACAGTTGATATGAAGATGTTCAAAAATGTATCTCCAATGAATGATAGAATTCTTCTGCAGGACGACTGTTTCTCATTGTGTTGTTGGTCAAAAGAATTCTGTGTGTTTTGTTCGTCCTTACCCTAAATACGCTTCCCAGGTTTGGACACATTTTAATGATATTCATATCGAGAGGTTAGAATTTCTTCAACGGAATTTCACTAGGTTTGCCCTCAAAGGCATGCAGAGGAGTGATCCTTTTAAGATTCCTCCTAATGAATTTCGTTTGTCAACTCTTCAGATGGAAACATTGCCATAAACAAAAGCCAACAATGACATTGTATTTTTCCATCAAATTATTACGGGTGTAACTGACGCTCCAGACTTCTTAGGCCTTATTTCCTTTAACCTAGAAGGAGGAGGTTACAACTTTCGTGGTAGGGACATGAGTGAGCAGACGTTCTAACTCCAACTCAATTTATTTCGATTTTAATCTTAGTAAAAATCATTTTATCATTCACTGATTGAAGCCAGAGTTCCACGTACTTAGTAGCCAGCACAGTAAAATTTCCCTTAGCAAGCAACAACAATTTGGATTGCAGTCGATAAAAAGGCCAGTACAGTTGTGCCAGCGGTAGGACTTTCTAGTATTGAAATGAAGGCAGCGCTGATATCGTTAAGAAGAATTATTTTTCTACGCGAATCTAATGATCTGAGTTATGAACTCTCTTAGGTTGAAGTATTTGCTATTTTCCTTAATCCGAGACGCAACCCTAAGGTCCATTTTGCGACGTTTTATGTAACAATTGCCCTACAAATTGAATTTGACAGATAAAGTGAGTTGGAGCGTTTTATTCACACTTGCTTACTGTGTTGGCTACAGAATAGTGAAAAAAACACGCTAGTTTAAGAAAAATGTACACCATAAAAAGGGCGCATGTTGCACCAGAGAAAACCCATTTGATGATTAAGTTGTATCATTTGCACGGATTTGTCTTACTGATTTAAAGACGATATTTTGACATAAATTTATAGAATCAGTATCGATGCTACATGCTGTCAAAATAAACCCGTTGCTTTTGGAAAACCTTGATTAAAGCTTTTAATCAAGGAACAAGAACCTTTCGTCCTTTAATCACAACTCATTAAATTCACTCTATTATTCTCATTACATTTTGATGGCTAGTAATAATAGCGTTCCATTTCGATCAACTGTCCTTCGAACCGCACCACATTACATACTCCCAGTCGCCATTAGTTTATATGAAAACCAGTCAATATTGCCGCACCGAAATGAAATGCGTTCCCATTTTATTTGTTCAATCAAGCAAAACTCAGTGCTTTTTTCCCTGCAACCTGCAACATTCAACCTACAAAAGTTGATTTTATGATTTTTCTTTTCATCTCGTTTCAGGAAAAACCATGGCGACAGTTATGACTTTGATGGCCCTGGCATGGTGCTAGCGCATGCATTTTATCCGGGCGAGAATCGTGGCGGTGATGCACATTTCGACGAGGAGGAGAGTTGGGTCCTTGATGGTTCTGTCGAGAGTGAGGGTGAGTTTAAAGAGCTACTTTTAACATTTTTTATGTTAAAACAATTTTTGAATAACCTGATTGGCAGTTTTTAATGGTAAGTTTGTGCCCAAGAGCTCAGTTCCGGGTTTTGATCTCTTGTGTTAGAAAACTGTATCCTTCCTGATAATTTATCAGTGTGAAATTCGTAACTCGAGGACATTTTGTTGTTTTTTTGCTTGTATCCATTAGTTTAAGGGAGCTTTTGCTTTTCGTATCGATTCGCTTATCAAAGTGTCAAAATATTTGGGAGTGGGATTTGTCCCGCATTTGATTTTGTTTCTTTTTCCTTGTGTTAGGGCGTGGAAACCATTTTTTTTTTTTTTTCGGAAACGACGTCGAAAACCAAACCCTAAAAAACATTAACCCAGCTGGCAGCTAGAATGGACGCGAACGGAAAAGATAAACGATTAAGGGCAATCAATCATTGATGAAGAGAATGTGACTGAAGCTACGAATTAAAATTAATTGATATTGATTGGTTCGAATGGTTCTTTTTGTCCAAATACAAATACACATACACAAATATCTCTGACAGACGACCGAATTTAGTTGTGTTTTTTATCTTTTTGTTATCAAAAGTTAAATGTAGCAGTTATGTTAATTTATCATCATGAAGTTGAGTAAAATGCAATTTTTCAAGCACTCCTCAGCGCCACCTAACGATGGAATATAGAGTGAAGTTTTAATGGTCATAAAAATAGAAAATGAACGTTAGAATGGGGGACGATTTTTCCGGTTTGTTTTAAGATTAATTTTTTCTTATGGTTTTATTTTTTACGATTAATAAAATGAAGGACATATCTGGGTGGCGTTTACTGGTGTTTTCATGGACCTTATGAAGACAGGTTTTAATCGAAAAATGTGTTTTACGACTGATCCAAAATCGATAAAGTTCGATGTTATTTCTGCTTGGTCTGTTTGCGATTAGTAACAAGATTTTGGTAAAAAAAACACTCAAAGTTAACGAGTCTTACGAAAATACGAGCTCAACTTTGATGAATTGCGTTTAATGGTGGCGAATCTTCGACACCTCGTTCGCAAACGCTTTTTTTTGTTTATAATTCGATTTTAAGAAATTGCTGAAGCAAATGTTCACATTTCTATGCTGTCTCAAGAAATGACCAAAATCTACTATTTCAAGCTCAAAAATTCTGTTCTTGTGGTTTTATTTCCTTCAAAATGACGAAACAAAGAAAGGAAAAAGAAGGACAAATAACCTTTTTTTGTGTCAAATTGAATCCAAATGAGATTACCACTATGTAAAGTTGGGGGAATATTTTCTTTCAATTGGCCATTAGGGATGAGCTGAAGTGCAACGTCTCTAAATGAATTTAAGAAGTAAGAAAGATGAATCTCTTAAAAAAATAAGTATTCGCCACAGTGACCACATTTCGTTATTTGATTCTTCGTTCAATTTCTGTATGTTATGTTTCTATTTGTATTTGTATGTAGTGTCCGTGGCTTAGTGGTTAGGTGCGTTGGCTGCTAAGCAGAACATCGTGAGTTCGAGTCCTACTCGCGCCTATAGTTTGTATTTCATCTTTCACGGGCGCACTGCCTCTTGTGAAGAACTGGCAACACTTCCAAGAGTATCAACTATCAATCTATCATGAAAAAGTGCTTCTCAACTTTACCGTTAGGAACGTTGTTGATGAGAGTAAGTCATCTAGGCCTTGGCTCTTCCAGAGCTGTCGCGCCACTCTATTTATGTATTTTTATGTTTCTATTTACTACTGAATCAGGAAATGCAGTTCAACAGAATCTTCGGTACAAAATGGGGATGTATTTTGCAATAATTAGACAAATACTTACCTATGGTAATCTTAATTGGTAAAAGGCTTTGGAAAAAAGCATTTTCAGAGAATCGTTATTTAGCCGTACTACGCGAATGTGAAACTCTCTTCCACACTCTGTCTTCTCCAGTCACTGTAATGTTCAAGAATTCAAGACCAATGTTAATCGACACCTCATCCTACCTAAACCCTTTCCGCCTATCTCACTTTTCCTAACGCTTGCACTGTGTTTTGGCATAAAAGGGGAACATAAACCACTTGAATGCTTATAATTAAAAAAAAAAGTACCTTCAATCTTTGACAAGAGCACAAAGAATTGCTTGCATAAAGGTATTTAAGGAGTCATGAAACCTGCCTTAACTGTGGGATTGAAAGTTATACTCAATTTGAAACCCTAGATCTCTTTGTTCAAGAATCTGCAGCTTAAAGTGCCTTAAGGCTTAAGGCCCAACTATAATTACTTAAGTGAATTTAAGCTAATGGAAAAAAATCGGAAAAAAAATTTCCTTTAGTTTGACAGCGAAGTAGGCTTGGCCTTCTCTTCTTCAAATTGTCAAATTTAGTTCAGCAATTAGCGAACGAAACCGCACTAGTAAAGTAGTAAAACTTGAACGAAAATTTAGTGAACGTAGCTTAAGTACATTATGGTTTGCTTGTGCTTGTTTGAGCAAAATTGCATTATAGTTAAGCCTTTAGTCAGACTAAAGCCTGAAGAACAGTTCAATAGGATACGTTTCGATCGTTCATAGAGTTATGGGTCATAGTTCTACGACAGACTATAAAACACCCCAACTTGATTTTTACAACCTATTTCAGGCACTACGCAGAGAGGAATGGATAGATATGGATACTCCAGGGAGGATACTCGCATGCACTCTCCAGTCGCCGAACCCAAGAGCTCCGCAGTCACTTGGTCCTTGTACCGTGGATTCGCTCTGGTTTGTCGTCCGGAACCTGGGGGCAGCAATAAGAAGACATTTTTGGCTGGAGCATTGTCGTCCATTCGCTCGATGTGGCCGAGCCAATGTAGTCGTCTCTTCTTGGCCTTCTGGACTACATCCACATCTTGGTACAGCTCGTACAGTTCTCTCTGTAGTCTTCTTCTCCATTCGTCATCGTCGGATACGGGACCGAAAATCCGTCGAAATTTTTTTTTCGAAAGTGCCTGGTATCATTTCAAATCAATGTCTTGAATATCAGACACTTTGTCTTTCGAGTGAGGAGTTTTGAACGCACTTCTTTTGCCAAACCGAAGCAGCAGCGGTTCGCTAGGGTAATTCTTCTTCAGATCTCCACTACGGTGTCGTTTATGGGATTGATGTTTGTTCCAAAGTAGGTAAGCTCCTTTACTACCTCGAAATTGCTGCTACCTGCTACCAACTGTGACGTTTTGTTCTAGGCGGTGGACAGATGTTGCTTTGTTTGTTTATAGCATGTACCTACTTTGTTTTGACCTCATTCGCTTGTTCTTCAATCGCTGTGAAGGCCTTAAGCACAGCTCACTTGGATCAACCGATGATGTCTATGCCGTCCGCATAGCGTAGATAGCGTTTTCCGTGCTCACACCTGCCTTGAGCACTATCTGCTCCAGGACAATGTTGAAGAAGTCACATGACAGCGCATCTCCTTGTCTAAACCTTGCGTATGTTTGAAGCAGCTCGGATGAGCTGTACAGCTGGATCGGTTTGTTCGGGATCCTGAATTCAGACATCGCCATTATAAGCTCTTGGCGATGGATGCTATCATAAGGAGCTTTGAAGTCAATGAAAAGATGGATGGTTTCGACTTGAAATTCGTTGGTCTTTTCCGAACTTGCCTCAATGTGAATATTTGGTCTATCGTTGTTCTGCCTGGCCTAAAGCCACGGTACGTGCCGATTATTGTGTTGCAGAACGGTTTAAGACGCTCACACAATGCGTTGCATATGATTTTGTATGAAACATTAAGCAGGGATATGCCACGGTAGTTTTGCATGACATAGGATCGCCTTTTTTGTAGATCTGGCATATGGAGCTTATCGACCATCAGTCAGTGGGCATGCACTCTTCCTCCCACACTTTGTTGATGACTTGATGCATGCTGTTCATCAAAACACCTCCTTCAAATTTAAGGAGTTTCGCAGGTATGCCATCAGGCCCGGCGGACTTGTTATTTTTTAAGCATTTGGATGGCTCTTTCTACCTCTTCTGGGCTGTGGGCTGGGACTGGGCCTTCATTGACTGGTCTTGCTACTCTTCCGTCATTATAGATCGCTAGACATTTTGCGCATTCAGCAGCTGTTGGAAGTGCTCCTTGATAACATCTACAATTCCCTGTGTTTCTGTGACTAAGTTTCCTTCACTATCTTGAAGAGCTTGTGTCCCGATTCTAAAACCAGAAACTTATTGCTTCCACCTTTTAAAGAGTCGTCGGTTGTTGGTCTTGGCTCTAGATCTTTGAGCTGAATAACTGCGGATGCTCTTTTCTTCCTTCGCTGGGTCTTTTTCTCATTTCTCCTTTTTGTTCGGTACTCTTCTCTTGCTGCTTTAGTAGCAATACTCACGGGAACACAATGGATCTGCATTGATTTATTGTCAAAAAAACTATCAGCCCCTTAACCTAACTTAACAATAGTTCAATAACTGTTCTCAAACAATAGAAAGCTTATTTCAACAGCCATTGATTTCAGGCTAAACGCAACCACTTCCGGTACCAAAAATCTTATGATTTCAATTAATTTTTGTGTGAAGAATAACCTGAACCGTGTTTGTAGTGACAAATTTGTCAATATGCAGATCAGCCTCAAAGCTTCCAGGAGATTGACGGCATGTTTAGTTAAGAACTCTCATTTCGTGTTCTTCCACAGCTTTCAGACTGGTTATTAGAAATTTAATTCAATCAATGGCTAGTAGGTGCTATGAAATGCGGTTTCGCCTCTTTAAAATGTCCTCCTTTCTGTTTAACATCATTTTGCAGCACTAATTTCATTTTATTGAAATTCTAAAAAATAAAAAAAAATGCTTTTAAAAATTTCCTAAAAAAAAAACTTGATTTTAGTCACAAAATTTTCCAGCTTCATTTCCGATGGCGATAATTTTCACTCAATCAAATTGATTTCGACATTCAAACGAGCACCAGTGCCTAAAATAGTGCCGGCACTATCAATATAACAATGCGGATAGCGTCAATCTTTATTCAATAACGTTCTGACGTACCGATGTGGTTTAATCTATATATTGGTAGAATAGAGACAGAGATTGTCTGATGGTTAATTGAATTTCAGAGCAAAAGCTTATCAGTGCAATCATCATTTTCAGACACGACGCACGACGCAACGTGTACGTAATAATTACTTCTGCAGTGAGCATATGTGGTTAGTCGCCGCACTTTTGAGCCTTTAGTTTTGACTGTTTTGTTTGAGTGCAGAGCCGGTTCCATTCATTGTTGACCTCTGATAAAGGCGTCCGCCTGTTTGAGATTATAAGAATATCTTTCAAATTATTAACAAGATAAAGACCAACTGAAAACCAAGAAAATGAATTTAACATTACCTTTAGAGGTTTCTGAACCTAATTAGTATTCGAATTTGACTTTTTCAAATGACCGATGGGTTCATCTGTCAGTTGTCAATAGGGCTCGTTGGTTTTTCAGACCGGTGCTGATTGGTTTAATCAATTTTCAACCAGCTTTTGCCAGCATGATGATGATAGTCGATAGGTTTTTGTATCCCTGTTTATTCGGGCGGCTAATCAAATATTTGTCGATGCCAATTAATTCAGCAAAATGGTTAATTAACTTGGGACTATACTTACTCCTTGTACATATGCCTGCTTATGTTGATGATTGTATCTCTGTTATGTCCTTGCAGCCAGCCATCATGGATGGTGGAAAGTGTGTGATTACAGTTTATGAAATTTTGGCTTCCTGTTTTTTTGGATTTTAGAGTTTATTCACCAACATAACTCATTATCGTGGATATGGAGTTGATGCAACATAATTCAGTGTTGAAACGTGAAACGATATTGCATTGGCCATTGGAGTGGAAGGATTTGAATAGATAGTTTTATGTGTGAGACACTCGACCATATTTGGGAGTGTGCTAGAATAATGACATCCGTATTGCGGAATATACCCGCAGCTAGAGGTATCAGATTTGATGGATTTGTTGGCTGAGAGCGTGGAAGTTAACTTCATTAGAGAATTGGATTTTTGTATTCATAAATTAGGTTTTTTTAACCCTCAGGCAGATTAGACTAAATTTTATCAGCATTTTGAATTCACAGGCGATTTGTTTTTGAGGACCACCCTTCTTCTCTTTTAATCTTCCTCGAGTTTAATGTAATTACAATTTCTTTTCCAGGAACAAACCTGATGGGAGTAGCGGTGCACGAATTCGGTCATTCCCTCGGCTTGGGACATTCGTCCGTTGAAAATGCAATAATGTTCCCCTGGTACCATGGCTATCAAATTAACGGTGAACTACCCGACGATGATAGATTAGCAATCCAGAATCTCTACGGACACAAGGACAAACAATGGGGAATCATAAATCGCGGTCATTCCACAACAACCACCACAACTACCACAACAACTACTCAACGGCCAATACGATACTACCCCGACAAGCCTTCATATGCGGACTATCCTCCACGAAGAAGGCCGAACAACCCCGAAAATCGACCACATCACAAACCATATAATCCACGATACACACCCTACAGTCCGAACGATCCTCACTATCCTAATTCGAAACCAACACGATATCCTCCCCCACGGGGTCGACCCGATAACGAAATACCCTCTCGAACTCCAAGCCCCCGAACGCCATCACCCAGAACTGAAACCCATCATCCGAGGACACAACCCCACTATCCGAGGACAACTCATATGCCAAAACACAGGCATCGGACAACAGTGGAACCCAGCAAGCCTGATAGTTGTAAAACCTCGTATGATGCAATTTCAATGCTGCGACGGGAACTCTTCATATTCAAGGATCAGGTAAGACCCAAGCAATACTCTTTGTTGAACATATTTAAACCGAGACCATTTTAGTATCTATGGCGAATTGGACAACATGGATTGTTCAAGGGCTATCCATACGAGATTCGTCGGCTTTGGAGTAGGATACCAGAAGGCTTTTCGAAGATTGATGCGGTTTATGAGAATCCTCGCGGAAAAATTGTCTTTTTCATTGGTAAGTCCTTCTGTCGGTCTGTGGATGAACTTTTTACTCATGAAATTCCTTCCAGGTCGTTATGTTTATGCCTTTAGCTCCACCGAACTCGAGCATGGCTATCCTAGACGTCTCACAGATCTCGGACTTCCCAGCAGCATCGATCACATCGATGCAGCTCTCATTTGGGGTCACAACAATCGCACCTACCTCTACAGTGGCACCCTCTATTGGCGTTTCGACGAAGACATTGGCAAAGTCGAATTGGACTACCCCGCGACATGTCCATTTGGGATGGCATTGGTTACAACATTGATGCGGGCTTCCAATACACAAACGGAAAAACTTACTTCTTCAAAGGTCTTCAGTATTGGGAATTCGATGATAATCGAATGAGGGTCGCCCACTATCGACCAAAACTATCTGCTCACAAATGGATGAATTGTCCGAGAATTGAATCGAATGAAATCGATGAGAGTCCGTCATACAATTCGCCCCTGGTGTCGGAGAGAAATTTCCCAGTTTCGAAAGCAGCAACGGCGACGATAGCGTGGCGATTCACTGTTCTAGGATTGATAGTTCCATTATTGTATGTGTACATTTAGGTTAAGTTGAACAGCTTGTAGTTTATTAGTTAGTAGGTGCTTATTTTTTTTTTTACAAAATTATCAAGTATTTCAAATTTCAATTAAGGCGTAAGATTGCTGCTGTGTCCGTAGGTCGTGAACACTCATTGTCAATTATTTTTCTCATTCAAAACATTTTTTTCCAAGAATCAATCACCTTGCAAGAGAGTATGCTTCAAAGTGTTCCCAGCGTAAGTTTTGTTTTTAAGTTGATTTCCACTTTTCCAGGTCAAGTGTTAAGTCTTAAGCTATCAGATCTTTATTTTTGATACTTGAAAAATACAAGTATTGTGAAACCATTAAATTCTGAGGGGCCGCAGTCAGTATTTGCTGCTTGACAAGAAAGAAATTAAGCAACTTGCCAACAGATCTTCAGTACCCGTTTACAGGTACTTTTAGAATTCAAGTACAAGTACCAGTCCCTTCGTTCTCATGAATCTTTCCATACAGTACATATTAGTTGGAGGAACATTACTTTTAAGTATCAATACCAAATATTTGAGAATAATTCCAACTGAAAGAGTTCAAGTATTACAGTCTATCATCAATTATTTCAAGAACTTGGAATTTGTGGTACTTGGTACTTCAAAATAATAATAGCAGTGCCGAATTAAGCCAGCACGGGAGCCTATAGAAAATTCTTTCAAAGGGCTTGGCTTGCTTTAGTTTCTGAAATTTTCGGTAGCCACATCTGTTGTCAGCAACTCTGCAAACTGCACTAATTCGCTACCTAGGTTGTTCTCCAAATCATCTTCGTAAACATTTACCATACTTGAGGATTTTCGAAAATCTCTTCTGTTGTAAGAGATATTAGCTGTCGAAATACTTGCATAAAAAGCCACTTGTAATCTTATGATATATGCTTTGGTTAATGCAGACAGTAGGTAGGTTAAGAATAATGATAATCAAAATCTGACCTTTTAAACTCTGTATTTCACTTGTTTGGTATTGATGTCTGTTGCTGGTATTTTTAACAGTTGGTCAAAATGAAAATGTGGATCGCATTGTTTGTACGAAGCCATATAGTGAATGATAAAAGGCGTATCCCGTTTTAAGCTCAGATGGCAGCGTAGCATTTGCTACTCTTGCTATGTGGCTAACCCGGCACTGACTAATACGTATCAAAGTAATGTCGTACGAGTTTGAAGAATCAGTACTGCTACTAAAAATAAGGCTTAAGTACGGAAATTCTTAAGTACAGCTCTGCTTCCAAGTCTGAGAACGAACTCTTGCAAGGAAATTAATCCTTGACAAATACTTAAATTAGGTCTGTTCTTTTACTCCCTAAAACTGCCAAAAACTGCCATATTCTCCCACTTTTCCGTTCTTTTACTCCCAATTTTTGTTAGTTCCGTCACTTTTGAAGGAGAAAAATATTTCCCTTACCTGCCGATTTTAGCCACAAAAATTTCTTGTGGCAGTTTTTGTACCTTCTGTCAAACCATAAGAAGTACATTGAATTTTGTTGACGTTTGACATAATTTTGTGCATTTGGGAGATTTAGGCTGTCAAGCGTTCTTTTACTTTTTTGGAGAATCACAAAATTTCATCCCCACTCCTCGATTTTTGACAGTTTTTATGAAAAGTGCCGAAAAAGTAAAAGAATGGACCTATTAAGTACTTGTCTATGCGGGAATTTACATCCTGAAGAACAAGTTCAAAGCTTTTAAGGTAGTGAAATTATGCGTCAACGCTTTTTTACAAGTAAATGTTTTCAAAAAAAAATGTTTTTTGTTTCTTGAAATTGTGATTTAAATGTACATACGAGTATTTTTATATTTCTTTAAATAAAAAATAAAAATAAAATATGCGAAACATGACAAAATTTCCCCAATTGAAATTCATGAAATGTTTCCTTCTTTTCGACTAGTTTTTTGCTTCAAGTTTGAGGTCACAAGCATCTTTAACAATGTAAAAAAGAGAAATAAATCACAAAAGTATTTAATGGCTGGAAAACAAACACGCTTTAACGCTGTTTCACAATAGAGCGGTCACACTTGTCTCGTGTTCACATTTCATATTGAAGTCATGGGAGTAGATGCTTCCACCCAAAATAGAGCGTTGAACGCACCCGCGGCACGTAACGTAAGCTTAAACGTAGTCCTAAATAGAATTGTGTTCTATTTTTCATTTGCGTCTTGAACTCCATCACAAATTTGTTCGCGTTTGAGAATACAAATCAATTTTTTCAGAAATAATGTTTGAAGAAAAATTTGTTTTCGAGCGAGAGTTTTTATATAATGTTAAATCCTGAAAAGAGATTGTGCTTGGCAAAACATTTCAAAAGAGGTTGGAAGAACAGGGAATGGTTATTTCTTAAAAGAAAATACTATTTATGTACATCAAACCAATACGTCATAATAATTTTTGTTGAAGTTGATGAACTTAAACAACGACGAATAGCTGTTTTCATAGTGAGCTGAAGTTGAAAGCACCTGCGTTTTACTGTCAAAACTGCCAGACGCTTACGTAAAGCTTGAAAAACACGAACTACTGACTGCTCTATTGTAAAACATGCTTTAGCTTCGTATTCTTCTGCGTTACGATTCCGCTTCGAGTTTGCTTTGAGTGACATTTCTCCCTCCAACATCATCAGTCCTATAAAAATAAATGAAAGTTTGTTGACTTTTTAGACAGCTGTTAAGCTGTCAGACAAAGCAAGTTCAGCATATTATTTTAACTTGAGCTACCGTTTAGAGTCACTTTAAGAAAATTACGTACGAAACGTTAGGTCAAAGCTTCATTGTGGTAGCATGCGTCGTAAACGTCATGCGAAGCCAAAGCTAAGTCGTTGTTGTGTTTCAGCCATAATTTATTAAGGGGGTTTACACGTTCACACGTGGTGTGACAAAAGTTGGACAATGGCATTACAGCTTTGCGTTTATTAGGAAGCAAATTGTTAAATAGTTTTACTGCACTTTTGTGTGGAGGGCCCAGGGTCCTTATTATGGGATTCGCGGCGAATCGTTTTGTTAGCGAGTTTGATGTTTTTCAATTATTGCTTTCGCTTTCGCCTTTTCCGATTTGAATTCGACCAATTAACGAATTTGAAGACAAATTTGAAATGTCATAATTTTTGCTGGCGAGTTGAAATTCGACAGCTTTTTTTGGCGAATCACAGGCGTAAGAGTGTTTATTCAAATCAGTATCAATTTCAATTCAAACCAAAAGAACCAAATTACAGGAATATTAGAGGAAATATTTTCGCTCCGCGGCGAATTCGTTAATAAGGAAACACGGTGCGAGTCGAATTTGAAAGGTCGAATTGAAAGACCTACTGAAACACTATTAAATATAACTAATTTGTTCAAGTCTTTCATGCATGTATACCTCTGTGTCTTACCTAGCTGTCATTGAACTGAATCCGGAAAATGTATCGGAAATCCCTCAAAGAATTTTTAAAATTCCAATTTCAGGTTAAAAATTCGTTTTCCTGAATAGCTTTTACCTTATGATGAAAGCCAATGATAGCTATAACTGGTCCTTTGATTTCTGTATCTTACTTTTAAAAAGGATGGATTTTGCTCGATTAAGTGCTAGGAGAGTATATGTAAATACATCCGATACATCCGGACGTAACTGTTTAAGAAAGAGTTCGTTTAATTTTCAGTGACAATTTTTCTTGAACTCAGATTTATTAATCTTTTTCCAGAAATTGCAGAAATTAAATATTAAAATAATACTGCCTTGCAATTCTGAAAAACCATTTGTGTTTATAAGACTAATACGATCTAGAATTAATGTGTCGCAATATATTAACTTAGCCTAAGATGGACTCAAGCTGTAAGCAACATCTTTGAAATAGTACCTATAACATTTTACAACCATTAAGTTTGCCGCAAATTCAAAACAAGAACCCTAGGAAAGCTGTTATATAAAGAATTAAAATGTTTATTTTTGGAAAATATTAAATAATACCTTTTTTTCATAAATTCTTTAAAATGTGCCTTCATTGTTTATTATTTCGTAACTTTGCTTGAAAAAGTTTAAATAATAAAAACATAGCCTTTACCGAAATTGCCTCTTTCAAGACATCATTACTGTGCCTTAAAAAAACAAAAAAAAAAAACAAAAAATCAATAAACTGCAGCTAGGAAATTACGCCAAAGTTCAATTACCACTGCTTTTGATAAAAACAATTTAAATTGCAAGCAAAATGAAAATAAAAACAAATTACTCACAAAATGCCTTCTATTCTAAAAGCATCAAATTTTAGTTTATAAGCTTCATATTTTGTATTTTATAAAAAAACAAATCATCACCAACCAAGACAACCCAACAATCGCCGAATATATTTAAGTTTGTATATTTTTCTAAGTTTCCTAAGTAAGATTTAGCCTTAATACAGCCATTTTGTTTTGTTAAGTTAATGTGATACTATGTTAATGCTGAAAAAAAATATAAAAATGTATAAATTCATTAACGAAATAAATCTACATACATGATATTTACTCGAAAGTAAATGTTAAACCCATTTAAATAAATTAATTTTAAATCATTTCATTTAAACTAGAATATTACACTCAATGATTCATTGTATTTAAAATGTTGAATTGATTTCACAAAAAAAAATATAATGTTTCTTATATTTGTATTAAAAAAACAACATGACTCGAAAATCTGTTACAAATTTTACTACATATTATAAATATAATTAAAATAAATAAAAAAAATTATTTAAAATAAAAGTTAACAAACAAAAATTGTGTTTTCTTGTGTTTTGAAATGGTTGCATTTCAATATTACGGCAACAAAAAAACATACAGGGTGATTCACGGGCATAGTGGCAAAAAGCTTGAGTGTGTAAGTTGAGTTGAGACAAGAACAAAATTGTATGGGAGAGGGAGTCTATTGCCCCCCGTTTAGCCAGGAGGGGCAATTTTCTGAAAAAATTGACTAATTTTGTAAAAAAAATATTTAAAATCAACGGCTTCATTTACAACACCGTGCTATACCTTTTTGGAAAGCCAAGAACTTCTTTTATTTTGTTTTCAAATTACATTGTTTCAACGAATAGTTTAAAAAATAAATTTTTAAACTCAAAATATTGAGAAAAAAAATACTACTAATTTTGTTTTAAACATTTAATGCCGTTTTTAATTTTTAGTCGAAAACAGAACACCGGACGCAAATATGTCTTTTCGTTTTTGAGAAATTAAAAAAAAAAAAAACAAACAAACAAAACCAAAAAAATATCTCTGTTTTTATTGGATTCTAATGAGGACTCAATTAAGTAAAAAAAGTATTGTTCGTTGATAACGTCTGACCTACAATGTTTTCTTATTATGCCTGGGGGCCGTCGGCGAACCTCTTACTTACTTACTTAAGGTGGCACTACAGTCCGTTGTGGACTTGGGCCTCAATCAACAGGCTCCGCCAGCTAGCTCGATCCTTGGCTAGTCGTCTCCAGTTTTGCACTCCGAGTTGATTGAGGTCCTCTTTCCACTTGAGTGCGCCATCTGAGTCGCGGTCTTCCTCTCCTCCTACGTCCCTCGGGAATAGTATCGAAGGCTTTCCGGGCCGGAGCATGTGTGTCCATTCGCTCTAAATGACCGAGCCATCTGAGTTTCTGGACCTTGACCCTTCTGGCTAGGTCCATGGTCGTTGTACCAACCCGTAAAGTTCGCTGTTGTATCTTCTTCGCCATTCCCCCTTCAATGCACACAGGGCCAAAGATGACCCGAAGAACTTTCCTCTCGAAACAGCCTAAGCGCAGTTTCATCCGATTTTGTCAGGGTCCATGCTTCTGCACCATACAGCAGGACTGGGATGATGAGTGTGTTGTACAGTTTTACCTTAGTTGCTCGAGAGAGGGCTTTTCCACTCAATTGCTTTCTAAGCCCAAAGAAACAGCGATTAGCAAGAGTTATTCTTCGTCTGATCTCGGCGCTGGTGTTATTGCCCGTGTTTATAGCGGAGCACTACCTCGAAGTTGTATGCGTCTATTGTGACGTTCTGCCCGAGCCGTCGGTGTTGGGTGTCCTTCCTCGAAGACAGCATATACTTCGTTTTTCCCTCATTTACCGCTAAACCCATTTTTGCCGCTTCTGTCTCAATTCTCACAAAGGCGCCATTGACATCACGCTGTGTTCTTCCCATTATATCAATATCATCGGCGTACGCGAGAAGTTGAACAGATTTTTGGAAGATAGTGCCTCTGGTGTTGACGTTGGAGTTCTGCACTATCTTCTCAAGAACGATGTTAAAGAAATCGCATGACAGTGCATCGCCTTGTCTGAATTCTTTTTTGACGTCGAAAGATTCCGTAAGCTCGTTGACAACCTTGATGGAGCAGCGTGAGTTCTCCATCGTCATTTTGCACAAGCGAACGAGCTTGCCAGGGACGCCAAAACAAGACATAGCTTTGTACAGTTCGTCTCTGTAGATGCTGTCCATACGCGGCCTTAAAATCGATGAAAAGGTGGTGGGTATAGATTTGGAGTTCATAGGTCTTTTCCAGGATCTGCCGCAACGTGAAAGTTTGGTCGATGGTTGACTTTCCTGGCCTGAAGCCACATTGATAAGGACCAATCAGATTGTTGACGAAAGGCTTCAGACGGCGAACCTCTATGGGCTTAAAATAATTAAACCACTTTTTATCCTGAATGAAAAAAAATCAACCTAAAAGTTAATAGGCATCGCATATATACTAAACAACCATTTCCAATCAAAATATTAACTCATCAACACATAACAATGTCAAACTCATACTCTCGAAAAGAGTTAACGGACATGCACTTCTCCTACGGTTTAGCTAATGGTCGAGATCGGGAAGTTGAAAGACTCTACGCTGAAAGATATCCCAATAGAAGGTGACCGAGTCGTAGCGTGTTTTCAAGAGACCACGAAGAAGTGAAACGTCAATTACGGACCTCCAATCATAGATGAAAGAATTTTAGATACGGTCCGACGTAATACCTCCATTAGTACAAAGAGGTTAGCCACAATGCTTGGAGTGCATCCCCATCTAGAGCATCGAGAATGCTTCGTACTTTTTTTTCCAAAATTTTAAGTTTGGCAATTTATTTTTTTAACTTTTCGTTGAAACAATTTAATTTGAAAACAAAATGAAAGAAAAAGTTCTTGGCTTTCCAAAAAGGTATAGCACGGTGTTGAAAACGAAGTCGTTGATTTTAAGTATTTAGTTTTTTACAAATTAAGTCAATTTTTCAGAAAATTGCCCCTCCTGGCTTAATGATCTGGTCTCAACTCAACCTACACACTCTAGCTTTTTGGCACAATGCTCGTGAATCACCCTGTACATATACCCCACATAAAATTCTAACGAAATACGAAGTAACGTTTGGAAATAATTTTCACAGCTCATGAGCAGGACATTGTATGAAACTTACACAGCCGGAGCCGGCAGAATTTCCACAGACATGTAATGAACATAAATGATAAATCATAACATTTATGAATGGAACTGGACTGCGTTCCGGGCTATCAAGTTATGAATGTTATGATCAAAGAACTATATTTTTTGGTTCTTGTCCTTAGCTTCTTCTTATCCCATAGAAATAATATCTTCTTATGCAATGTCTCCGCAACCAGAGCTCGGAATTGGGGTTGGCTTTCAGAAGTAGGCTCAGGATATTGATAACTATGATATACATTTGTTGAAATATGTTATTTCACATCTTGTTGTTTCTTTGGCTGGAAAAACATATTTTAGTGAAAATTTTAATATTTTGATTTTTCGTCGCCACCGATCACAGCGCCATCTATGCGGCGATAGATGAACTAATGACCAAAATGAGATGTCAAATAAAAGCTTATAAAATTCCCTTAACATCCCAGTCATTACTTTTGATATTGCCCAATAGATTGCGTTCCAATTTCCCATTTTCGTAAAATGTTCATCATTTTGTTTTTTTTTTTGGCGACGATCTCAGCGCCATCTATTGATCGATGTCAGTACAAATAAATAGGATCTTTAGGGATTTTCATAAGCTTTCACATGACATCTCATTTTCTCTTATGTGTCTTTTCTTTGCCTGGAAAAGTACATTTTTTTTTTTGAAAATCTCAACATTTCGATTTTTTGCCACCAATCGCAGCGCCGTCTTTTGATCAATAGTGGAACTAACGACCAAATGTGTCTGTTACAAAATTGAGTTAATTCAGCTTTTTCCCAATAGATGGCGCTGCAATCGGTGACGATAAATCAAAACGTTTAAATTTTCTCAAAAATGCATTTTGCCAGCCAACGGAATGACCTACGACGGCAAATGAGAAGTCAAATGAAAACTTATGAAATTCCCTAAACATCCTAGTCATTAGTTTTGCTATAGCCCGGTAGATGGTGCTCCAATTTCACATTGTTATACAATTTTCAACATCTTGATTTTTCGGCAACTATTTCAGCGCAATCTATTAATCGATGCAAGAATTAATGAAAAGACTGTGTAGTGATTTTCAGAAGCTTTCACATAACATCTCATTTTCCTTCATTGGTCTTTTTATGTATGGAAAATGCATTTTTGTAAAAATTTCAACATTTCGATTTTTCGCAACCGATCGCAGTGCCATCTATTGGGCGAGAGTGGAACTAATGCAAAATGTTTCTGTTCCAAAATTGAGTAAACTCAGCTATTTTCTAATAGATGGTGATGGAATCGATGGCGAAAAATCGAAATGTTCAGCCCTATTCTGCTATTCATCGGGTGGAATTTTTGTTCATTTTTCACTTCACGCTATCCCACTATCCGTTCGAATCGAAGCTGGATTCCCCTTTCTAATGTCAGTAGTATAGGTAATACAGCGCGGTATTATTTTATTCGTGTGAACGTATTCATTCTATGCAATTCAGATCCGCACAATTAATGTTGCGGGTTTTTCTTCCTTAATGAATTGTCTGTCTGGTGGTCTATAAAATGTAAGTAAGGACTAATTTATTGATTGATTATTTGTATAAACAAAGATTATTAACATTTTAGAGGCAGAACAACAAATAGAGAACTGTTAACTGCAATTATTACGGAATTGAAATTAAATCCAGACATAATACGAAAAGGGCACCAAAGGACCTTCGACAATTCTGGAGTAATCTTAAAGAAAGGCTTAACCTTCTACGTCCACCAATGAAGGATGTTGCGAAATGGAAGAAGATAGATTCTAAAACTTCCTAGCAACAGATTTTTTGAGGTATGGAGTGACTACAAATCGCATCTTATGGCGTTTTTAATTGGCAATCTGGAAGTAAAAATAAGCATTCTGAAAGCGTTCAATTGGGCAAAAGTGACAGTAAAAAAAAACTAACAGACAACAAAAAAGAACAACGATCGAGCCACAGGGGGTGGGCCAGGCAAAATGCACACATTTACAGAGTTAAAAGAGAATGTAATTGCATTGGTTGTTCAGCATGTAGTGGAGGGAATTTCTAATGTCACTGCCTTTGGATGTCCAAGTTCAAGCAACACCGAAGCAATAAAAGAAACTTCGAAACGTCGGAGTACTGCTGACGATCTCCTTTTTTGTCTATCATTCCTGCGAAGTATTCTGTTGGAATGTTCTCTCATTAAAATGTTTGGAAGTGGAAAAAAAGTCCAATGCTATCCATATCTTTCATTTGAAATATAATCAATCAAAATAATTTATCATCTTACCAAATATTTTCATTAAAAGATATCAAATATCAAATTTAAGTAAATTGTTTTCAATTTGCAAAAACAATATTTTTATGATTTTGCATAAACAACTGTTGAGTCAAATTGGTTCAGATAATGTAGTTCACCCGATGGATAGCAGAATGTAAAGGCAGTGTTCACGCCTTCGCGGGAATGTAAAGGCAGTGTTCGAAAGTGAATCAAATGGGTGAATCGAATCTACAATTCACGTGGATAGCAGAATAGCGCTGGTTGAAATTTTCACGAAAATTGCGTTGTGCCTACCAACGGAATAACCTATGAAGGAAAATGAAGTGTCAAATGATAATGAGAGATACTCTTGGAGCTATTCAGTCTCCAGCTAAAATACAAGACACAAGTCTTCGTTATTGCCAGCGCACGTAACTACAATGCCACGCCCCACGGATACCGCTTTCAAGTTAAAGTTCTGCATCGTAAATAAAAAGTCGAAAATGTATAAATATATATTTAAATTTTATTGAATTCACATCAGCCATAGTTAAGTTAAACAAGTTTAAATGTTACTTTTCTTTTGTTTATGTTAAATCGAACGCGATGTTTTTGATAATAAAAAAAAATAATTACTCAATCGAACATGTTACGTATTTTGTGTCCACTCGTCTTGAGTTTTAATTTCGCTTCCTTTCCGAGCTTCGACGATACTGTTTCTTTTGTTTTTGTTTATTTCATTTTCGTTTACCCTTTTGAATGGAGTTTTAATTGGAAACAATAATAATTAAAAAAAAAAAACTTAAAATACGCGAAAGACATAAAATTATGAATTCGTAACAGACTACGTGTTGGTGCCTTAGGGTAGAGTGTATCGCACATAGGGTACTTCTACATCATTGCCATCATCATCATTGCAGCAAATTTCAAATACCAATGATCTTTCGTGTGATTCGATGCGTTTTTTTGAAACTCGACGAACGACTTCGGTCATTGGCAAAGGCATGCGCTCAGCACATTTGGCCTTTGGCATGAAGAACGAATATAACATTGACACACCTTGAGACAGCATAGTTATTTTGAGTTTTTCTTTGTGTTCGAAGTAGTCAAGGAATTCTTGCAGAGTCATCTCGCCCTTCACCTCGAATCTATCCCACAAATTCCACTCCTTGCCATAGTAAGTGTTCTTTTCAGCTGGCAGAGGCTCGGAGAAGCCAAAGAATGGCAAAGCAAGGTTGATGAAGCCGTTCTTGAACTTCGACAATGGCTTTTGGCTGGAATGAAGATATTCGAAGATCAACAACAAACTCTGATAGATTTGTGATAAATACTTACCCATGCAATAGCTTTATGACTTCCAATACAACAAATCCGGAGACCACAGATGTTGTAGTGGCAATGGCTGGAATAATCTTTCCAGCAATCAATTTTGACTTGTGTCGATCTGCTGGTGGAATATTATAATTGGCAGCACGCAGATTCGATGATGCAACAATGAAGTCCATGTGCAAGTTGTTGTCGTCGTCCTTCTCGAATTCAAGTGGCGTGATTTTGAAGTCCAACTTGCCCAAATTTGTCAGTTCAGTTAGGATCTTGTTGACACGATCCTGATCGACTTCGCTGTCATTGTCGAATTGGTTGTTTGCTGCAGCATTTTCGTTGACTTCAATTTTGACACCTGAGCGTGGTTTAAATTCGGGAACCTTTCCATGATTTTGATTAGAAACTTTATAAAACAAGAAGAAAACACAATGAACTTACATGAACTTTAGAAACAAGATCTGCGACTGTCTTTCTATCACGAATTTGGGGAATTCCGTATACTTCGGCTCTGAGATTTGCTCCTGCATAAATGTAGTCTAAATGCAATGGTTCATTGACATCGAATATAAGTGGTTCTGGACAGCGTTTTGGACCGGACCAGAAAGGCTGGCCGCTCGAGGTCATTTGGTCGGGCGGGAAATTGAACAAAAGTTGTTTAATTTGATTGGAGTACTGGTCTTGGAAGTGTAGACGAGCCCATTTGACACAGTCAGCGAAATCTTTTGGTTTATCATCGATTAGAGCAACCTGGAAGTAAAAACACACGAAAAGTCAAATATTTCTCGACTTACGAGGAACAACAACAAACTTACCTTGACAGATTCCAAGATATCCAATGGCTGAATACCGGGCAATTTGACGACCCTCTCAATAAAACCAGGATCCGAAATATACTGCGAAGCATTTTCAGCTGCCTGACGGAAAACACCCTCGAATGTGTCACGAGCCCACTGCAAAGTATGTTCGATTGCATTCGGGAAATTCTTCAACGTACAAATTGGTATGCTCTTCTCTGGGGGATCTTGCGATGAGCTGTATGATTCCGTTATGAATGGCACAATCACTTGCACATTGCCCATGGTACCCAAAGTACCCGAATCAACCAATGGTATGCGATTGAATACACACTTGCGATCCATGTAAATACGCGCATCGACATTGTCCAATGCATTAGCAACACCATCCAACTTGCCAAAGAATTCTTCTGAGAATACCTTCTCGGTTTCGCCACCTACTCGCAACTCGTAAGCGGTCACTTTGACTTCATTGTTCATCCGTTTGATGGCGTTGGCAGCGGTCAACGATTTAGATTTCTGCACGTCCTTTGGACGGAACAGGAATTGTCTGTTCAAATTCGATTTTTCAATGAGATCCATATCGGTGATGACAATTTCACCCTTGCCTGAGCCCACACCAACCATGGCGAAGTTCTTGAGTAGCTCACAGCCGATAGCACCGGCACCGACAATGAAATATCTGCAAAACACACACAATTATTATCCCAATTCAAACATGTAAATGAGAACTTACTTAATGTCACCAAGTTTGTCTTGGAATTTCTTTCCAAAGATTGCAATTTGAGCATCGTACCGCGACCCAATTGGCTGGACATCAGCTTCGGGGAGCTCTTCATCTGGCAGACATTCGATGGCATCAAAGTACAAGAACTGATAGATCGGTGTAAACTTGCCGCTGCAAGCCTTCAACACCTCTTGAGCAACAATACCACCGAGAGCTGCATCAATGGGACAGCAATTACCGGCGCAGATCTTCGAGAAGGTCAACACCAGCTTTTCATTGATATCTGGATTAACCGATTTGCAAAGCTGCAGGAATTTCTGCGCGTCTTCGTTGTTCCACGGACGTGGACAGCTGCCAGTTTGTTCGATATACTTTTGCAATGCTGCAAATGCAGTATGCAAGGTTCCTGGATGATCGAACTTAGCAAAGTCCGCAATAAGGAATTCTGGTTCCTTTTCGGCCTCAGCCAGAGGCTTGAAGTTCAGAGTTTTGGGCATTTTGACTTGAGTCACAATTCCACCTCGAATGTACTCGCTAAAGCCAGTGGTGTCTCCAATGCTGAAGGTGTACGGTCCAAGAACATTGATTTTCAAAGGCTGGCATCCGTTCAGCTCGGTCATACCATGGACTTCGGAAAAGGTGACATAATCGCCGTCATTAAGTCCGTGACGAGTCTCGTCTAAGCATGTGACAACACCTTGGGCATCTTTGGTGATTCCAGCCACCATTGTGGACAGCGGTTGCTGACCATCTTGATCGAAGATGGTGAAATTCTCACCGAAATCACAAAATACCTTTGTGAAGAGACCACGACTTTCGGCGATAATCAGGGCGATGCCATTATCATGAGCGAACTTTCCAATGCGCTGCTGTTCCTCAGCATTGGAATTGGTGAGCACAACGACACGGAACTGCTTGAGGAAGTCGTCGGTTAAGTCACCGGTGTACGCAGTGGTACGGACGTAGTTATTCAACTCAGCCAACTGGCCGCAAGATGCTTCGGCACGGTTCTTGCCAATATCAGCTTCACTCAGATAGAACTGAGAAGACAAATCACGAATCTGGAATGAAAAGGCAATGTTAGGTTTATTATTTTTGTTTCTTGCTTGCTTTTGAATGATTTGATTGTGAGTCATAACGAATAACAGTTTCTTCATTGCGCAAACTTGTTTACCAAATTTAAGGTATTTCAATTTTGAAGTGTTGAAGGGGAAAGGGGTGGTCGCAAATATTCCATCACAACAGATGTTAATTGATGAAATGTCATTGAACTCTTGTTTCTGGAATGTTTTAAAATTGCGTTGTTTTTCTGGGAGGAAAAAGAATAAAGGTTGTACAAAAGTTGACCATTTTGTTTATTTCTTTTTGGTGATTGGTTTCCCCTATTTTAGAACATTTGTGGGAACATACGATGGCGACTATTCAGAATTGATTGTCCTTTGATCGCTCGATTTATGTCGTGGCGACTTGTCTTTCCTCGAAGTGCTTAGACGGAGGCTAAAAGCTTCGGGTTTGTATTTAGTGCACCATTCAAAAGACCGTGAATAGACTGCAGACACGGTTTGTTTATGAACGAGGAGGAAGAGGAAATGATTCCACATCTACTCTGTTCGTGCCCTGCGCTCTCCCCAGAGCGGGAGAGTATCAATAAAACGGTCCAAGTGATTCAGAGTGCGATTGACGAGATAGAAGGATGTCACTACAGGAACGAGGTTCGCAGGTTTTACAAAAAAGGTAATACAATCAACCAGAGGTTTAACACACTGAACCGAAGACCGATTTTCCAAGCTGAATAACGACTATGGCAAGCAAAATTCTACCAGTTATGCAGAACCATTCAATTTATGTGGAGGGAGCAGACCACCAATTGGTGTTTGGATGTTGTAGGATCTGGTTGCTATGTTGAATTTGAGAGTTTGCAAGAACACGCCACACTCCAGATGGTACTCAAAAACTTGAATTCTCCTCACGCGGTATAAGGCAGACATTACTGCGTTCAAAGAAATACGATGAATAAGATCAGGGACAATGAAAAGAAAAAATGACCGACATTATTTTACAGCTGTCATCAAGGAATGCACATATTTGGATGCGGATTCGTCGTGGGAAATCGGCTTAGATCGAAAGTCATGGATTTCAAGCCAATTGTTAGTTATCGCCTGGTTGTAATCCGCATCAAGGCCAGACTACAAAACATCAGTCTAATATATGCACACGTCACTACTGATGATGCTGAGTTACGACCTCCTGGATAGTCTACGGAGCTTGTCCAGAGTATGACGTCAAAATCGTACTCGGAGAAAGCAAACCTCCACGAAGTTACAGCAGATAACGGCTTCCGACTAATCGACTTTGCTGCGTCTCGGACGAAAGGTCTACACAGCAACCTGGCGATCTCCGGATGGTCGAACCACCCACCAAATCAATCTTGAACTTGCGCACTTTCTGAGAAGCAAATGTCGACTCTGACCACTTTCTGGTAGTGGCTTAGTTTAGAGCTCGACTATCAAACGACAAAAAACCACGTGCGACCCAAAGAAAGAAGTTTAACATCGGTTGCCTTAGCACTCCGGATAATGCCAGAGACTATAGTGAGCGCCTGAGTGACCGACTATCCGTCTACCGTCTACCGTCGTCCCAAATACCACAGATAACAACACCTTGTGGAACCAATATCGCGAAATAATAAAAAAAAAATTAGCCGAGACCGAAAAAGAACCCGTGGCGTGATGATGTGATGATGAGTGCGCGTTATTGAAAAGAGAGACGGAAAATGCACGTGTGCAGATGCTCCAACGGAAAACAAGAGCAACAAGAGAAGAGTACCGAACAGAAAGGAGAAATGAGGAAAAGACCATGCGAAGGAAGTAAAGAGTATCCGCAGTTTTTCAGCTCAAAGATCTAGAAGAGTCTCGGGCAAGGACAACACCCGACGTTTCTTTAGAAAGATCGAAGCAATTAGCTTTTGGTTTCAGAACCAGGACACAGGCACTTCGAAACAGTGAAGGAAACCAAGTCACAGAAGCACAGGGAATGCGCAATGACGAAAGAGAAGCAAGACCAGTCAATGAAGACCCAGTCCCAGCCCCCAACACAGAAGAGGTAGAAAGAGCCATTCAAAAGCTAAAAAATAACAAGTCCGCCGGAACTCTTTAAATATGGAGCAGGTGTTTTGATGAACCGCATGCACTAGGTCATCACCAAAGGGTGGGAGGAAGAATGCATGCCCACTGACTGGTCGATAAGCTCAAATGTCCCATCTACAAAAAAGGCGATCCTATGTCTTGCAATAACTACCTTTCTGCAACACAATAATCGGCACGTACCAGTGTGGCTTTAGGCCAGGCAGAACAACGATAGACCAAATATTCACACTGAGGCAGATCCTGGAAATGACCACCGAATTTCAAATCGAAACCCACCATCTTTTCATCGACTTCAAGGCTGCCTATGATAGCACCGCCAAGAGCTAATGAACAAACTAATCCAGCTGTGCCTCATGACGCTAACCAATACGCAGTGCAGTGTGCAAATGGGTAACTTATCCGAGTTGTTTCCAACATGCGCATGGTTTAGACAAGGAGATGTCTATAATAAGCACACACTCAAAGGGTTTTTATACCCTTTTTATGCCATAGACACATTGAGTGCTTTAAGAAAGAGGGAAGGGGTTTGAGAAGAGGTGCTGGTGTACATTTGTCTTAAATTCCTGAACACTGCAATGAAAGACAGAGTATGGAAGAGAGTTCCACATTCGCGTAGTACGGCTAAAGAACGATTCTCTATACTTATGCGTACGACCGAAGTTGGGGTCGAGGGTAAACTGATGGGCATTCCTGGAAGCGCGGGTATTACGGTTGAATTGTTTAAGGGGAGGAATGCAACTGGCTATTTCTCTAGAGCAATTACCGTAGAAGTAGCGATAAAACAAGGAGAGACAAAAAAGTGAATGAGTTAGTGATCTCTCTATCACCAATCATTTTTACAGCTCTTTTTTGTACTCCATCCAAGAGGCTTTAGTAAGTAGCTGGAGCACCAGCTCAGAGATGTGAATTGTACGCAAGCTTTGGACGGATATAGGTTTTGTAGATAATAGCCAAATCAGACGGGGAGAAAAATTTTTTCTTGCACTGTCATGGACAGTGGCCAAGGGGGTATATCTCGCTTTAACGATACAAGGCAGCATTGAACTCTACGCAGTTTTTAATTCCCCATTGTACAATGCTGTTTAAGTCAGAGTTTAATGAGCTTATCATATTTTGCCGTTGCAGTTCCAAATCCGCAGAGGAGGGATGTGAATCTGGAAACGAATATGAGAAGCTAAAGGAATTATCGTCAGCGAAACAATTTATTGGACTAGAAGTAACAGACAAGACGTCATTAATAAAAATGAGAAAGAGGGTCGGACACAAAACGGAGTACACCAGCATTTGTATTGTGGGTTTCAGACTTGAATCCGTCCAATACAACTTGTATTAAACAGATTGGAAGAAAGTTTCTAATCCAACGAAGAAGGGATTCATTGATTAGGCCTTCACAGCGATTGAAGAACAGGCGAAGCATGTTGGTCTTGAAGTGAATCAACAAACAAAGCAACAACTCTCCACCGCCTAGGACAAAACGTCACTGTTGGTAGCAGCAATTTCAAAGTAGTTAAGGAGTTCACCTACCTTGGAACAAACATCAATCCCACAAACGGGACCTTAGTGGAGATCAGAAGGAGAATTAACAAAAAAAGAGAATTAAAAAAAATTTGGAAAAACATTTATGTTCAAAACTCCTCACTCGAAAGACAAAGTGTCTGCTATACAAGACTTTGATTTTACCAGTTCTACTCTACAGCGCCGAGTGCTGGACGATAAGTAAAAAAAGGAGAATTCGAAAGAAAAATTCTTCGACGGATTTTCGGTCCCGTATGTGACGATGGCGAATGGAAAGTAGGTTCAACCGAGAACTGTACGAGCTGTACCAAGATGTGGGTGTAGTCCAGAAAGCCAAGAAAAGACGACTACATTGGCTCGGCCACATCGAGAGAATGTACGACTTCGCCCCTGCTAAGAAAGTCTTCTCATCGTAGCCCCCAGGTTCGAGACGGCAAGGAAGACCGAACCTACGGTACAAGGACCAAGTGACTGCGGATGCCAGAGCGCTTAGTTTTGGTTACTTGCGAGGGACTGTTCCCGACAGAAGGCTGCAGTGTCTCAGGCTGAGATCCTTTATGGATTGGGAGCCAGTTAAGTAAGTAAGTATCATCACATAACAGCTAAAAAAAACATGAGATTTCCCGAGTATTCAAATAATTATTCTGTAAACAATAAGTTTCGAACACATCGCCACAGAAATATCAATACAAATCACAACTAAGTCGAAAGAGAAAACTGCATTGACACAGAAGACAAGAGAAAATCAATAGTGCAAACAAACCAAAAAGACAAATAAGTTACGGGCCTATAGGAACTTGAGGAAGTTTCATTCCATGTCCAGAACCGCCTATTTCATGTATAAGCGGCCAAAACCGTTAAATTGAGAGGTCCAATGTCCAAACTAATCCAAGCAACATAAATGAGATTGCCTGGCGAGTAACACAGCAAACTTTTGCCGCCTTCCGTTTGCCACCAATTTTAATATTTTCTTTGAGCTTGAGCTTGAGCTGAGGCTGTTCAAAATATGGGAAAACCTTCAATTCCAGAGTTTTCACATAAATAGGTCCAACTGTAAGCGATTATAAATTACTTAACACATTTACAAGAAGCAAACACAGACAAAGTGTATTTGGACTCATGTACTTTCCGCTGCTGTGCCACTGCCGGTGACTGTTCACCGAAACCGAATCAAAGAAAGAACAAACCGTGTGGTATTTTTAGAGTGCTCCACCAGACGCACACACAAATTATTAATTTGGTGGATTTTCATTTCCATACAAAAATATTATTCCACCGCAACGAAATCGTATTTATTTTTAGTCGCTAATTAAATGCAATTGTCATCGACTCGACGCTGCAGCCGAACAAAAACTTCTCCATGATACCAACACTCGAGACAGAGCCAGAGGTGGAAAAATATCGATTAATCGCGGCGAATTACTAATCTAACCTCACAACACACACAGAAAAGAAGGTTTTCCATTTCATTTTTTTGCACTCCGTTGTCAACCCCCACCAAATGAATCATCAGAAAGAAAAAAAGAAAAAATGGAAAGGAACTGCAGAGATCGTTGGGAATCGGATTTTTGTAAGCGATTTTTGGCAGCAAAGAATAAAAACTTACCGTGCAAGGAAGCTTATCATGCAAAGTGATGGATTTAACGCCACCAAGAATGACGTTCTTTGCAATTTCCAGGCCGAGGCCACCCAATCCAGAGAGAAGAATATCAGAATTTGCCATTCGACGCATTGCATCGTGACCGAGCACGTACAATTGGCGCGAGTAGAGTGCCTCATCGATATCGCCTGATCCTGGGGCAGCGGTGCTATTTCCACTATTGACCATATTTGCAGTTGAAATTTGTGCCGAAGGTGCTGTATTTGCTGCTGCTTTTGATGATGTTGAAGAATCCTTTCCTTTGGTAACTCTAACTCCTTCTTGTTCCGCTTCAGCCGACGACGAAGATGATGAAACGTTAGCTGCAAAAGTACTGCCTTTTTTGCTGCTGCTGCTGTTAATATTGTTGTTGCTCTTCAACGAATTTGAACAATTGGAATTGGAAAAACTGCTATTCGTGTTGGAGCTTGAAATGGCCGAAGACGAAGATGATTGTGCTGCTTTCGATGGAGTAGAATTTAACGAAACAGAAGAGGATGACGATACTTCGTCGACAATGGTGCTGCTTACGGCTTCTTGTCGATTACGGGGAGCGGCGGAACAAATCGGTGAGGACGACGACGACGTTGATGTTGGACTATCGGTTGCTGAAGCAGATCCTTTGATGCTCCTAGAGCTGCTAGATGCTGATGGTGTTGTGCTTTCCTCAGCGGCTACTGAGGCGGTGGCGTTTGCTTGCTCGTTAGCAAGCAGCTTCCGCTTTTTTGCGGCTGGGGGCTCAACGGAATTATCGATAAATTCAGTACTAGACATCGGGTGGCACCAGCAACGATTTTGAATCAATTTTGGTCTAGTTGACTCGCTCCTTCTTATGGGCAAAGGTGTAGTTCTATTAAAAAGAATCCGAAACTTCTTTGTTTCTCCACCACAGCTGCTGGGGAGAAGCAAGCAGGTTTATTACACAAAAAAAAAATGAAGAACTTAGAAAATGCTTCCAGAGAAATTCTTTTCTTTCGCAAAATTTATGAATCTTTACGAAAGGAAACTACGAGAAAAGTAGATTACGCTCTATTGTGTAATTTAGGAAACAATTTGATGTATTCTTAGATTTTTTTTCTTCAACAATTTCACACGGAACTTATGCCACCCGTCGTTTCTCGTCAAACACAGACTATGAAGTGTGAATCTTTTGTCTGAGTCTATGACCGATAGTTAAATCGAATTATGATCTAATGAGTATTTGTAATGCTTTTGAGCAGCGGACGCTTGCAAGTTGTTTAGCTCTTAATCACTTTTAAGGTAAATCAAAAGTTTAGAACGTAATTTATCCAAATTTTAAGAATTAACTGCGAACGCGAGAGAACAACGAAGCATTCACTCGAGGCAAAAAAAACTATTTAATTTCTTGACACAGCACACTATAACACAAACTATACACACAGAACTAGATGAATACAAAAATTTCACTATAATGCTGGCAGACAGCAAAAGTAGAAAAGAGATAACTCGATGGTTGTGATGGAGAATGAAAATGTGCTCGTCGCTTTTTTTGCACGCTGAATTGCCGGTGTAATTTCGCAAACTCAACGCATTTTTAATATCTAAATGTTGGTAGCCGTGATTTATAGCGACATCTGTATGTTCATACCATTTGCTGTAAGGTTAAAAATGTAATAGATTAGCTTGTTAAAAGGCGTGTTCATCTTGCTGTTACAAATGGTGAACGAAAGCGTCGCTTACGATTTCATGCTACCGTTGTTGTCTGACATTGGCCGCGTTCAGTTTGATTTGCTTTTGTTTAAAGTTTACATTCGAAAAATGAAAAAACAGTCCAGTCTCTTGTTTGCACAAGTATAAGAATTAAGATATCGAACTCATTCATGAAAATCGGGTTATCTAAGACAAAACTCAACGCGCCCATTATCATGTTTGTTGAATGTTGAGGATTCCTTCTTTCCATGTCCTGAGTACAACTTCTTGTTTCTTGTTTCCGGTCATGAAAATGACATTATTTAAGACTTTACTTACTTAACTAACTAATGTGGCACTACAGTCCGTGGTGGACTTGGGCCTCAATCAACAGTCTTCACCAGCCAGCTCGGTCCTAACCTAGCTGTCTCCAGTTTTGCAGTCCAAGTTGTCCTCTTCCACTTAAGTGCGCCACCTGAATCACGGACTTCCTCTCCTCCTACGGCCATCGGGAATAGTGTCGAAGGCTTTCCGGGCCGGAGCATTGGTGTCCATCCGCTCTAAATGACCGAGACACCTGAGTCTCTGACCATGACCCTTCTGCCTAGGTCCATGTCGTTGTGCGTACGCGAGAAGTTGAACAGATTTTTGGAAGATAGTGCCTCTGGTGTTGACGTTGGAGTTCTGCACTATTTTCTCAAGAACGATGTTAAAGAAATCACATGACAGTGCATCGCCTTGTCTGAATCCTTTTTTGACGTCCAAAGATTCCGTAAGCTCGTTGCCAACCTTGATGGAGCAGCGTGAGTTCTCCATCGTCATTTTGCACAAGCGAACGAGCTTTGGCGGGAACGCCAAAACTAGACATAGCTTTGTACAGTTCGTCTCTGTGCATGCTGTCATACGTGGCCTTAAGATCGATACCCACCACGGGTATCGATTTGGAGTTCATAGGTCTTTTCCAGGATCTGCCGCAACGTGAAAATTTGGTCGATGGTTGACTTTCCTGGCCTGAAGCCACATTGATAAGGACCAATCAGATCAGATTGTTGACGAAAGGCTTCAGACGTTCAGCAGAGAGGATCTTGTAGGCGATGTTAAGTAGACTGATTCCTCTGTTTTTGGCGCAGTTTAGAGGATCTCTCTTTTTCGAGATCGGACAAACAATGCTTCGGTTACATTTATCGGGCATGCATTCCTCTGACCATATGGATTTCAGCCGTGATATTGCGGTTTTCACTTCTTCTAGGTCAGGTTCACAGAATTTTTGGCTATCATCGTGTCCGATGAAAGGCTCCTGTCTGACGGCGGTGTTTTGTTCATCGTCGCCGTTATAGAGTCTACAGAAGTGGTCTTTTCAAATCCCAAGCATTGACTGCGATTCTGCCATGATGTTCCCTTGTTTATCTCTGCAGGCATCGGTTCTTGCTCGATGACCTTGAGTCAGCTGTTTTAGCTTTCGATAAAACCACCGAACTTCATTCCTGCTGTTGGCTCTCTCAACATCCTCGATCTGAAGCTTCTCATTCTATCTCTTTTTTCTCCTGAGAAGCTGGCGTTCCTCTCTCCTCTTTTGCTCGTAGAGCTCACGAGCAGCTCTTGTCCATTCTATGCAGTGCCGCTTTGTATGCCTCCTGCTTGGCTGCATGGGCCTGCCAGCATTCTTCGTCAAACCAGGGGTTTCGTTTTGGTGGCTGTGTGAAACTCAGCACATTAGAGGCGGCATCTCTAACTGCTTTCTGGCAATATGTTGCCACTGGTCTTCGATACTTGATGTAGCCGTCCGACGTCGAATTTTCTTGCAGCATTTTCTTGTTTTGGCCGTTGTCGGGATATTGGTAGCACTACCTGGGCTACGACGAGGTAGTGGTCCGAGTCGATGTTAGCTCCTCGTAAAGTTCGAACATCTAAAATGCTGGACAAGTGTCTTCCGTCGATCACAATGTGATCAATCTGGTTGACGGTTGATTAATCAGGAGATCTCCATGTACCTTTATGGATGTTGAGATGAGGGAACCAGGTGCTTGCTACCACAACATTTCGCCCCGCAGCAAAATCGATCAGCATGAATCCGTTATCGGAAGTAGTGTCGTGCAGGCTGTGCTTTCCGACTGTTTCGCCAAAGATGTCCTCTTTTCCCAGTTTTGCGTTAAAATCACCGATCACAATTTTAATGTCATAGCTAGAGCATTGCGCATACGTTTATTATTTAAGACAGGTTATCGTTTTGACAGTTGAATCTTCTTTGGGTTTTAAAATTGTTAAGCAATGACTTATGAACGGAACAGAGTCGAGCGGAATGGAATGGAACGGGCTCATAATATTGTAGTCTTTAAAAGTGAGCAAATGATGTACATCTTTCGATAGTGGTGTCAAGATAATAAATAAAAACATTCGCACTTCTTTTGTAAGATCATATAATTATTGATTATTTTTTAAAATTACATTCTTAAATTCAAAATAAGCTTAAGTTTGAAAAACTAATTAATTTTAGTGTCTGCTCCAAATGATCGTTGTTAAACCAACATGCTGAAAGTAAAATAAAATTTATTTTAGTATATTGTTTATGTAATGGCCTTTCTATTGGCAACGCGGATAAAGTAAATCAATTTCTGGTTCAGTAGTACAATCGAAAAAGTTAACAGCTGATTTCTCACTCTGTTTTAATTTTAAAGCCGGTGTGATCCACAGAATCCGTCAATCCGTTAGCGTTGACGTTTTCAAGTGACAGCTCACTAGAATACACAATATGTTCTTATGGAATGCGTTATAAGCAACGCACGTGACGGATACAACGGATAAGGCTGAAACACAAACACGCTTAAGCTACGTCTTCGTCGGCGTTACGATGGACCCGCTTCGATTTTTCTTTGAATGAAAGTTCACCCTCCATCACCATCATCCCTAATTTTTAACGGCTGTTGAGCTGTCAGACAAAGCAAATGTTGAGCATATTTGAACTAGAGCTTCCGTTTGGAGTCGCGTTACGTAACATTACAAACAAAACGTGAAGTCGAAACTATATTGTGATAGCATGATTTGAATTCCTATAATTGAGCTCTTAAACGTCAAGCGAAGGCGAAACTGAAGCTAAAGCGTGTTTGTGTTTCCACTTTCTTGCGTCCGCTGTCAAAGTATACTACGTGTTCTATGCAAAGGTTCCATCCGGCAAATACGTTGAAAGCACTGTATACGTTGAGGCTGACAGATTCAAGGATTTTATGGGTCACTGGTCACCGTCTTTACGTTATTTTCTGATTTTGCTTGTAAGCAAAGCGAGGTATGTAACTCATGCCACTCACTTTATTTGAAATCAATTTTTTTCGTTAAAATAAAAAATAAATAGAGTGGTGCGACAGCTATTGAAGAGCCAAGGCCTAAGTGGCTTACTCTCATCAACAATTCTCTAGGTGCGTGTGAAGAATTGAGGGGACCTACAATTTAACGCCGATTCCGAACTGCAAAGTTGAGAAGCACTTTTTCATGACAGATGATACTCCTGAAAGTTTTGTCAGTTCTTCGCAAGAGGTAGTGTCCGTGAAAGATGAAATAAAAACTTTGGGCCCGAGTAGGATTCGAACCCACGACGTTCTGCTTAGCAACCAACGCAACTAACCACTAAGCTACGGACACTCGTTGGTTTGATAGAAACCAAACGATCGGTCGATTGCAACAAAGCTTTAAAAATGAAAAGCACAAAAATATTGAGTTTGACATTTTTTTTCTAACTCTGTGTATTCATCTTTTAATTTTGACTTCAAGTCCCGTTTTTTCCGAAAGAAGAACTGTCATTCTTCAACCAATCGAAAGATTTAAGACCTGAACAGAATGTGTCACCCAAAGATTAAATAAGTAACAAGATGGGAAACTGACTTACGTCTCACTCCCTAGATCCCGCAATTTTCATTTTCTTTCATTTTATTTTCTTTCCTTGTACATGAATAATATAAAAACAAAAACAATATGGTAGGACCATATTTACTGTGTAAGAAGACGCATACTTTCACAAAAACTATGATAGTATTGGTAAAAACGCTTGTAGGCATCTGTCATTTTGACAGCTTTGTTTCCCATCTCCTTACCTTATATCATCTCTGGAGTCATCCACCGTCAGACAACGTAAATGACAGCTGAAATATGTATGGAAATGTCAAATTCTTCATGCGAAACCATACAAATTTCAGTTGTCATTTTTGTCGTCAGGCCACGAGTGACTCATTCTGTTCAGCTCTTTAAGAAACACCTAAATAGAAGTATTCTGGATTACCAATAAAAAAGCCATTAATGACGAGTCTGTTCGACTAACATGACAACTAAAAGTATAGGTTTGTTCGATGCAACCAGCTCTGGGGCGCTCCGGGCCTTGTTTGGTTTCACATCGAACGCATTAGCAGTGCTCTGTTACTATTTGGTGTATATCAACAGCTGATTCGAACAGCTCCGAAATTCTCACCCCGCAATAATAACTTGGGGCCATTCAGAGCACTGAATACACATCTTACACGGTGGAAATGCACCGGGTAGAGAAAAGAACGACATCGAACAGCTCATTGCGAAATCAAAGCACCACAGAGCGACCCTGAGCGCATATCGTACAAACCTTATTTCTGAATAAGCTACATACATACGTCTCACTTACTCTGGCATGTATTCACTTGCGCTTTCTTCGTTCTGTCTCTTTTTGTCATCGTACATGCGGAAACTGTCTGCCATATTCAAAATATTCCTTCCGATTCGCTTCTTATCGATCGCCCGTTGAGCTTCTTCAGATATACGATCCTTATTTTCCGATATTCGCCCAACCAGATCCTTGTTCTGCAAATACAACTTTTAAGTACCTACATCCAAAGCTTATTTTTATTATTTTAATACAGGAGGTGACTCGGAATCGCGGGGATTTGTCCAAATTTCTGTATCCACATCACTGCCCGAATTTGAAGACAACGCAGGTCTAGCAGGAATCAACGGCGAACGCACACAGACTCTGAAAGACATTCATTACAAACAAAAAGAAAAACCAAAACTGTCTCTTTTGAAGGTCATTTCAAGCTCGACCTTCTTCAAATGAAAACAATTCTTTTTTTTTAAACATTCTTCAAATAAAATGTATTCTAATTAATAAAAATGAAACTGTTAACACTTAAATTGACATTTGATTGTGGTGTGCGTGTTTCAATGGATTATCACTTTCTTTGATGGTTTCAATTTGAGAACCTACTTGTTAACGTCCTCCAATTTTTTGAGCAAACGTTCATTCTCCCTGCAAACGATCTCCTGATCTCGCATAATTATTTCCCTTATTGTACAGAGATGGGAATTTTCTTGTCGCAGTGTCTCATTTTCCTGCATGTAAAGCTTCACCAAGTCAGCCAAATCAGATCCATCTAGTTCAGGCAAACGTTCCAAAGGAACTTTCGGCACATTTACGTCTGTTAGCATAGGCATATCGGTTGGGACATGATTTTCTTGACTCAGATTGAGGGCTGTTTTCAAATGTTCGTTTTCTAGTTCTAAGGAATGGATATCACGCTTGAGACTCAGAATTAGGGCCTCCCGAGGATCTAGCATGATAACGGGTTTTGTTCGAATCAATTTCGCACGCGCAGCATAGCGCAGGGTGTTGAGGGTTTCAGCATAGTTGTATTGGGATGGTGAAACGCAGGCTATCATTAGGGTAACACCATTTCCGGCAAGGCTGTCAGCTAGGAGTTTTGTTAGCTGACTGTCCCGGTAAGGTATATGTCCGCTGCGTTTCCTTGTGTCACTGAGAGAAGCGATACAGTAGCCTGAAAACAGGGACATATTGTTTTTTGTTTTTTGTCTTTTTGAGAATCTTTAGGAACTCAAAGCTTCAAATCTCATGAGTTCTGCATACTTTTCCTTTTTTTAACTTACCTAAAACCATTAGACTTTTGTTTATATTGTTGGCCTCTTCCAACGTTTTGCCTTCGCTTAAGGTTTTCTTTGTCAATTCACTTCCCGCCAAATCCACAAAATTAATTTTTCCATGCTTGGAAATAAAAACATTTCCACCAGCTTGTTGTTCGGAAATTATGTGAACCGTTAGAATTGTATGAGATCGAGATGAATGCTCGTTCATTTGATGGGAGCCTGTTGCTCGATTTCGCATTCCTAAATCGAAATAGAAAAACAAAAGTTAAAATCAGCGTAACAAAATGCGTTTCCTATAATTTAACGAACTCAAACACGGCAACGCTGAACTCAACGATAAACTAACAGGCCAGCTGTTTTGGCGCTAATCGAAACCCAAGTAGGTGAGAATTCCGATCCTACTGAATTTTTCATTCTTGGTATAGCTTAGTGCCATTATTCTACCTCCACCTTGGTCTCGCCGTTTGCATTAAGAATGATGTCGCTTATCAATTCCTTCCACAATATGGACGCTGCTCCAACCCTGTTTTCAATTATATGTGGTTTAAGTTAACCATAAATTAAGCACATCATTCACTATTGTTTTCTTAACGAAGCCCAAATTTGGACAGGGTTTCAACTTCTCTTGAATTTGACGCTCTGTCTGACTCCATCCAAAGAATCGTATCCTCACACTGAAATCGTTATTACGGGCGATTTCAGTGTACACAATTATACCTGGCTTCTCCATTCGGGCCAGACAACACCCGAAAGAATGTGTGCTGAGATCTTTGCTAAGTGATTCCTTACTCAGCTTGTCAACGAGCCCACTCGAATATCGGACATTAATGGCCAAGCGGAAAATACTCTTGACTTGTTTCTTACGTCTGACCCTGATAAATACACTATCAGTGTATTAACGCCTCTAGGAAGATCAGATTATAGTATTATATCTGCAAATTTCTCGTGCCAAGCTAATCTAGTTAGAGAAAGAGCTCCGAAGAGAACCGTGTGGCAATACGAGAAAGCCAACTGGGACGGTCTCAACAACTTTTTCCGGATCTTTAACTGGTCACTATGCTTCCTCGATAGTGACGTAGATTCCAGCGCAGATATGATAACTAATATGATTATTTTGGGAATGAAAACTTTTATCCCGAATAGGGTTAAAAGCATCAAACCCAAAGAAAAGTCATGGTTTGATTCAAGCTGTAAAGAGGTTATCAGGGAAAAAGAAGTAAGGTTCCGGTGTTTTAGAGCCAACCCAACTGAGGAAAACCGGAACAAGTTTAAACAAGCCAGGAAGGCCTGCAATGCCCATATTCGGCGGACCAAATGTTTACATGACCAAAAATTAAGGCAAAAAATACTGCAATGTCCCAAAGGCAGTAAGAATTTTCGGTCATTTGTAAAAAAAATATGAAGAATTCTTCTTCTTCCTCGGTCCTTACGCTCGTTGACAATGACACTCCAGTTGTTAGCTCGCTCGCGAAAGCTAACCTTTTTGCTAGGCTGTTCGCCACCAACTCTTCGCTGCCTGAGAGTGTCATGACTCCGCCTGTTCTTGAGTGCGTCAATGATTCAATGGGACAAAACGTATTTCGCACTCGTGTTGTGGCGAGAGTCCTTAAGGATCTCAACGTACATAAATCCGCTGGTCCGGATGGTATTTCCGCTATTATTCTGAAGAGGTGTCCATGCTGGCAAAACCCTTGCGTAAGCGTTTCTGGGCTCGTTCCGAGCAGATGGAAAACAGCATTTGTCCAGCCAATCCCAAATAAGGCGAATCTTCTTCTTCCTCCAATTATCGTCCGATTGCACTTACGTCCCTTCTTTCTAAGGTCATGGAAACGCTGATAAATTATCAGCTCAAGAAATATCTCGAAGACCGAAAGCTTCTTAATGACCGACAGTCTTTCGCAGCAATAGGTGCACTGGTGATTTGATGGTTTATCTCACCGAACAGTGGAACAAATCTTACATCGTTTTGGAGAAAGTAAGATTGTTGATTGTTGATAAGGTTTAGAATCTCGCTCTTTTATCGAAAATGCGTGCTTTCGGAATAGATGAATCGCTTCTTCGTTATATTAGAAACTTTCTTTCGAATCGTTCAAAACAAGTTGTATTGGACGGATTCAAGTCTGAAACCCACAATATAAATGCTGGTGTGCCTCAGGGCTCCGTTTTGTCTCCGACCCTCTTGTCCGTTACTTCTAATCCAATAAATTGTTTCGCTGACGATAGTACCCTTAATAGCTTCTTATATTCGTTTCCAGACTCACATCCCTCCTCTTCGGATGTGGAACTGCAACGGCAAAATATGATAAGCTCATCAAACTCTGACTTAAACAGCATTGTACAATGGGGAATTAAAAACCGTGTAGAGTTTAATGCTTCGAAAACTCAATGCTGTCTTGTATCGTTGAAGCGAGATATACGCCATGAGTGGCACTTGCATCAATGAGACCGAACATTTCTCGGTATGTGCATCACTGACCACCTCTTGTGGACGGAGCACATACGCGATGTCACCAAAATTCCACAAGATGTTTGGGTTTCTTAAGACGATGCAAGAAATTTTTCTCTCCGTCTGATCTGGCTGTTATCTATAAGACTTATATCCGTCCAAAGCTTGAGTACAATTCCCATATTTGGGCTGGTGCTCCTGTAACTTACTTAAGCTTCATGGATGGTATACAAAGAAGAGCCGTGAGAATGATCGGTGATAGAGACATCACGGATTCATTCACGCCTTTAGACCACTGTCGTAACGTTTCGTGTCTCTCTCTGTTTTATCGTTACTTCAACGGTAAGTGCTCTAGAGAAATAGCCAGTTGCATTCCACCCCTTAAACAATTCAACCGTAATACCCGCGCTTCCAGGTATGCCCATCAGTTAACACCCGAGCCCAATTTCGGTCGTACGCTCAAGTATAGAGAATCGTGCTTTAGCCGTACTACGCGAATGTGGAACTCTCTTCCACACTCTGTTTTTCCCGATCATTGCAATGTTCAGGAATTTAAGACCAATGTACACCGGCACCTCCTCTCTAACCCCTTCCTTCTTTCCTAAAGCACTCACTATGTCTATGGCAGAATAAGGGTATAAAAACTCCTTGAATGTGTCAACTTTTATTCGATTTATTTTTACTAAAATATCGAAAAGGATTTCTTTTTTAATTTTCAATTTTAATCGATCTCAATTTAATCATTTCGATGACTCTCGATTTTCCATTCTGTTCCTGTTATCATATTTCGATTTCTGATTATTCAATTATCGAATATATCGATGTTAATTAGTACAAAATTGATATAAATTGTCACAGTTGATTGAAATCCAAGTTAAATTCCTTAATCGAATGATTAAAATCGCAAAACAATCAAAAAATCGATTAATTCTAATGGTCTAATCAATCAGAGAATCAATCTTTAAATCGATATCTTAAACCAGAATATTTTATCGAACCTTAAATTAAATATCAATCGAGAATGCGACCAATGTTGGAAAGTAAGCTGAACGGAAATTGTCGACTAATTCAAAACAGGAATTGTTTTTTGTGAATGATTCTTCAAAACTCTTCTTTTCTTCCGATAAACAGAATCGATATTCTTAAAATTGGTTTTGAAATTTTCGACATGATTTCGATTTCAAGAGAAAAGCTATCGAAATAAATCAAAACACAATTCTTACAAATTGACATCATTAATCCCAGTAAAAATACTGAGCTAGAAATTTGTACAGTTACATTGAAATTTGACAACTCCATTAAGAGGAAAATAATAAGCCTGCACTATGCTCTTAATAGCAAAAAATTATGAACATCGATAAAAACATAAAAAACAAAACATTGATCCGATAAAAGCTTTCTAGCAAATTGCTTGTTCCTTAACTTCCAATAGACAAACAACCCATTTAATTTAATACAAAAAAACTGTCCAGCAATAATTCATAAACACATTAAGAATTTTTCAAACGACAAACGACCATCACGACGTCACAACCGACAGTTCTGAAAACGACCTTCAATGGTCGTTTCAAAAAACAAAACGACACATAAATCGATAGATCTATGAATGCATAAATTAAACAACAATCGAAAACTATGCATGCACAAAACTAGTTTAAATCTATTGTCATTCATGGTTCGCAATATTGTTCAACCTTTTACATAGCTATCGAAACAAATCGATTGATGTATGAATAATAAATTTGGAAAAAAAAGTAATAATTTACCTTCTTCGAGGACTGCTAACAAATCGTCGAGCTCCTCGCAGTCTACTGTGAAAAGATTTTCCACGAAAAAGCCCCCGGACTTCTTTGACCACCTCACTGCTAGTGGCTTACGGGCTGATCCTGGATTGAGTAAATCAATGACCTGTAATTAAAACACAATATTGACTTCAATGAACTTATAGGTAGAGGTTCTGGTAAACATTCATGGTATTTGGTGTGGTACCTACTGCATTTGCTATACAAATATTTACCGACGTCATTCTGTAAATTTAGAAGGCGAAGGATACGAAGGTAGAATGAAGTTTCAAGTGAAAGGAACTACCTTCTCTGAAATTTGCGTATAGGTCTACTATACGTTTTCCATTTTAATAATCGAGGATTTGAAGGTTGCTTTCAAGAGTTGAAGGGAAATCCTCCACCCCTTTTAGCAAAATTTAAAAAGTGGGAAACAAACACGATGAAGGAACCTTTATAATGTATTTTTGAGCTACTCTGCCTTTGATTGGAGTGCAAATGATTACATATGATGGAGTTTTAGAAAACATATGGGTTTCCATTTAACTGAGAGAAAGTTAAAGTGAAATCGGGATGGCCTGGTGGTGAGTTCATAAAATAAAAATCATATAAGAAAATAGTTTTTGACAGTAAAAGCAATATTCAAATGAAGGAGTACACTGGGGCGTATGAGTAACATTTTACAATAAAAATAAAAAAAGACAGGCAGCTCCTGTAAAATCTTTTTTATAAGACTAATCAAACCGTGTCCGTCGCTTAGTGGTTAGGTTCGTTGCACTACTCGTGCCCACAGTTTTTATTTCATCTTTCACGGGCACTGCCTCTTGCGAAGAACTGACAAATGTCTGTCATGAAAAAGTGCTGCTCAACTTTGCCGTTCGGAATCGGCGTTAAATTGTATAGGTTCCCTCAATTTTTCACACACACCCAGAGAATTGTTGATGAGAGTAAGCCACTTAGTCCTTGGCTCTTCAAGAGCTGTCGCCCCACTCTATTTTAATAAAACCAAGAAATAGGATACCAACTGGTTTTTATTTACTAAACAAAAACAATAGTCTTCTATGTTTCCAGTTTAAAAGAAAAGTTGGAATCATTACCAACAGTCTCATTAATATATCGCTGCTGAAGTGTAAGGTTTTTGACGGTCACCCTCACCACAAGTCTACAGCAAAGCCGTGGGAGTTTCGGAGAGCACATACTGCAGTAAGAGGTGTACACACATTAAGGGAAGAAACCTGCAGAAGATGAGAAATAAGCACCAAGACATCACAGTAACAAGCTGAGGAAGCATCAGAAGCTTGCAATCGAGATAGAAAGAGAGTCTTCGTTTAAAGTTTCGTCATGTGACGAAGAAGAGGAAGCGATAGCGAAACTCATGTGGAACCAGGCCTTCGGAGCTAATTGCCTATCTAAAGAATTGTTCAAGGCAGCATGACATGATTTGGCATGGATAGTAATTGAAGGCGGTCAGCTGCCAGCCGAGTAGAATCAACATCTTATCTATCTCGGACAGGTGGAAGTGTCACCATAACCTCCACGAGGCCGCCGCGGCCGCTGGAAATGGGTTAAAACAACCCGCTAGTCCCTTCCAAGTAAGGTAAGGCCTAAGGCAGGCAACTTCCCCCTACGAAAAACCACAATCCACTAACCCGACAGCAAACCTCGGATATGAAAGATTATAAGACGATAGTCTTACAGTAGGTACTCACTTAAGGATCCGAAAGCTGGCTGCTTAGTCAAAGGCACTCAGTTGTTTCTTAGGCTTTCAAGAGCAGAAGATTATCTGGGCAATAAACTCGTTTAAACCCTACAAATCAGCTGGACCAGACGAGATATTTCCGGCTCTTCTTCAAAATGCTCTCAAAGTAATAACTCCTTGGCTTAGGGTAATCTTCATAAGTTGTATTAAACTTAGATACGTCCCTAATAGCTGGAAGAAGGTCAAGGTAGTCTTCATCCCAAAAGCCGGGAAACCGACTCACTCGACCGCTCAGGATTATAGACCAATAAGTCTCTCTTCGTTTCTCCTTAAGACACTAGAGAGAATAATTGATCTTTACGTTAGAGAACTTCTCAACGAAAACAGTTTGTGCAACTACCAACACGCCTACCTTAAAGGTAAATCAGTGGAAACTGCTTTGCATGAGGTAGTTTCACATATTGAGAAAAGCCTTGAACAAAAAGAGTATACCCTGGCGGCATTTCTTGATATCGAGGGTGCGTTTAATAACGTAAAAACGGAATCAATCAAAACCGCCTTAGTTGAAGTTGGAGTTGAATCTGTCATTGTCGAGTGGATCTTCACCATGTTAAATGGCAGAATCGTCAACTCTCAATTGGGATCTAGCACTATTGAGAAAACAGTTACTAGAGGCACACCACAGGGAGGGGTCATCTCACCCCTACTCTGGATCCTCGTAGTAAACGAAATTCTCACAAAGTTTAAAGATCAGGGCATAAAAATTGTAGCATATGCAGATGACATAGTGGTTTTGGTATCAGGCAAGTTCCTTGCCACCATCGGAAACATTATGGAAAACGCATTAAAAGATTTATCTTCTTGGGCAACTAAGAACGGTCTCGGGGTCAACCCCACCAAGACGGAGCTAGTTTTGTTCACGAAAAAACGGAAATTGGAGGACTTCAACCCTCCTAAATTAAATGGTATTCCTCTAAAACTCTCTAAGGAAGCTAAATTTCTAGGGGTGATCCTTGACTCCAAGCTTACATGGAAGCGTAATACTGAGGAAAGAATGAAAAAAGCACTATGTGCATTCTACACATGCAAAAGGACCTTCGGTGTACGTTGGGGTATGCGACCGCAAGTCATCCAATGGATGTACACAGCGATTGTCAGACCCATTCTCACCTATGGCTCTGTTGTATGGTGGAAAGCAGTAGACAAATCAAGCTATCTCAAGAACCTGAATAAGGTACAGAGACTAGCCTGTATAGGAATAACAGGGGCTCAGAGATCCACACCACAGGCTGGGTTGGAAATGATCTTGGATCTCCCGGCTCTGGATGAGTTCATAAGGTGCACGGCAGCCAAAACCGCAATTCGTTTAAAAGAACTGAGTTTTTGGAAGCATAGCACTTATGGACACGGGTCAATCTTACAAAGATATGACATGATTCCAAGACTGATGGAGACCACCGATTACATTCCCCCCGGCTGGATTTTGACAGGAAATTTTCTATTTGCATACCAGGAAGACAGGGTTGGGATCCCAATTCACTTATAAGTGAACAGGGTATCCCTTTCTACACTGACGGTTCGAAAATGGAATCAGGAACAGGTGCTGGAGTGTTTTGCCAATCTCTCAACATCAGAGAGGCGTATAAACTCCAAGCTGACTGTAGTGTCTTTCAGGCCGAGATCTATGCCATTGAAAAAGCAGCTGAATTGGCACATCATGAAAAGCTAAGCTCCTCGGAGATTACTTTTTTCGTGGACAGCCAGGCTGCTATCAAAGCCTTAGCCAGTGAGACCATAAGATCGAAGGCAGTTTTAAACTGTAGGAAAGAATTAAATAGAATCTGCCACACTAACCAGGTTAAGCTCTGCTGGGTTCCTGGGCACAGCAACATAGAAGGGAACGAAATAGCAGATGAACTAGCCAGGAAAGGGTCAGAAGCAGATACAAGTAGTAGCGACCATTCAGATAGGGGACCACATGTCCCGATTGGGGCACTCAAGAGGAAGATAGACCTTAAATCAAAGGAGATGATCAATAACTCCTGGAAATCCAGGGACGATTGCGTAATCTCTAGAAGTTTATGGCCTAACATTAATGAAAAGGAAACTCGGTATATTTTATCGCTGAGTAAAAGGAACATTAAAATCCTGATAGGTGTACTAACGGGTCATTGCGCCATTGGCACAATGGCCAACAAGATAGGGGCTTTTGCACCCGATTTCTGTAGGAGCTGTCAGGATGAGGAGGAAATAGAAACCATTAAACACCTGCTCTGTGACTGTCCGAACCTCCAAACTAACCGACTCCGTCATTTTGGGAACAGGTTTGTTGGGGAACTGGATGATCTAGCACAGGTCTCAATGGCAAACATGAAGAAATTTATAGATAGCACAGGCTGGTTCGTTAACGAGCCGGTCTACGTTAATCGACAACTTTGAATAGCATCGATGCTAACTTTTATTTTTATAGGGGATCACAATGGACCAGTAGGCCCCCGTGTATGCAACAGTTTACGCTGTGCACACCCCTTAACTTGAATTTAATGAATAATTGACTCCGTTGGGAGGAAGGACGATTCCGGCGACGATATAACAACGATCTATTATAAATCTACCGCAAAGCAGACTTGATAACAAAAATGAAGCTTGGTAGACTCCGGTGGGCTGGTCGTATGAGTGGAAAACCTTTTGCGGTAACATCATTGTAGGAGGCAGCGCTGCAGACCAAATTTTCGCTGGAAGGATGGCGTAGACTAGGCGACTCTACGCCCTAAGCATTAGGATGCGGAACTGGATGGCGTCGGCCAACAATCGGGATGCATGGAAGAACTTGCTGAAGTAAACTCTGGGATTCCAGTTGTGTGGTGTGTGTTGAAGCCAGAAACTTTATTGGTCAGGCCGACGATGATGTCTCATGTTTCAGCACATCGAAGTCCACCATCGAGAAAAATTTCGATTACAGATTTTGAAAAGGGAACTACTAATTTGCACCTTTAAGATAGATGGTGATAAATGTAGAACTCACGCTGCTCCATCATTGTCGGAAGACGTATCACGGATGCGTTTGTCATGTGACTTCATCCGTCAAAATACTGAAGCAATGCTTACTTCTCAACAACAGAAGCGCACTGCAGGATGACAGCATGACGTTAGTGTCACATTTGTGAGCTCATCGATGCGGAAGCAAGGAAGATGAGTTCTAGGTTCAACGATTGCGTAAGTTAAAGCAAAATGTGTGCCAGCAAAATAGCTCGAATAAGCCGTCCGCCACCATCGATACTTTTTTACTTGTGCGAAGGTAGCGAATGACTTTGTCTAGGTAGATGCCGCTATGAATTCGTCTAGGTTCATGCTTATGTCAGTGAAGCGTTTGTGAGTCTTGAGACGGAGGCCAGGAAGTTGAGTCTAGCGGTTAACGAGGGCAAGAAAGGACTACCGACATCGACGTCTTGGAGCAAACGTCAACTTAGACAGATTTATCTTTGAGGTAGTTAAGGACTTTGTCTTTGGGATTCGCTATCAACTCAGACAACAACACCAGCGCTGAAATCAAACGAAGAATCACTCTTGCAATCGCTGCTTATTTGGACTTAGAAGGCAATTGAGTAGTAAAGTCCTCTCCCGAGCAACTAAAGTAACACTCTACGAAACCCTCATCATCCCGGTCCTCATGTATTCTGCAGAGACATGGAAACGCTTTTGGCTGCTTTGTGAGAAAAATGTTTCGAGTGATTTTTTGTCCTGTCTACATTAATAGAGAATGGAGACGAGGATTCAACCAAGAACTGTACGAGCTGTACAGCGACACCGACCTAGCCAGAAAAGTTAAGGACCAACGACTTAGATGGTTGGGTCATGTTGAGCGAATGGAAAATAAGGCTCCGGCTCGTAGAGTCTTCGAATACAACCCGGAAGGACGTCGCAGAAGAGGAAGACCGTGACTGAGGTAGAGCACACAGGTGTTGTAGGACCTGAACCAACTTGGCGTGCGTGCGAAACTGGAGACAGCTAGCTAAGAACCGGGCTGGCTGGAGTAGTTTGTTGGGTGAGGCCCTGGTCCGTAAGTAAGTAAGCCTTCAGAAAACTTTCGGCAATTTTAAATTGTAAGGGTTCTTAATTTTCCTACGTAATCTACACCAACTGGTAGATGAAAACAAAGGTCTATTTTTCCTCTATCAGACACTGAAGACCAGAACTTTCTGCAGGCTCAGGTTACCGAGTTTTGATCGACAAACTATTTTTTGTTTGTTTTGTCATTAGCTTCTTCTAATTGGTTAAAGTTTTCAACTAGCAATTATCGCACTCGTTAAAACCTTATTGGTTACGATATCACCTTGCAAATATCTCCGCAAACAGAGCTCGGAATAGAGTTTGCTTTCAACAAGGCTCAGTAATAGTAGATAACCATGAAACATGTTAAATTTAGTGAAATCGATTTCTTCATGATTTTCGAAAAAATATCTTGGGCTTAAATTCAAAATTTTGGACAGAACAAAAAATATTCTTCAATGCCCATCGAATGATACATCAAAAGAAAGGTTTGCTCGAACTCTATTCATTGAAATGAGTTACAGGTTTTTTGAAGGCCTGATAACCGAGATATTCGCAAAAATATTAATTATTCGGAAACATTTTCCCGCAACTGCAAAACAATATTTCAAGTTCTTATACAATATCGATGGAGTAATACCAAATTAAAAACCGTCTAATAAAAGCTTGTTAGACATTATTATCTCTGGCTTGAATACACGTGTACGTGTTGGATGGTGACGATTAGCTATTTGATAATCCTTCTAGCTAAAATTATATACCTACCCCTTATGAAATACTCTTTTCTAATGATCTAGAATTGACCTACATTCAACTAGATAGGTACCTACCAATTATTCATTGAAAACAATTGCCGTGCGAGTCAACAATGTTAAATTGGAAAGGATGTGTGTCATGCAAAGGAATGTTTACTTAAAAATAAGCCATGCACATTTCCGTTGCCAATATTTGCACGGACAGTAATTGGAGAATATTTGAATACATTATTATGGATATTATAGCTTAAGCATGACAATGACATGACAGAAAGCACTAAAAATGTTATAAATTTTATTATTTTAATCTTGCACCTGTTTTCATGATGACACTGTGTTATTTCATTTAAAATTAAAGATTTTAAAGTGGACGGACGAGGGTATAAATTAACATTCTGGGTATCAAAATTTTGCACGAAAATTATTGTTTCAAGGTTTCCTAAATTTGTTATCCTCGAGTTAATGTATTATGATGTTTATTTTATGACTGTATTTTAGTATTCTTTAAAAACCTATTTTAGAAAGTAAAGGGTTTTCCAATAAAAGGTTTTATTTTGATATTCAAAGGAACGTGTGCTGCTGTGTAATAGAAAACAACAGCAGCAAAATGGCCACCACGACAATGCTTACAGGAGTATATCTTTTTCATGAAATTTTCCATAATAAAATCGCAAAGTGGCTGCCCTTTGCCCTCTAAATCCTAACGAATGCCATCTTTGAGGTCTGAAATCGACACTGATCTGTTGGTGTAGACCTAATTTTTCAAATGGCCCAAAAGGAAGAAGTCACAAGGTCTTAGATCACAAGATCTCGGGGGCCAGGTATAGGTAGAAAGGTAGAAATGGCTTTCACGTAGGACACAATTAACGCTGAATATGCCGTTTTAATACCATACCTCGTGAGATTCTAAATAGTTTTTGAAAATGGGTTATATATAATGATTTATTTTTCTCCTACCCTACGGCCTATTGCCTCATACTGCCATTTGGTGAGAGGGAGTGATAAGGGGGGGGGGGGTAGTGGGAGCGCTAAAGCCACTTTGGGTTATTGAGGTATTAGATCACATCTTTCATCTTGAATTCTGAGAGTTTCTCAATACTGTTCAAGAATTCTTTACCTACGTAGACTGCTCTTTTCCCAGCCAAGGCCGGACAATGGCATAGAAAATGTGGGACTGTTTCTTTTTCATCCTGGTTCTCACAGCCACGGCAGAAAGAGTTATGTGGTATATCCAATTTCTGCATGCTCCACAACAGGACAATGCCCTGTGGAGGTAGCGACAATCCTGGCTATGTCATGCCTTGGTTTGGAAACTAAATTGATTGAATTTGGTTTGTTATAGGCGGGCCAGATTTTCCGAGATATAACGCAACTCGTTAAACTATTCCACCAATGATTTGCTTCTGATGTTTATTTGGTCAGGATATAGCCCCTCACAACTCCAAGAGGAGCATATACTCTCACTGCCAGTGAGTTGTGAAGGGCTGATCCTTGCCTAGATAGCTCATCTGCCTACTCATTTCCCTCATAGCCCCTATGGCCCGGTATCTAGATTAGAGTAACGCTCATATCAAGTTCATTGAGGGCCTCTCTGCCTTGCTGGAAGAGTTTAGAGGATGATAAAGCTGAAGCAATGGCTTTAATGGCGCACTCGAGCGACGTCTGAGTTTCATCTCCACTCAACTCGCTTTTCTGAGGGGTAACTGATCGAATCGTTCCTCTGCCTGAGCATCGAAACAATTGCCTGGGGCACACTCGCCACAGCCCAGCGCAATCGTCCCACACGATGGGAAACCCAAAGACTGTGCAACGCGCGTCACAGCAACATCAAGCTACATATGCAAGCTACAGCAACAGCAGCAACATAAAGCAATAGCTGCCTGACTGTCTGTAAGTATAGCTTCTATACTCGGGGGCCAATTTTTATCACCTCTTCGAGAGATAACACGGTCCAGAAATTTTTCCCGTAAAAGATCAATGGTTTCGTTGCTTGTGTGGCACGTAGCGCCATCTTGTCTAAAGTAAACGTTGTCCAGATCAATACCATCTGATTCCGACCATAAAAAATCATTAACCATCTCCCGATAGCGAAATCCATGCACCTCGCCGAACCATAACGAACCATAAACAGCACCAAAAAGTACACAATAATTCCGGATAATCAGTTCGGGTTTAAGGCAGGACATGACATGACACTATTAATGCCGCGTCTAAGCTCGTTTCTGACGTCCTATGGAACAAGTCAAAGAAACAATGCACGGGTGCTATTCTGGTGGATTTAGAGAGGGCCTTCGACACCGTATGATTAGAAGGGTTGTATCTAAAACTCACCAGACTAAGCATCAGTAAACCATTGTTGTATATGCTTTAGTATATGCTCAACGGTAGAAAGTTTGTTGTCAAAAGTGGCAAAGTAACTTCAACCACTACTTTTGAAATTAAAAACGGTCTTCAACAAGGAGCGGTCAATTCGCCGATCCTCTTCAGCATTTAAACCAGCGATCTTATTAGGTAGCTTAACTAACGCAATTGCGTATGCGGACTACCTGATTGCGTACGGAACGGCTCGAAAGGTTGAAAGTTATTAGAATTCTCTTGCAGCGTGACTTCGAAAAGATTCAGCGAAAATGCGACGACTGGAAACTGAAAATAAATGTCCAAAGGTCGGAGAAATTTGTTTTCCGGACTCCGTTGGCTAAGGTTTCGCGAGATATATGTAAGAATTGGCGCAAGATGGTCATTGTTGATCCTCACGGACAGGCATTGACGAGCAAAAGTGGCAAAAGTGTAGTGAAGTACCTCGGTATCTGGTTGGGCCAGTATCTGTATTTCGACAGACATATAGATGCTGCTCTGACTAATGCCAGAGGAGCGTTCGCTCTGACGAAACGACCCCAGAGTGAAGGTAATTTGCTACATGGCCCTCATACGGCCAATGATCGTTTATGGTTGTCCAGTGTGGTTCAACATTACCCCTTCTCAAATGGAGAAGTTTCGGGTGTTCGAGAGACAGTGTCTTCGGCGCTGTCTCGGTTGGTATCGGACACCGGAATCTTCTTATCTGCATTATGATTCTATAAAACGGAGCTTGAATCAACAGAATTGACAATTTCGTGATAAAACTTGTTCGGGGCCATATTGCGAGGGCTATGACTTCGACCAACCGCCGTTCTATCCGAACGAAAACTACTTCGAGAATGTACGCTTGAGCGGCTTCATTCCACCAGAGGCATTCTTCTATTTAGACCAGTGCGGCTTGATACAGGATAGATTTGCAGTACCGCTTATCTACCACGTCAGGCGTAAAACTGTAGACCGGCGACTCCTGTATGAAAGAGGCATCCTCGCTCGTGATGGAGCCGAGCTGCTTCGATTCAATAGGGCTGTGTCCGAACAGGGAACCAGTTTTGGTGGCTTTAAACGGCATTTGACAATGGGTAGTCCGGGGTGGGGTATTTTTTTGCCTTGGCCGGTTTTAGTCTTAGGTACATGTACCCCTAAGATCAATATTCTCTCTTTACGTCACTAACTTGTCCCAACAGCTCGAATTTTTCCGTCAATTTCTGTATTGCGGTTCGACAAGGTGCTTCACGATGAGCCAGAAATGCTGTAGTTATGCGAACTGTAACTGCAAAATTTTCACCATTTTTGTAGTTAATTTTAATAATTTCAATGCGTTGTCGAAGTGGTATCGTTCCACTGTCAAAAAATAACAGCTTCACAACTACCGAAATAGCGGGCGATTCAAATAACACCTCTTATTGGAAAACCTATTAAGATTTTAATATTTCATAGGAAGAAATGCTTTAAATGACTCACCTTTTCATTGTAAATTTCTAAAAACGAAGCCTTCAATATAAAATTTGTTTCCTTATGATTTTTTATCAACTGGAAGAGGTACAAAAACGATCGGAAGATAAGACCATGGCGTCGATCCTTTGGATTGGGTTTTCCAGCAAACTGAAAATAAATAAAAATCAACAAGTTGACACACAAACGTAAGCAATTTCTACCAATTCTGGCGGTCCAGTCAGTGTATGCGTTTTACCCGATCCAGTCTGGCCATAACAAAAAGCAGTACAGCTAAATCCCTCCATTGCCATTTCAATAATTCGCTTGACTCCGGAATAATCCAGAATATCGTCTTGTGTTGCTCCAGGTTCAAAAACCACATTGTAGGTGTAGACTTTAACATTTTCACGATTTCGTGAGGTCTTTGAACCTGAACCGTGGCCTTCAATCTTCAAAGAACACAAGTTTTCGTCAGTTGCCAATTATTTAAGGGAAACAATGCACTTACCATAACTTGCCCATTTCCGGGAAATTGCAAAATCATATCAGGATTTCCACGTTTCTCTTTTTCATTTAACGGTCTTACACGTACAACTACATTTATATTGTCATCTGGTGTTGATGGTTCGCTTCCTGTGGACTTGGATGCGACAATTTCCAACGTATCCGCACTTCCAATTCTGTAATTTTATAAGTTTTTTTGTGTGTGTATAAGTGAGAGTGTTGGACATTGATTTCATGTGAGAAAGAAAAGCCAATTCAAGGGTGGCGACAAAGGTCATGTTCACGAGAGGTTTTGTGTTGCGTGACCTGGAGAACTCGCACTCGATTGTTTTTGTGTTTTCTTCTACTGAGGTTGTTACCCTTTTCCCCGTTGATAGAGTAAGGGTGGCTTATTTTTGTTTATCAGATTTTTGAAATCAGAGAAGGCGTCATGCTGGATTGTTTGGTCAGGAATTCTCAATATACTAACGTCATACGTGCTAAATCCCCTTCAATCGCGTTTATGACGGTAAGTCCTGCCATGAATATTCATTTGACTGATAAGTTTTCTTGTGGTTTGATTGATAAATGAAACGCACTTACAGCTCAATCTCCCCTTATTCTTTCTGAAAATGAGTGACCCAGGCCTTTTATTACATTTTTAACCGAGTAGAACAAGCCAAATAAGGCAACGTGCGATTTCATTTCATTAAGAACTGAAAAGCATGTATTCCCTTTAAATTTTATTCATGTAGATTGTTAGAGCACTTTTGTATGTGCTTAAATCAGTGTCCTGTTTCTTAATGACAAAACTAAATATCCTTCTGGGACAAAAAAAAAAAGAAAACGATCAAAAACTGTCATCAAGCTTAGCAGCAAAATAAAAATAGAAAAAACAAAACAGGGACTCAAACAGGATCCTGAATTCCACTGAAGCGTGTCCTAATGTTTACATTTTACTTCATTCAACACGCTATAGTCAGTTCGTCCAGGTCCGACATCAATTATTACCCGCCATCAATTAGCACTCCCCAACTAAATTGTCATTGATGTATAAATATATCTATGTGGATATTTTCTCTGTGTTGTCCATTAGTTTGCTTCCGTTTATCTAGTTTCGAGGATCTTCAATAGAATGTGTATAGAAGACTGTGCCCGAAGTTAAGGTCTGTACAAGTTCGTCACTACGAGCAAGTAATTTTTTTAATGGCTGTACTTTTGTTTACTCTGTACTTCCTAATTGATTGAACTGAATTTGAAAATAACACTAAGTGCACTGCCTGTGTTGGTGAAACTTGTTTTTGGAAGTGTCCAAGGGCCAACTTATAACCATACGGAAATTGAAAACATTAAGGACAGCCACAACGAACAAGTATGTAGAAATATATTTGTGAGTTGATAGCATTATTAAAAAATACTGGTTGATTGGAATTTTAAGCTTAAAGGCTCAAAGTTAATTACTGCCTTTATGTGGTAAATCTTAAGATAAAATAAAAAAAAAATGATGAAAAAAACATTTTTTTCACTGGATTACTCTAACTTATTATATGGACAACTACATTCATCCAGATATTTTCTGTAATTTTGTCATAAACAAAGGAAAAACTTGTGGCTACACAAGATGATAAGGGGTGGTCACAGGGTGACCTGTTGCATACACGGGGGCCTACTGGTCCATTGAGATCCCCTATTAAATAAAAGTAAGCATCGATGCTTTTCAAAGTTGCCGATTAACGTGGACTGGCTCGTGAACGACCCTCCACGGGGTAAGCATTGACGTGGCGGAGCGGCTTACGGTAACTACTACTATGAAGCTTAGAGCTATGCGATCGCGAAACTTGATTTCGCAGAAGGGCCTCCCATGGTCGACAGGTCGAAGCGGAGTAGGCTGTTACTACCAATTACCCCACAACGAAGGAGTGTTCCCACCAAGGCACTCCCACCGAGGGACGGCAGCGAATGAATTTCTTCTTTGGAATCAACGGTGGCGTCTCCAGTTCCAGTTAGGCCGAACTACTTGGTGAACACCTTTACGGGCTACTTCGACTTATTTGAAGCCCAGGCCGTAAAAGGAGCGGTTTTTCGGCTCTTGCACTTGGAGTCACATCAAGTGCCTGGTACTCCAGGTTGGGGGTTGTGCGTTGGGGTGACTTCCCGACCACGTAGAAAAAAGTTTAGTTGCGAAGCAACAACAGGCCTCGGAAACGGATACACTGATGACGACCCAAGCAAATGTACAAAGGACAACGATTTTCGGATATGCACGTGGAATGTTAGGTCCCTTAATAGACCGCGTGCTGCCGAACAGTTAGCGGAGACCCTCAACTGCTACAAAGCAGATATTACCGCTATCCAGGAAATGCGATGGACCGGGCAAAAGGAGGATGAAAAACTGCGACATCTACTATGGTAATTGTTACCGAGAGCAACAACAGCGACTATTTGGATGCGGATTCGTCGTGGGAAGCAGACTCAGGCAAAAAGTCTTGAGCTTCAAATGTGTGAGCGAACGCATCACGACAATCCGAATCAAGGCTAAATTCGGCAACATCAGCCTAATATGTGCGCATGCCCCACAGAAGAGAAAAAGGACGACACCAAAGACGAGTTCTACGAGCTCCTCGACAAAACATACGAGCAATGTCCTAGTTATGACATTAAAATTGTCCTCGGCGATTTTAACGCAAAGCTGGGAAAAGAGGACATCTTTGGTGGAACGGTCGGAAAGCACAGCCTGCACGACACCACATCCGATAACGGATTCAGGCTGATCGATTTTGCTGCGGGGCGAAATGTTGTGGTAGCAAGCACCTGGTTCCCTCATCTCAACATCCATAAAGGTACATGGAGATCTCCTGATCAATCAACCGTCAACCAGATTGATCACATTGCGATCGACGGAAGGCACTTGTCCAGCATTTTAGATGTTCGAACTTTCCGAGGAGCTAACATCGACTCGGACCACTACCTCGTCGTAGCCAAGGTAGTGCTACGAATATCCCGACAACGGCCAAAACAAGGAAATGCTGCAAGAAAATTCGACGTCGGACGGCTACAATCGCAAGAGATCGCCAGATCATTCTCTGATCGAGTGTCAAGTAACCTCTTAAGGAGTCCTATGCCGCCAACATCAAGTATCGAAGACCAGTGGCAACATTGCCAAAGAGCAGTTAGAGATGCCGCCTCTAATGTGCTGGGTTTCACACAGCCACCAAAACGAAACCCCTGGTTTGATGAAGAATGCAGGCAGGCCCATGCAGCCAAGCAGGAGGCATACAAAGCGGCGCTGCATAGAAGGACAAGAGCTGCTCGTGAGCTCTACGAGCAAAAGAGGAGAGAGGAACGCCGGCTTCTCAGGACGAAAAAGAGAGAGCATGAGAAGCGTCAGATCGAGGATGTTGAGAGAGCCAACAGCAGGAATGAAGTTCGGAGGTTTTACCGAAAGGTTAAACAGCTGGCTCAAGGTCATCGAGCAAGAACTGATGCCTGCAGAGATAAACAAGGGAACATCATAGTAGAATCGCAGTCAATGCTGGGGATTTGGAAAGACCACTTCTGTAGATTGTATAACGGCGACGACGAACAAAATACCGCCGTCAGACAGGAGCCTTTCATCGGACACGATGATAGCCAACAATTCCGTGAACCCGACCTAGAAGAAGTGAAAACCGCAATATCACGGCTGAAATCCAACAAAGCCGCTGGAGCAGATGGACTAGCTGCTGAGTTGTTCAAGCAGCAGGCGACGAGCTAGATAGGAGCATGCACCAAATCATCTGTAAGATATGGTCAGAGGAATGCATGCCCGATGAATGGAACCTCAGCATTGTTTGCCCGATCCTGAAAAAGGGAGATCCTCTAAACTGCGCCAACTACAGAGGAATAAGTCTACTAAACATCGCCTACAAGATCCTCTCTGCCGTAATATGTGAACGTCTGAAGCCTTTCGTCAACAATCTGATTGGTCCTTATCAATGTGGCTTCAGGCCAGGAAAGTCAACCATCGACCAAATTTTCACGTTGCGGCAGATCCTGGAAAAGACCTATGAACTCCAAATCGATACCCACCACCTTTTCATCGATTTTAAGGCCGCGTATGACAGCATCTACAGAGACGAACTGTACAAAGCTATGTCTAGTTTTGGCGTCCCTGCCAAGCTCGTTCGCTTGTGCAAAATGACGATGGAGAACTCACGCTGCTCCATCAAGGTTGGCAACGAGCTCACGGAATCTTTCGACGTCAAAAAAGGATTCAGACAAGGCGATGCACTGTCATGCGATTTCTTTAACATCGTTCTTGAGAAGATAGTGCAGAACTCCACCGTCAACACCAGAGGCACTATCTTCCAAAAATCTGTTCAACTTCTCGCGTACGCCGATGATATTGATATAATGGGAAGAACACAGCGTGATGTCAATGGCGCCTTTGTGAGAATTGAGACAGAAGCGGCAAAAATGGGTTTAGCGGTAAATGAGGGAAAAACGAAGTATATGCTGTCTTCGAGGAAGGACACCCAACACCGACGGCTCGGGCAGAACGTCACAATAGACGCATATAACTTCGAGGTAGTAGAGGAGTTTGTCTACCTAGGCTCCGCTATAAACACGGGCAATAACACCAGCGCCGAGATCAGACGAAGAATAACTCTTGCTAATCGCTGTTTCTTTGGGCTTAGAAAGCAATTGAGTGGAAAAGCCCTCTCTCGAGCAACTAAGGTAAAACTGTACAACACACTCATCATCCCAGTCCTGCTGTATGGTGCAGAAGCATGGACCCTGACAAAATCGGATGAAAGTGCCTTAGGCTGTTTCGAGAGGAAAGTGCCCGTGTGCATTGAAGGGGAATGGCGAAGAAGATACAACAGCGAACTTTACGGGTTGTACAACGACATGGACCTAGCCAGAAGGGTCAAGGTCCAGAGACTCAGATGGCTCGGTCATTTAGAGCGAATGGACACCAATGCTCCGGCCGGAAAGCCTTCGACACTATTCCCGAGGGACGTAGGAGGAGAGGAAGACCGCGACTCAGGTGGCGCACTCAAGTGGAAGAGGACCTCAATCAACTCGGAGTGCAAAACTGGAGACGACTAGCTAAGGATCGAGCTAGCTGGCGGAGCCTGTTGATTGAGGCCCAAGTCCACAACGGACTGTAGCGCCACCTTAAGTAAGAAGTAAGTAAGGCTCGTGAACGAACCAGCCTGTGCTATCTTTAAATTTCCTCATGTTTGCCATTGAGACCTGTGCTAGATCATCCAGTTCCCCAACAACCTGTTACCGAAATTACAGAGTCAGTTAGTTTGGAATTTCGGACAGTCACAGTGCAGGTGTGCCAATGGCACAACGACCCATTAGTACACCTATCAGGATTTTAATGTTCCCGTTTTCCTTTTCATTAGTATTACGCCATAAACTTCTAGAGATTATGCAACCGTCCCTGGATTTCCAGGAGTTATTGATTTTCTCTTTTGATTTAAGGCATATTTTCCTCTTGAGTATCCCAATCGGGACGAGTGGGCCCCTATCTGAAACGTCGCTTCTTCTTGTATCAGCTTTTGACCCTTTCCTGGTTAGTTCATCTACTATTTCGTTCCCTTCTATATTGATGTGTCCAGGAACCTAGCAGTGCTTAACTTGGTTAGTGTGGCAGATTCTATTTAATTCATTCCTACAGTTTAAAACTGCCACGAAAATTATAATGTTGTGCCATTTCAGCTGCTTTCTCAATGGCATAGATCTCGGCCTGAAAGACACTACAGTCAGCAGGGAGTTTATACGCCTCTTTGATGTTTTGATATTGGCAAAATACTCCAGCATCTGTTCCTGATTCCATTTTCGAACCGTCAGTGTAGAAAGGGATACCCTGTTCACTTATAAGTGAAAAAGGATCCAACCCTGTCCTGTCCTGGTATGTAAATAGGAAATTTCCTATCAAAATCAAGTAGAGGGGGAATGTAATCGGTGGTCTCAATCAGTCCTGGAATCGTGTCATATCTTTGTAAGATTAACCCGTGTCCATAAGAGCTGTGCTTCCAAAAACACATCCAGAGCTGGGAGATCCAAAATAATTTCCAACCCAGTTTGTGGTGTGGATATCTGAGCCCCTGTTATTCCTATACAGGCTAGTTTCTGTACCTTATTCACGTTCTTGAGATAGCTTGATTATTTCACCGTTTTCCACCATATAATAGAGCCATAGGCATAGGTAAGAATGGGTCTGACAATCGCTGTGTAGGTACGTCTATTGGATGACTTGCGGTCGCATACCCCAACATTCACCGAAGGTGCTTTGGCATGTATAGAATGCACATAATGCTTTTTTCATTCTTTCCTGAGCATGTGGCTACCAAAATTTGATGACTAATAAATCATCAACTAGTCATAAGCCCACGTACCAGTGTGGCTTTAGGCCAGGCAGAACAATGATAGACCAAATATTCACACTGAGGCAGATCCTTGAAAAGAACAACGAATTTCAAGTCGAAACCCACCATCTTTTCATCTACACCAAAGCCGCTGATAGCATCCACCGGCCACCGCCAGGAGCCTTTGATGGCGATGTCTTAATTCGGGATCCAAAAAAAAAAAAAAAAAACTGATCCAGCTGTGACGCATGACGCTAAACAATACGCAATGCAGTATGCAAATGAGCAACAGCTCTTCCGAATTGTTTCAAACACTGCGCTGTCATGTGATTTCTTCAACTCGTTGGTCTTGATTTGAATGAGGTGAAAACAAAGCTATCAACAAACAAAGCAACATCTGTCCATCGCCTAGGACAAAACTTCACTGTTGGTAGCAGCAATTTCGAAGCTGATACTTCGGTTTAGAAGAACAACTAGGTTCAAAACTCTTTACTTGAAAGACAAAGTGTCTGCTATACAAATCTTTGATTTTACCAGTTCCTGTCTACGGCGCGGCGCCGAGCGCTGGACAATAAGTAAAAAAAAGGAATTGATATTGGGTACTTTCGAAAGAAAAATTCTACGGCCTGTACCAAGATGTGGATGTAGTCTAGAAGGCCATGTGGCTCGATCACATCGAGCGCATGTTGGACGGACTTTTAAATTGATTGCACAATCTTTTCAAGAATGATGTTGAAGAAATCACATGACAAAGCATCGCCTTGTCTAAAATCTTTTTTGACATTAAATGCGTCCGTTATGTTTTTTTCCGACCATGATGGAACAGCGTGAATTTTCCATTGTCATACAGAGACGGATGAGTTTTTCTGGGATGCCAAAACTAGACATTGCTCTATATATAATTATTGGTCTCTATAGACCTGTCATACGCGGCCTTGAAATCGATGAAAAGGTGGTAGGTTATCGATTTGAAGTTCCTGGGTCTTCTCCAAGATCTGCCGTAGGGTGATATTTGATCGATAGTCGACTTTCCGGGTCTGAAGCCACACTGATAAGGACCTATCAGGTTGCTGACGAAGTTCAAACAGCACGGGAGACAAGATCTTATAAGCGATGTTAAAGAGACTTATACCTCTGTAGATTCGGGCATAAGATGTGAAGTTCCATTCGTCGGGAATGCTCTTCTTCCGACAAAATTTTGCAGATGAGCTGATGCATGCTCCTAACCAAATCATCTCCACCTGCTCAGTTCGGCGGCTAGCCTGTCTGCTCCAGCGGCTTTGTTCGCCTTAAGTATGTATATCGCTATCTTCACTTCGTCCATATCGGGTGGGTGGAATTGTTGACCTTCCGAACCCAAATTGAATGGTTCTGTATTGCTGACGGAGTTTTGCTCGTCATCGCCATTTTACAACTTGGAAAAGTGGTCTTTCCATTACCTCAGCATTGACTGCGGTTCCACTATGATGTTCTCATGATGGTCTCTACAGGCTTCAGTTCCCGGTGTATAAGCCCTGGAGGTTTGTTTCACCTTTTTGTAGAACTCTCAAACCTCGTTCCTGGCGAGACAGCTCTTGAAGAGCCAAGACCTAAATGGCTTACTCTCATCAACAACTCTGGGTGCGGTGAAAAGAACTGAGGTGACCTGCAATTTATCGCTGATTCTGAACGACTAAGTTGAGAAGCTTTTTTTTCATGACAGATCGAGACCCTTGGAAGTTTTGTCAGTTCTCCGCAGGAGGCAGTACCCGTGAAGATGAAATACAAACTTTATGGGCATAGGTAGGACTCAAACACACGACGCGACGTTCTGTTAAGCTGGCTGCAGAAACTACTAAGCCACGGGCAGCTATTATTTCATTTTAGATTGCAATTAAATTAAATTAAACAAGAATTATAACAATTTTTGTTAACCACTTATATGTAAAAACTCATTTAATTTATTTAAACCAATTTGATAATATGTTCTAAACCGTAGGTACATGATAAGGATCATCAGCATGATTATCAACTGATGGGCGGACAATCCATCATTTGTATTCACAAAAAGTCATTTACCTTCGTCTAGACTCATGAGTGTACACTAAGTATTCTTACAATAAGACAAAGGAACGTTGTGGTCAAAATGTGAAGAAACCACTCAAGAATGATTACTTTAATCCTACACAAACCGTTGCACAAGGTTAAAGATCTTTAGTCATGACAATTCGTTATTTTGTAGTAGGAGTTCTTGCAATAAAAGAAACAAAGTTCGACAAACCTTTAACATAAAGAGGCAGGTTAATTTACTTATTAATAAATAAATAAAACTGTATAGTCTATAACCTATACAGTTTGATTTGCGGAAAACTTCATTAAGTGTAGATACTTGCGACCGAATCTATCCTTACATACGTTTCAGCCATATATTTTCTAAAGTAATTTTATGACGATAAATAACTAAGCCAACTCGCTCTCACTAGTTATCATAGCTGGTCAGGCTTTGGGGAATATAACAGATAAACAAATTTCCGATTCCTGTTTACGAAATCATCAAGGTCGTAAACCTTAACTGACATTTTTGTTTTTAATATTTTACTCGCCATTAACAGCTGAATATGTTTATTACAATAATTACAGGAAGTTGATAAACCAAAAATATCCGTCCATTAGGGAATGGAAATATGAATTAATCTTCTATTCCGCTGTTAAGTAATGAAACAAAAACAAATACACTTCGATAGAGGAAATCGCCTGCTTTAATAAGCTTCTTATCACCTTTATCACTTGTGTATCTACAACTTGACAGGCAAATTGGTATTAAAATGACGACCGATTACCAAATTTGAAGGTACACATTATCGAGCCATGGAACCAATAGTGAAATTCCAAAAAGATAGCCTACTCCAAGTTTCACGCCGTTTTTCAAGAGTATAGGAATATAAGCTCCAAAATATACCAAAGTATAACAACCTGGGTCAAAATTGAACATAAATAAGATAATTTATGGCAGAATGGGTACAGACTAAGACTATTCATCGCCACCACCAGAGCCATGAACTCATCTCTATTAAGGTTAAACAATTTTCCGATACTTAATTTTGTTTTAGTGCTTACACTTAATGAAATCAATGAAGGAATTTAAGTGACTCTGGTTTGAATAAATAGTTGTGTTTGGTCAATCATGATTTTGGGCCATTAATAATTTGGTAGCTGGAAGGAATCATCATTGATTAAAAATAAAAACACTTTTTGTGTAGGCTTGTTCCGTTAATGGCATTTAATTAGCAATTATTGTTGTTAAAGAACAACAGAGGTGCCCAACAGGGGTATAAATAAGTTGTTAATGGATAAAAATGGTAAATTTCGTACACTATACTGTCGACTATTAGAGATCGATATAGTAGTGGAATTCATTTGTTATTTAGGAAAGTTTAAGGTGTTTTACGGGTGCTTCGGTGTTTTTTTTTTTTTTTTTCAAGAAAGTCTTCGCTCTTGTTCATAAGAATAAGGCTTATAATTTTACTGGTGCGGGTGCATAACTTCACGAGTCATAATTTCACCTCAAATGGGTTATAATATTTCACTTTGGTTGGGTGAAATTGTTTTCCACCTTAGGTGAGCAATGATTTCAACTGAAATTTAGATGAAATTATTTCCTATGTATTTAGCCATTCCACAACTCAGGGGTGCCAGGACGTAACTTAATACCATCGAAAGAGCATACAAATTTTGAAATAGACATTTGAAACAGAGAAAACTACTCGATAGAAAATAGCTATCGAACAATCCTTTTGCCAAAAGTATGGAACCCAAACCAAATCGATTTATAAACAAATAACAACATGAATTTTGACTCATTTTATAAGTATACGTTTATTGTTAAACCGTATTTTTTGACTTTCTTTCTACAGCATTCCACATTGTAACTCATTTCTAAGGGATTGCATTGGACTCTCCTTCATCCAGGATGAATCGTCCTCACATTTAAGGCTATGTCTCAAGGCAAAAAAATGAAAGGCACTTTGTGCGAAACTTCATAGCGCCCACAATTGTTTGAATATTTTAATGAAATAAAATTATTTTGGTTTGAAAAATGTTAAGCTACATATATTGTGCAGAATTTTTGTCTTTATAACTTAACTTCAACGTGAAAACGTGAAAAAATTATCATTTTCGTATTGACTTGAAAAATTACCTACAAATTTTAGTTAAAAAGCGTTTAAATTTTTTTGATTTAATAATTCACAATGAACAACATCAAGTATCGAAGACCAGTGGCAACATTGCCAGAAAGTAGTTAGAGATGCCGCCTTTAATGAGCTGGGTTTCAAACAACCACCAAAACGAAACCCCTGGTTTGACAAGAACTGCTCGTTGAGAGAACCAACAGTAGGAATGAAGTTCGGAGGTTTTATCGAAAGGTTAAACAGCTGGCTAAAGTTCATCGAGCAAAAACCGATGCCTGCAGAGATAACAAGGGAACATCATAGTAGAATCGCAGTCAATACTGGGGATTTGGAAAGACCACTTCTGTAGACTGTATAACGGTGACGACCGACAATCAAAACACCGCTGTCAGACAAAAGCCTTTCATCGGACACGATGATAGCCAACAATTCCGTGAACCCGACCTAGAAGAAGTGAAAACCGCAATATAACGGCTGAGATCCAACAAAGCCACTGGCGCTGGAGCAGATGTTTAGCTGCTGAGCTGTTCAAAGCAGCAGGTGACGAGCTAGATAGAAGCAAGCACCAAATCATCTGTAAAATATGGTCAGAGGAATGCATGCCCGATGAATAAAACCTCAGCATTGTTTGCCCGATCCTGAAAAAAGGAGATCCTCTAAACTGCGCCAACTTCAGAGGAATCAGTCTACTTAACCCGCCTACAAAATCCTCTCTGCCGTAAAATGTGAACGTCTGAAGCCTTTTGTCAACAATCTGATTGGTCCCTATCAATGTGGCTTCAGGCCAGGAATGTCAACCACCGACCAAATTTTCACGTTGCAGCAGATCCTGGAAAATACCTATGAACGCCAAATCGATACCCACCACCTTTTCATCGATTTTAAGGGCGTGTATGACAGCATCTACAGAGACGAACTGTACAAAGCTATGTCTAGTTTTGGCGTCCCTGCCAATCTCGTTCGCTTGTGCAAAATGACGCTGGAGAACTCACGCTGCTCCATCAAGGTTGGCAACGAGCTTACGGAATCTTTTGACGTCAAAAAAGGATTCAGACAGATATATGATGTTCATATTGAAAGACTGGAATCTGTGCAAAGAATTTTACCCGTTTTTTGTTAAAAGGATTGCAGTGGATTGATCCCCTAAATACCCTTCCATACGAAAATCGTTTGTCAATCCTTAACATGCAAACACTACAACAGAGAAGAAATAATAATGATATTGTGTTTTTCCATCAAATTATAACTGGAGTCACTGATGCTCCTGACCTTCTCTGTAAAATATTGTTTTGCTCTCGAGGGGGAGGTTATAATCTCCGTAGTCAGGATCTGATTAAGATCCATATTCATCGTACTAATTATGGAATGCATGAGCCTTTGACACGTATGGGTAGACTTATAAACTGGAACTCAAAACTTTTTGATTTTAATTTAAGTAAAATTCAACTCAAATTAATTTTGAAAACCAGTGTTCCACTTTCTTAATGTTTTATGTTGATTTTGTAATGTTTTTTTTTGTCTCTATTTTATGTTAATTATTTATGTGTGTTGTGTTATTTGTTTTAGTTTCGTTATGTGCTTACTAACAACTAACACCACACTAAGTGATGAGCCGGTGGTATAACACAGTCCTTGTGTTGGCAAACCATTGGTCGTAATATGGTGCTTGCTATAAGCCTATACGACCAATTCTGATAGTGTGTAAAAAAAAAAAAAAAGGCGATGCACTGTCATGCGATTTCTTTAACATCGTTCTTGAGAAGATAGTGCAGAACTCCAACGTCAACACCAGAGGCACTATCTTCCGAAAATCAGTTCAACTTCTCACGTACGTCGATGATATTGATATAATGGGAAGAACACAGCGTGATGTCAATGGCACCTTTGTGAGAATTGACACAGAAGCGGCAAATATGGGTTTAACGGTAAATGAGGGAAAAACGGTCTTCGGGAAGGACATCCAACAACGACGGCTCGGGCAGAACGTCACAATAGACGCATATAACTTCGATGTAGTAGAGGACTTTGTCTACCTAGGCTCCGCAATAAACACGGGGAATAGTTCTTCGGGTCATTTTTGGCCCCTTGTGTTGGGGAATGGCGAAGAAGATATAACAGCGAACTTTTCGGGTTGTACGACAGGGACCTAGCCAGAAGGATCAAGGTCCATAGACTCAGATCGCTCCGTCACTTAGAGCGGATGGACACTATTGCCGATGGCCGTAGGAGGAGAGGAAGACCGCGACTCAGGTGGCGCACTCAAGTGGAAGAGGACCTTAATCAACTTGGAGTGCAAAACTGGAGACAGCTAGCTAGGGACCGAACTGACAAAAACAAAAAAAAACAAAATAAGCTTTCTGATCATAACTCGTTAACAAGACCTCGCAGACAGTTTTGGTTTTCAGTACTTTATAACAGATCGCGGGCAATTTTAAAAGGGGGAAATCGAAAAAAATTTTGATAACATCTTATAACTGAGTGCTGAAAAATAAATTCGCTGACAGAACACTTAAAAATCAGATGGATTCCAATATTCCGACCCTCAAAGCCTTCGACACCATTCCCGAAGGATGTAAAATGGGAGGAAAGCCGCTTCTCGGGTGGAGAGGACCTCAATCAAGTGAAGTGCAAAACTGAACACCGCTACTAGTAGCTAGTACTTCGCTGTGTGGCGAAGACTTGATGCCCAAGTCCAAGTCCAAGGTCTTGACGAGCCATCAAGGTCAGTTTAAAATGCAAAGTCAAGTCAATCAAAAGGAGCAGATCATCTCCACTCTTTGAGGACAAAGATAACTTAGACCATTATGAGTTCAACCAAATTTAACTATCCAGCATTAACTGATTCATAAACACTTAGCTAAATATGATAGAAGAAAATTCGCCAAGCTTTTCCGCCAACAATTCATTTCCACTCCCCCAAAAAAATTGCCCTAAGCCATCGTTCCTTTTCAAACGAAATGCAGTGTGTTTCTCATATTTTTTAACGTTCTTCCGTATCAATAGAAAAAAAAAACTGTATTGGAAAACAGTCCCTTATCAATAGGCGCCAAATCCAATACAAATGCTAGTTCCCATGCTCTATTTTAGTCTCGACGACCGACCAACGGCGACGTCGATAAACATAAATGAAATAATAGGTCAAGTGACTTATTGATAGAGAAATGATGTATTATCCGTTTTCCGTTGTAACACAATTTCGAAGTGTTTTCTTTGGGAATGCTTGGAATGTTGGTATGGGTGAATTCTTCGACATTTTATTATTCTACACGAATTTCGAAAAATGAATGTTTTATTTTTCTTAATCCAAAAAATAAATGTCCTTGAATTTTTCCAACATCACAGTGAGATATAATTACTTTCCCAGTAGATTGCAAAGCGCATTTTTCCATTAACCCCTTTTAGTGAACCTCTTTGTCTTTCGGGTCATTCTGAAACTTTTTCCAACTTCAAACAGTATAACGGTATAACGAAAACATAAATAGCAGTTTTGCGTGAGTTTAAAAATTAAACACTGAAACCGCTTTATCTCTGATGTCCGTTTTTACTCGCAGGACAACTCGCAGGACACTTTAATTCAACACGACTTACTCATTATCACGGGATCGTAAAAAGACAGGTGTATTCCGTGATCTGTCTTTGCTGCTACTTCCCCCCGAATTCCTTTGTCGAATGCTATTATTGAGACTCCTCGACCGTGGTATGCTTTCCTTTTGTGTTGGAGGTGTTTGTTGGGCTTTCCGATTACGTGATGGATTTATTTTGTTTATCGAATGCGGTACACTTGATGCGCGGGTAACCATTTTCAGCTCATTGTTATTGTTTTGTTACACTTGTTTCACTCACTTCTTTCTATTGTTTAAATTTAAAATATGAACAATAATAATAAAGGAACGAAAGGATAACGTTTGCCGCCGACAAAGGTGTTCGATCACGAAAGACTCTTATTCAACTGAATTGTAGTGCAGGCGCTCTTTTTGACCAAACTCAACCGACACGGACAACTCATTGAGGTACTACCACATCTTTCGTGTTGGCTGTTAATCACGTTGAGCGCCAAAGCCAATAGTCCATTCTTTTTGACGGTCACCTGTATTTCACTATACAAGTAAGGAAATTAATATTTATGCTAATGGATGCACTGTAAAAAAGTATTTGACAATTTTTAAGGAAAACGTATTTTTTTCTTAAATCAACTTATTTTTTTTATCAATCTCGAATCTAATTCTTGCAAACTATTCAATTCCAGAATTATTTATTTTTTATTTCATACTTAAACTATTCCTTGTTCGGCAACATGAGCCCATAACAAATCAAAGTGCACGGTAGTGCCCAGTCAAGTTCTAGCACTATTCCTTTTTTACAGGATCAAGAACATTCTTAACCCCCCATTACTTTTGAACCCACAGAGTTAGAAGCTTCAAATGTAAATTACGTGTTGACTTCATGGAGACAAAGGCCCTGTAATAAAAATAATTTTGTGGAACCTCTACTTCCTGAGATATTGAACAGTAAAAATTTCAAAAACCGTAATTGACTGACTGACTCACTGACTGACTGATCATCAAAATTATTTAACAATATCAGAATCTTAAAATTTGGTAGAATGGGAGGTTTTCAGATGTACGCAAAGGGAAAAATCGAAAATTTCATTTTTGTTCATTCAGTGAGCGTGGTATCCACCCACTTTTTTAAAATAGTCGTAGGATGTTGAAATTCGGGATTCGGATAGGGTTTAGGTTGAATATCAGGAAAAATATAAGTAACATATTTAAATTTCATTAAGGGGCGTGGTTTCCATCCACTATCTAAAAACGGTCGTAGGATGTTGAAATTTGGAATTCTTGTAGGGTTTTGGTTGGATGACATGAAAAAAAATATGATTGCGAACCATGGAGTCCACATGACTTACTTCCCAAAGTAGAAAAATACGTAAAAATACATATTAGTGTTTTTGCGAAATATTCAGCCGATTCATCCCGTTGTAGTTGTGCACGCATGTTGGTTCAAAGTCAAATTCTATAAACCTGATGATTTTATGAAGAACATTAAGTTTATTGAACAACAGTGGCGACATCCGCCAAAAGTTGATCTTACCATTACGTGGACTCATTAACAATTACTTTGCACAGTAAAATACGGCCCATATACTATATTGCTCCTGAATATTGTTAGTATTTCCGGTTAAGTATTTCTGAATATTAATCTTAATACGGCAAAGCAGCGTTTGGTGGGTCAGCTGGTAATCAAATATAGTATATGATACTCCTGAATATTGTTTTTTTTTTACACTTACTATAAGATTTTTGCATTATTGTTGAAATTATTGCAGAAATTATCATAATTTTCATTATATTAGGGTTGTCTTAGATTTTTGATTGCCATTAAAGAACCTCTAAGCCGATTTCGCTCAAAACCTAATCAGCTCATAACAACACAATATACCGCGTCGAATGAGGCCAATTTTATGACAATACGATGAGTGGTTCGCGAGATAATTGAGCTGAAAAAACGTAACGCACGTCCGCACATACGAACACACATATACACACACAGACATCATCATAAAAACGCTTGATTCGGATTCTAGTGACCTCAAAACATCGAGAAATGCGAAAATTGGAGATTCACAAAATCGGCCCCATTACAATAACTTCCTCTGGGAAGTTAAAAAACATGAGAAAGAAATTCTATTTCCATTTAGGGGTGTGATATCCCATTTTATCTATCGAAATGGTCGAAAACGTTTAAGAGAAAATATAAGTAGTTGGTCGTTGGATGTTGAACACTGATGTTCATAGCACTCCCATGAGTAATATTCTTTCGTGGTTTCACAATGGACCCTTGGGTCTAAATGAGTTAACTACATCCAACCTACAAATTCTCATTCAAACCATTCAAGTGGGTGCCGGGCGGGAAATGATCACCATAGTAGTCCTGTGCGTCTTTGGATCAGCTAAGAACCCCTCCATAGAGGTTCCTTATTTCAGTGGTGAAAATTTCAAGTTCACTTGGCCAGTTTTCGTTTGATGCGTGTTTACTGACACTTTTAAACTTGAAAAGTAAACTTGAAATTTTCATTCACACTAACTTTGGGCTCAGTTTCTATTTTCGTTTAATATTGTTGTATTATCTTCTATGATTTAAAATATTCAGTATAAACACTTTTACTTGTTAAGAACTTGGCGTTCTTTTAGATCTCATTAATTTTGCTGGCTGACTTTTTATACAGTGTTGTTCGTTCATAAGAGAACTTGGCTCTTTTTTAACATTTTCAGCCGTATTTATTAGATTCTCCTTATACACCTCTATACAGTATATTAGCTATGCTATGAATAAGCTCTTATGTTACGTCGAATAAATTCTTATTTATAAAAACTTGTTCAATATAGCATAGTTATGTTAGATCTCTGTCAAATAAAAGTACCAAAACGATGATCTACTACATTCGACAGACATTTGAATTTCAAAAAATTATTATTTCCTGTCAACAGTTGATGTGTTTGAATAAAATTTGTTTCATATTTTTTTAGAAAACTGATTTTTATTTCGAAATTCTTTTTCACAAATGCTCATTGGATAAAACCGTTTTTTATCAAGTTAAGGCCTTCGGGAGAGCGAATCTATGTCATTCACAACACCGGTAAATTGATATGGCATTTTTAGTTGCTGACAAGAATCACATAAATTTCAAATTTCTTGACAGATTATAATAAAAATTAATAATTTTTGTTTTATTGACGTGTGATGTCTGACACAAACGTATTATAGTACCTTATAATAAGCTTTATACAACCCTAAGCGATTGTATAGCTTATTCAATCCCTATGTAGGGTAGCTAGAACTTTATAAATAAGGATTTTCCTTATACAGGCATAATAAGTCTTATAATAACTCTATGTTAGGTTTATAAATAAGGCTGTATATGTTTTTTTTTTCTGATAAGTTTTAAGTTATACCACAAATAACAATTGATGACAAATTTTATTCAGTGTATTAGCTTCATTAATTTACATACACAATGTAGGCATTCAGAGTAAGGCATTCAGAGTAATATTTCAAATTCTGTCGATTAATGACCAGTGTCCTGCCTTTGATTCATGCGCACATCGCAAATTCAAGCTCTTTTTCCTTATTATTATTATTTCTTTGTTTTGTTTTTGTTTCCTTCCCCTATAGGCCTAACTTAAGGTATGATATGAATATCATTATGACTTTACTGCCCTTAAACGAAAACTATTGACTTTTAAGGTACTGACTCGATACATCATACCTTATTCCTTGAATGCATTTTGGAGATATGGATGGATGTACCTACATTATATTATATTAACCGTTATATGTACTCCTTATTGTAGACTTGATGTGAATAGGAAAGTGTACAATTTGTGTGTTGATGCCATGATACAAGTGTATCTGTGTTTACACATCAACATTATTTTGTTTTCCTGAAAATAATAAGTGCATTTAATACGAATACTTACAATTTTGTTCCTTCATATTCACACTTATTGAAATTTTGGTCAAATAACGATGAATATGGAAATCGAAGTTTTTTATGTGTCCTGCTTTGCATCTACTCTACACAGTACCTACTACGAATATTTATTATTCGAATTTTCTTCAAGCGTAACCAAACGCGTGTTACTCACATAACTTTTTGTTAACTATAATCCCAGTCATCATGAGTCACATATGACTCAAATTGTTAGTAGAATACACGTACATGATAATGAATAAACAAAATGATACATCGGTTTTTGAAAGAACCCCTAAAGATTAGGCCAGTTCCACTTAACAACATCTCACTGAGATCTCAGAGATTTTTTAGGTGGAACAAAAAATCTCAGCTAAGAACTGAGATTTTCTTCTCTGATCTCTGAGATGAAATTATTTTGGATTCGATTTCTCACTCAGCTATTTTGACGTGACTGACATATGTACAACAACAATTTGTAAGGTAACCATTATATCTCAATGAAAACTGAGAATTATGTTCCACCAAATGATTTTGCCTCAGTCAAAGTGACATTGAGTTCTCAGTGAGATGTTGATAGGTGGAACTGGCCTAATGTCATTTCATCTGCAATTCTGCATATACGAGGTTTCACAAATACATAGCCATTCAACCATTAGAAACAAAAAAATATGTTTGCATGTTCGTTTGGTATCTAGAATTGGACAGTTCTGTGTACCTATCATAGAGAATCTATTTACCTAGAGTCGCAACTCGCTCTCATTTTTTAAAAATCACTGTCCAAAAAATGTTGTGGTGAGTCTCTCAATTTACTCTTATTTTTCGTGTCCGTGAATCTGTGAAAGAGGTAAAAAAAAAATTCAATAAGGACATGACCGCACTGTTTTAAGGGTGAAATAAACTCTACCAACGTGTTTAAATGTGTTTTTTTAGTTATTTATTCGTAAATCATAGTTGAATTCCATTTAAAAAGCAAAAAACACTATGCACTGCACTTTGTACTGTTATTTCAATACTTAAAACATGAATTTCATACAATTATTTTTTATTTTTTAAATTTTTGAATTCAACTGACTCTTATTTTTGAATTTTGAGCGCAGACTTTTAAAATTGAGCCTAGGCTTTTCACCTTATTGAGCCCAGCACACAGGCCTACCCATTGCAAATGTATTGGTTCGGCCTCCCATTTGAAATGCATTGAAAAACCTATACATTTACATTGGGTAGTATATTTTATCAAATTTAATTTTTTTAGTCGAAAGAGAGTAAAATGCCTTGAGTTGCGACTCTAGGTATACCTCCTCTGTGGGTAATAGAGAGAACAAAATATTCGTTTTCGAAAACATTTCCTTTCGAAAAGAATTGCAGAGTAGGGCGTAGGACCCTGGGGCATAGAGAATATATAATACCTAGAGTCACGACTTCGGGTGTTCGCTCTCTTTTTGCCAACAGGCTGCAATTTGGTCGTTTTGTACTAACCCAGTGAGAATGTGTTAGTTTTCCAATGCTTTTTAAATGAGAAACTGCACCCATACATTCGCACTGAGTTAGATACAATGCTCAGGTTGGAGTCGAGGTGGGTTTCATGGGCAAATAAGATTCCGTTGAGCTCAGCATTTTCAAAAAAAAAAATTAAACATAAAAAAAATAAATAAATACGTTATATTGTTTCTTTGCACGTTTAACATATAATTGCACTATAATTTACCCATATTTGTATCAAAAATCTTAATAAATCTTTTAAAAAAAGTTGTGCGTTTAGTCTCGTATTTGCTGTGGTGGAAGTCTTTCACTTTGGGTTTGTGCATCAGGAAAAAAATTTTGTCACCGCTTAGTACGCACTCTTTTGTCACCTCTTAAGCACTATTCACATGAGCACGAACGACGACCAACGAATGAACGAAAATTCGTCGATTTTGACATTTCTTTCACATGAGAGTTTTTAATTCGTCGCGAATGAACAACCAAAACACAAGGCAAGAATGATTTTTGAGGTTATACGCGCGCGAATATTTTGTTCGTTGGGAGTGTGGATGATGTGGAACGCGAATACAGTTTGGCAGTTCGTATCAACTACAATACTTTTCGCGACGAATAAATTTGTTTTCTCAAATTTATTAACATTTGAGATTAAAAATTTAATTTATGCATCACAAATCAAACATTAACTTCACTTTTATCGTTTTGTTGACAATTTGTAAAGAAATACGGCTCCAAACGTATCTGAAATCACTTTTCTTCATTCATTCGTCGTTCGTTGGTCGTGCTCATGTGAATAGTGCTTTACACAGATTCACGGACACGAAAAAAGAGAGGATTGTGAGAGTTCACCTCAGAAAAATGTTGAGGGTGTTTTCGGCAAGGTAGGCAAAAAGGTCGCGACTCTAGGTATTATATATTCTCTATGCCTTGGGGCCTGATTATAGGATTCGCGGCAAAGCGTTTTGTAAGCGAGTTTGACATTTTTCAATTATTGCTTATGCTTTCGCCTTCTTTGTTTTGATTTCGACCAATTAACGAATTCGAAGGGGAATTTGAAATGCCATAATGTTTGCTGGCGAGTTTAAATCCGAAAGCTTTTTATTGGCGGATTCACAGGTGAAAGAGTGTTTATTATTATTAACTGGAATATTGGAAAAATTGTCAAACCAAAAGTGTTAAGTCACCGCCGCTATTTCGTTAATATGGAAAAACGAAGCAAAACGAATTTGAAAGGTCGACTTGAAAACGATCAGCTGCAAATCCCATAATCAGGCCCCTGGACTGTAGCGCCACCATAAGTAAGTAAGTAAGGTGTTAATGTCAATGTCAATTTTACCAACCGAAAGAATTATTATGGTAATAAAAATGCAATCAATTTATTTTCGTGTAGGAATATTGTTGTATTTCTTCATTTTTCCTTTTATGTGTTGTGTGGGTATATCAGTGTTTTTATTTTCGACATAATCCATTATAATATATGAAGAACAAGAACAATTTAACAATACATTAAACTGTTTAACTATTATATTCATAGTGAGTAGCAATAGTTTTAATTTTTCTTTTGTAATAATTCACAGACATGTTTGAATTGAGAGAAACAAAAAAACTCATTGAAAATTTAAAATTAAAAAAAAGAATTGAAGTTCGGATATTTATTTCTGTAATCTAAAAAAAATAATAATCAATAGAATCACGAATCACATCCATGTTTATACAAATTATTATATGTATGAATATCGTACACAACTAAACATAGAATTTATTGAAAAGTCCCTCAGACATTCTCAGCTAAATTTCTTAAAAGTCTACTTAAATGTTAAAAATATTAATATTAATATTTATAATGAACTATTGTTAATATTTTGTTTAAAAAGTAATTTTTAATTGTACAGTTCTAGTCTATAGATTTTGAATACATATTTACATAGAAGAACAACAAAACTAGCTCTTTTTTTATATTGTTTTTTAATTTTCCTGAAATCACAATATTTATTTTATTATTCAACTAATCTAGAGTTTAAATCATTTTACTGTTTTTTTCTTTTCTTCAGTTTTTACTTCAATTTCATGATTTTAAACTTCGAGATTGTGTTACAGAATAGTTTAGGGATTAATTTATAATTAATAAGCGTATTTCTTAAGTGTGTGTGTGTGTTTTTATAAAGATACATGATTTTATTTTTCTTATTTGTTTATTCTGGTTCTAGCTTAACACTCTGAATATATAAAATTTACATATCGATGGCATTATTAAGTTTCCAAATGCTTTCTTGCATCCACCGAAAATGATATTGTTCTGTAAAGAAAGATGAACAAATTTATTGATTTGTTGACGGGAAAAGTTCGTTCGATTTTTGTTGTGTTTAATATTTAATAACAAATTCTGGTGCAATCAGCAATCGCTGCAAATCTGGTGCAAACAGATTGCAATTATACAGGGTTTTTGCGCCTTTGTCAGAATTGGGACAGAAGCGGCAAATGGAACGAAGTACATGCTGTGTTCGAGGAAGGACACCCAACACCGACGGCTCGGACAGAACATCACAATAGACGCATACAACTTCGAGGTAGTAGAGGAGTTTGTCTACCTAGGCTTCGCTATAAACACGAGCAATAACACCAGCGCCGAGATCAGACGAAGAATAACTCTTGCTCATCGCTGTTTCTTTGGGCTAAGAAAGCAATTGAGTGGAAAAGCCCTCTCTCCAGCAACTAAGGTAAAACTGTACAACACACTCATCATCCCAGTCCTGCTGTATGGTGCAGAAGCATGGACCTTGACAAAATCGGATGAAAGTGCCTTAGGCTGTTTCAAGAGGAAAGTTCTTTGGGTCATCTTTGGCCCCGTGTGCATTGAAGGGGAATGGCGAAGAAGATATAACAGCGAACTTTACGGGTTGTACAACGACATGGACCTAGCCAGAAGGGTCAAGGTCCAGAGACTTCGATTGCTCGGTCATTTAGAGCGGATGGAAACCAATGCTCCGGCCCGAAAAGCTTTCGACACAATTCCCGATGGCCGTAGGAGGAGAGGAAGACCGCGACTCAGGTGCCGCACTCAAGTGGAAGAGGACCTCAATCAACTCAAAACTGGAGACAGCTAGCTAGGGACCGAGCTGGCTGGCGTAGGCTGTTCTAGCCTTTTAGGCAAGATGTTTGGATTTCTTAAGACGGTGCAAGAAATTTTTCTCCCCGTCTGGATCTGGCTATTATCTATAAAACCAACATATATCCGGCCAAAGCTTGCGTACAATTCACATCCTTAAGCGTCTTAGATGGAATACAAAAAAGAGCTGTAAGAATGATTGGTGATAGAGATATCACTGATGCATTCACTCCTTTAGACCACCGTCGTAACGTAGAGTGTCTTTCCTTGTTCTATCGCTACTTTTACGGTAATTGCTCTAGTGAAATAGCCAGTTGCATTCCTCCCCTCAAACAATTCGCCCGTAATACTCGCGCTTTTGGCAATGCCCATCATAACCCTCGAGCCCAACTTCGGACGTACTCTCAAGTATAGGGAATCATTTTTTTAGCCTTGCCACGCGAATGTGGAACTCTCTTCCACACTCTGTATTTTCCAGTCATTACAATGTTCAAGTATTTAAGACCAATGTACACCGACATCTCCTTTCCAACCCCTTCCCTTCTTCCTAATGCTCTCACTGTGTCTCTGGTATAAAAAATATATAACAAATCCCTTGAGTGGGTGGAAATTATAAAAAAAGTGAAGTACACGTTGCTCAAGGACAACTGAGAATATTGTTGCCGTTGCTCCAAGTGTTGAAGAAAACTCAGATTCAGTTGTGTTAATAAGAACACAAGGCCGATCATCAACAACATCTTGTCTTTGCTGATTGGGTCCTTGAAATGCATGAAAATGATCCGGAATTCCATCGACAAATTATTTTGCCTGATGGGGCCCATTTCCACCTCGTTGGCTACGTCAACAAGCAAAATTGTAGTGTCTGGGGTTCAGAAAACCCAAGAGTTAGTTGAGAAGGCTCTCCATCATCAAGGTGTGACTCTTTGGTGCGACCTCTCTTGATTGGACCGATAGTTACAGTGAATGGATTTCGCTATCGAGAGATGATTAATGATTTTTTATGTCCGGAGTTGGATGGTATTGATCTGGACAGCGTTTACTTTCAACAAGACGGTGCTACTTGTCACAGAAACAACGAAAACATTGATCTTTTACGGGAAAAGTTTCGGGACCGTGTTACCTCTCGAAGAGGTGATCACAATTGGCCACCGAGATCTTGTGATTTAACACCTTGCGTGCAGAACTAATGAAATTTTTAAACTTACCTCGAAATGTTTCTCCTGCGAACGCATCAATTACGACAACTGTGGATACAGCTCATTTGAATATTTCGGTCGACATTCGGCACAAAACCATTTGCCTTGTGGAGCAACCATTATTCCCACGCACTCGAAGTGGAACCATTCGATCATACAGTTATCTCCGTCGCACGCAATCATTTCGCTCACCTCATCATAGGGACACCGACAATAGCAATAGACACTCTCTCCTTCTCGCGGCTGTCGAGCACCAGCCGGGGGTGCTATTGGATAGCGTATATTGTTCCGCTTGAAATATTGTAATGTGGCAAAATCAGGATTGGGTAGCAAAGCTGGTGGAATTTTTTGATTGAACGCCGTAGCTTGAGGTGCTTGAGGAGGTGGTGGTGGAGCTGGTGTGGGTTCGATAACAACGGGAGCAGGCGTTGAATTCCACCGTGGAATAACTGACGCAGCAGACACAGTGTTTGTTGTCGGCAATTCCATTTCCTCGTCGCTACTGTCGCTATCGTCCGATTCATCACGACTCGAAGAATACGATGATTGATGATGAGTTACAACCGGGGGCGGAGGGGGAGGCAGAGCGACACCAACAAACGGTGGCTTATTTGGTTTTGGAGGACGTATTTTCAAAGTGGGAATGGGTGGCAAGCGGTGTTGCTTCTTTTTCAAATTATTCGTTTTCGTGTGAAGACGTTTCTTTAGCTGGCCTCTTTGACCACTGGGGACCTTCGGAGTTCGAGGCTGCTTGTTGAGGAGAATACTCTTCGAAGGAGCTGGTAGATCCTCTTTTCGCCAAGTCAATTGCGGAGGAGGCTGTGGTTTGAAAGTCCTAGTTCCGATCATCAAGGGAGTCCCGGGGATATTCTCGTCATCACTCGTGTAACCATAAAATTTATTTGGACGACGCGCACGTTGAGATCTCTTAAGCGAACTATCGGCATCCGAGCAACTGCTACCCTCACTCATTCGGGTATGGAAGAACGGAACAGGCTTTACTGTGTGATTTTGAATTGTGGGCGTGGAAATCGGTTGTTGAGCTATCGGTGGCTCTGCCACACCTGGTGACGCTATCAAATCATATGGTGGAACCAAATCGACTTCAGGAACTTGCATTGCTGTTTGATGATTACGAACCACTGGCTCGTTGCTCAGAATTTCCACTTTGTTTATTGACAAATTCAGCTTTATGGGTGGAATGGCTTGCGACTTGCAACTTGACTTGCGATCACGTTTCTTCTTTTTCAATTTGACCTTCTTCTCTTTTAGCATTTCCTCCGGTAGTGATGGCGTCGACGGTCGACTATTCTCCATTATATCGAAGTTATGCGATGGACTGAGACGCATCTGCTCCTGCAGCAAGAGGCGTTTCTCTGCAAGCAATTGGGAAGCAAGCTTCTGAGGATGTTCATCGTAGAACTCTTCATCGGTTTCGGATTCTGCTGTTTCCAAATCAGTCTCAATGAAAATTGGTTCTTGTTTGTCCTTTACAACAACTGGAGCAACTGGCTCCCTTTCGTCAACACCTCCAACATCAACGTTTTCAGAAAAACTCATCTTTTGGGAGCTTTCACTCTTCAGTCGATTTCGTTCGGCTCGCTCTTCCCTCTTTTTGAGTACTCGGCGACGTCCTTCCGATGTTGAACTATCGGTGTCATCGGAACTGGAACTACTTCCTGATCCACTGCTGCTACTTGAACAACTGCAGTTTGTCTTGCACGAACAGCTCGATCGCGAACTCGTATCCGAACTCGAACCACTCGACGACGAATGACTGCCGGTGGTTGATTTTCGTTTCTTCTTGTTGGGCGAAACTGATTCCTGTTTGCGTTTCATGAGTTCGTGCACTTTAGTTTCAGAATCCGAATGAATGTCATCGGTTGTGAGTGAATCATCGGGAATCTTCGAGCTCGGCTCTTCAACTCTTGGTGGTCGAGTTCTAATTTTGTACATTGCACAATAGTCGTGATCCGACATGGCCACATGGAGAATTGGCGTTGGATAATCACTTTCTGTGAACGATTTGATGTCATCATCGTCCCCACCTTCGTCGTCTTTCTTCGCTTGCTGAGCTTGAAAGGATTTGAAATTTTCCCAAATGTCCATAATTTTGTCAGTGTCTTTCTGAGCTGTCTCCGACGGTTTGTCTTCATCGTCTTTTTCTTCTTCTTCCGATGGAGGTGAGAGCATGACATTTGGCACAAGGTCGTCAGTCTTTGGTTTTTCCGCATCCGATTCACTGCTACTGTCACTTTCTGACAGATTCGGAGCAATCAAATTGAGGTCCTCCAAGCTTTCCTTGTTGCGACTTCGTTTCTTTTTACGTTTTGAGCTTACCTCTGCGGCTACTTCGGTTTTCTTTTCCTCAGACTTTTTCTCCTCTTCTTTGACCTCAGTTGATTCAGCCAGCTGCGGTTTTTCATCCTGCTGAGCAGATGCCTCTTTACTCTCCTCCTTCACTTGGATTTCTTCCTGAGATGTATGGTCCTCTTTATCGTCTTTTTCCTCTTTATCTTTTTGCTGTTCTACCTCTTCCTCTTTAGGCTTGATTTCCTCCGGCGGAGGAGCATGTTTGATGCTATGCTTGAGAAGCAGTTTCCTTGAAATAAACTTCTCTTCACAATTATCTTCTGTGCAGGGATACCGGAAGTCTCCCGTATGCTCCCGCTGATGGACCTTCAGATAAGTTGCTTTAGAGAAGCACAAACTACAAACATCACAGGTAAACGATGTTGGTGGCACACAAAAGTGATACACATGACGCCAGCGTTTTTGTAGACATCGCTTGCAAATGATACTCTCCGTTCCATGCTTCCAAAATAGATGTTTGGTAATGTCCATTTTATTTCGATAGGCAATTCCACAGCGATAGCACAGATGATGGAGTTTATGCTTCCAGACGTGACTTGACAATCTACAAGGAGAAAAAATAAATAAAAGAATTCCAAGACAGACAAATTGCAAACATACTTAGCCTGCACAAGGCAATCTTCAAGACAGATGTCGCAAGCAAAATGCTTCTTCCTGAGATGCACCATCAGCCGGAAAGGCGACGGTATTCCATCGACCTCACACAAACAACAGCGAAACTTGATGTCAAACACTGTGGCTTTGTTTGGTGCTCCCGGACAGATGTGGCACAAGATCTCACTGAAACTGAAGAAATTCGCCCGACACATAAAACACAGAATTGCCGTCTTCAGATGCATTTTCCTGTTATGCAAATAGAGGTCCTTGTGCATTCTCGTCGAGAAACGGCATTGAAAACATTCGAAAATTCTTTCATTACATATTGTCGTTGCTGCCGAACTCCCAGGAGGCGGAGGCAAGGTAGAATAGCTCTCCAAATTGAAATAATGCTGCTCCAAGTCAGGCAGAAAGCTCTTCAACTTTGACACAATTGTCGCTGGCAAAAGTTCTTCGGCTGTGATCGAATCGACGGTAGCCGCGAATCGATGCTGTGCCAACAAATGCAGAACCAAACTGTGACCACAGACCGCGATTCGTCGGGCATGATTGCAGTACAGACAAAGCGAATAGACCGCCTTCACACACAATCGCACAAATTCGATAATTTCGAATTTTTCAATCGGTCTATCGAGCAGAAGGTCGGTGATCATAATGTCATCATTGGCAACCTCGATTCCATCGGCTGGTGGTACGTGCTCCCTTACCACTTCGATTTCCTCTTCTTCGTCCTCCTTTTGAGGTGTGTGAGGCTGCTGGTCTACTTCCATTGCTGTGGTGTCGTCAATTCGGCCCGCGGTTTCAGTTGCAGGACTGAAATCCATAACTTGCAGCGGTGACGATCTTGGGGGTGTCTGCTTCGACTTCTCTTCAATGTCCATTGTGGAATCTTCTTGATTATGAATTGTTTCCACATCCAGATCAGAAGAGCTGTTCATTTTGTCGGTTTCAGTATCGGGAGTTTTTTCTTTTGTCGAATGTTCGCACTCCTTCACCTCCTTTTCCATGTTTTCAATATTTTCACGTTCGGAAACAGCTTGTATGACAGTTGGACTATCATCCGGTTGATAGGAGGGTGACGGCCATACAGAACTGGGCGTTGGTGGGGGAGTAGGCGAGTACATTCCATACTCAGGGGTATTCCAACTTTTCACAACCACACTAATTGGGGATTTTGAAGCTTCGAAAGTGGGAGCAAAAAGAGCTGATGAAGTATGTGCAATCGGTTCCTCAGGTTCTTGAATTTTATTCACTGGAGAAAATTCTGGCCGAGCTTCTTCTGTCGGTAGAACTTCGCAAGGGACATCAGGCAGCGCCAGGTCCAATGGTTTCGCCGGAGACTCTTCAACTGACGAAAGGTCTTCAATTGTATCCTCCGGGATTGTAGGCGAAATTCTCATCAATTTCTCCTTGGTTCTTCGAATTTCACACTGAGTCTTTTCGATTGCTTTAAGTATTCTATCTAGTTTTGAATTTAATTGCTCACCTCCTCCTTCTCCTCCTCCTCCTCCTCCTCCGTCCTCCTGGCTACTGTCTTTCTCATCTGTCGAACTCGTACGTGTTGCATTTCCTACAGAAATAGCCCTGCTCTGTTGATGATCTTCTTGCTCTGCTGCGTCAGAATCTTGTTCGTCCTCGTTACTATCCGATGAAGAGATTGCCATATCTACAGCCTTTTGGAACTGCTTTGGCACGCACAGCTTAATTTTCGGAACAATTAAAGGCTTCGGTTCAAGTATCGCTTCCGCAATTCTGTCGGGCGGTAGGGTTGATTTGATTTCAGCTGTTTTCTGGACAGCTTCTTGGCGTTCTCGTTCATCCAAGGCCTTGAACGGATTAACGGCTGGCATTTCATTGAAATAGTTATTCGTGCTGCAGGTTTCATCAATCACCATGTTCGTGCTGTCATCCGAATTGTAGTTGTAGTCCTCGGTAGGCGGTGGCTGGGTTTTTGGATGACCAGTAAATGGCATTTCTGTGTAGCCATTTTGTTTGGAGAATTCCAGGTTAGGGGCGGCGGCCATAGAGTGTTGTGGTGGTAAGACTGGGAAAGCCATCTGCTGGAAATTGCTGCTGTTGTTGTTGTTGTGACTTTGCCCACTTGTCGAATATGACGGAATTATGGATTTGGGTATTTTACAAATCACTTTTGGTACGGTCGCAGTTGAAGGAGCACTCGAAGCAGGTGGACCGGCAGCTATTGTTTTTGACTTTCTCTTGGCTTTGGGTCGTTTTTCGGGATTTGCCTTGCAATTACTCAAATGTCGTCCCTTTTGACCACAAAGTGAACATGGTTGGATGTACTCTGTACAAACGTGATCCGAGAATCGTTCGTGCTCGGAAAACACATGCTGACAACTGCAACACATCAGGAAACGTGAATTACCATCATTCTTGGACACACTGCGAAGCTTCTCCTCCGAATTGAAGTGATTCTGTTCGAGATCGTGTTTAATTTCCAAATGCAACGACAGCTTTTCGGCTGTGGGAAATAGCCGGATGCAGTAGAGACACACGTGTCGATTGTGGATTTCACGAATGTGGAGAAATAGATTCCAGTTCTCGTGATAAGTTCCGCACGACGAGCAAAGGTAGAAACGTCTTTTCGTCGTCGTCGACGGAGATGTGGCTGTTGTAAGAGAATTGATTTTCTCCAACGGGCCAGGCGCAGTTGTAAGTGCTACGATCTTTTCTTTCACGAGGGAAAGTGGTTCCGGTGTCGAAGCTGAAACTGGGGGATGTCTGTTATTGCCGCTTAATAGACAAGCCTTGTGATGTTCTCGTAATTGTGCAAAACTTTCAAATACTAAACTTTTACATTTGAAGCATTCGAAGTTTAGCTTTGGGGGAGGTAAACTCTTGCCAGCAGGTGTTGTGTAACGGTCATAGGAACCAATAATTGGTTGATTGGGTTCTTGAACGCTTGTTGCGATCGTAGCACTTTGTAATGTCTCTGACACTGGTGTTGGTTCATTAATGGATGGCGGGGGCATATCAGAGCCTATTGAAGGCTCGTTCAAAGACGGGACGGGTACAAGTCGTGCATAAGAATCCGGTAAAGCTTTTGCATTTTTAAAATGTTCCGGTGTTAACGCTTCTTGCACAAACGACACTGGAGGAACACTGAACACAGCATACTGCCCATAATTTTGTGGTGAAAGCAATTTTGTGGGATCTTCACACAGCCCTTTACTGCCTTGAAATGCTTCATAGGGAGGAGGTGGTTTCTCTTTCAATATAACACTCTCTGGCTCACGATAATTCGCATGGATGGGCTGTGAAAACCTAGCAACAGGTGGCACATGACCTTCAACAAATTTCATTGATTGTGGTTCGTCTTTAGGGAAATTTGTTGTATCGCTGGTTTGTTCCCATAAGCTGGGCGCTGTCATCTGATTTCCAACGCTCAACATACCTTTATGCTCGTCGTAGTTATCCTTTTCATGCTCTAGACTTTTTACCTCCGGAACATCCAAATGAATATGTTTGAATTGAGGTGAATCGCTTTCACAGGATAAGCTCAGCTTCCGTTTCAATGATTTTGGTTCATTTCTCTTGTCGACATCGGTTGGAAGACTGTTTTCTTTTTCAAATGCTAAACTATTCACTGGAGGCGGTTGTTCCTCGGCTAGGGGATGATCTATGACTAAGTTATGTGATGATGCAGATGATGATGAAGAGCAACTATCTTCGTCATTTAGGGATATTGAATGGTTGCCGTTTAGTTTGAGAATTGGCGTTTGCACGATTACTGGGACATCCTTTTCCAAATCTGTGGTTTTATGATTTGTTTCCAGATGTTCCTGGTTTGTTAGTTGGATATCAGTATGCTCTGTGTCTATTTGCATTTCTTCTTGTTCCTGCATACTGGATTCTTGTTCCTGCATACTGGATTCTGGTTCCTGCACACTGGATTGCTCTGTTTCATCCATTTGTTCATTGACATCATCGTCAACTATCGTTAGTTGTTTCTCAGCCTCATCGTCTTCGTCTGATGAACTGGTTTCTGATGGTTTCGGACTTGTATTTTCTGAGTTGATAATTTCATTAGATTCTTGTTCATCGTCTTTTGATAAACAAGGGGGTTCTAGATCATTAGATTGGCTGTTTTGTTCGTTAACGATTTCTTCATCGTCTTGACGGACGTCCTTTGGCGCACTTACTGGCTCTTGATCAACTGGTATTTCAGTTTCATCGTTTTGACTGACGTCCTCTTGAGGAACATCATTTTGACAGACGTCTTCTGGTGGAACAGAGGGCTCCTCGTCACTTGATATTTCAATTTCATCGTTTTGACAGACGTTTTCTGGTGGAGCTTCAGGCTCTTCATCACTTGATATTTCAATTTCATCATTTTCACATACGTCCTCTGGTGGAACATCGTTTTCACAGACGTTCTCTGGTGGAACATCGTTTTGACAGATGTCTTCTGTGGGTTCTTCATCGCTTGATATTTCAATTTCTTCATTTTGACAAACGTCCTCTTGTGGAATAGAGGGCTCATGATCATTCGATGTTTCAATTTCTTCAGAAATCTCCTCATCAGCGATGTCTTTTGGGCTCGCAGGTTCCAGATTATCTGTTTTACTGTTTTCCTCAGAAATTGTTAGCTCGCCTACGTCCTTTGGTGATGATGTAGGTTTTAGATCGATAGCTTCTGTACCCGCCTGATTAGCGATCTCTTCGTCATTTTGAATGCAGTTCGTTGGCGAAGCTGCAGGTTCAAGGTCGTTTTTTATATTACTCTCTACACTCTGTCGCCTATCATCCTTCGGTGATGGTACAGGTTTCTGATCACTCTCAGGAGAATGTAACTCTGCAGTTTCCATTTCGAATGCTGAAAAATTATTAATATGTTAGTAGGAGTTTGTTTTGACCAATTATTATTACAAAGTTAAATGAAATTAAGAAAGTGAGTGAAGGGTATGGTAGGTACGTAGAAGAGGCTGTCCATGGCAGACGCTGCAAGAATACAATAAGCGCTTGATTGCGCTGTTTTGATACTAAAAACCCGAGAGCACCTGAAAAAGAATAATTAGTAAAAACTAGGTACACTGTTAGTGGAGATGTGGATCAGCTTAATCCAATTGGTTTTGTTGATATAAGGAATCAGAATCATTAAGTCTTCATATTTGAGTGTTCGTTAAGCTCGCATAGCCATTGTTTTGGCATTATGAAGGGCTGGGCACTCGGACAAAAAGTGCTGAAGAATTTCACGTTGTGTTCTTGAGCAGAGGCTGCCCAGAACAGCCATTGCATTGCTTTGCATTGCCATGCATTACAGGGAATACCAAGTTTCATGGCATGTTGACTGGCCAGTAGCCTGTGCAAATGTCTGACTTAGGTGTATTCTGTTCTGGTCGTAAATGAGCCACATCTGTCTCGAAATAGTGCAGTTGGTGAAATGTTTCCATCTTACTCCTAAACTTTGAAGGTTTGATCCCTTCCTGGCCAGTTCGTAATTACCTTGAATGTCACTAAGCCCTGGCAACCAGAACTGATTTATATTCATACTTTCAATCTTTAGTGATTTTAAATTTAGTCGGTAATAGCCAGTTGAATTCCTCCCCTCAAATAATTCGCCCGTAATACTCGCTCATCTAGCAATGCCCATCATTACCCTCGAGCCCAACTTCGGACGTATTCTCAAGTATAGAGAATCATTTTTTAGCCGTACTGCACGAATGTGGAACTCTCTTCCACACTCTGTCTTTCCCAGTCATTACAATGTTCAAGAATTTAAGACCAATGTACACATCCTTCTCTGATCGAGTGTCAAATAACCTCTTAAGGAGTCCTATGCCGCCAACATCAAGTATCGAAGACCAGTGGCAACATTGCCAGAGAGCAGTTAGAGATGCCGCCTCTAATGTGCTGGGTTTCACACAGCCACCAAAACGAAACCCCAGGTTTGACGAAGAATGCAGGCAGGCCCATGCAGCCAAGCAGCAGGCATACAAAGCGGCGCTGCATAGAAGGACAAAAGCTGCTCGTGAGCTCTACGAGCGAAAGAAGAGATAGGAACGCCGGCTTCTCAGGATGAAAAAGAGAAATCATGGGAAGCTTTAGATTGAGGATGTTGAGAGAGCCTACAGCCGGAATGAAGTTCGGTGGTTTTATCGGAAGCTAAAACAGCTGACTCAAGGTCATCATGCAAGAACCGATGCCTGCAGAGATAAACAAGGGGACGTCATAGTAGAACCGCAGTCAATGCTGAGGATTTGGAAAGATAACTTCTGTAGACTCTATAACAGCGACGATGAACAAAACACCGCCGTCAGACATCATCGGACACGATGATAGCCAATAATTCCGTGAACCCGACCTAGAAGAAGTGAAAACCGCAATATCACGGCTGAAATCCAACAAAGCCGCTGGAGCAGATGGACTAAGTGCTGAGTTGTTCAAAGCAGCAGGCGACGAGCTAGATAGGAGCATGCACCAAATCATCTGTAAGATATGGTCAGAGGAATGCATGCCCGATGAATGGAACCTCAGCATTGTTTGCCCGATCCTGATAAAGGGAGATCCTCTTAACTACGCCAACTACTTTACATCGCCTACATGATCCTCTCTGCCGTAATATGTGCACATCTGAAGCCTTTCGTCAACAATCTGATTGATCCTTATCAATGTGGCTTCAGGCCTGGAAAGTCAACCATCGACCAAATTTTCACGTTGTGGCAGATCCTGGAATGACCTATGAACTCCAAATCGATACCCACCACCTTTTCATCAACTTTAAGGCCTCGTATGACAGCATCTACAGAGACGAACTGTATAAAGCTTTGTCAAGTCTTGGCATCCCTGCCAAGCTCGTTCGCTTGTACAAAATAACGATGGAGAACAAACGCTGCTCCATCAAGGTTGGCAACGAGCTTACGGGATCTTTCGATGTAAAAAAAAAAGGATTCAGACAAAGCGATCCACTGTCGTGCGATTTCGTTAACATCGTTCTTGAGAAGATAGTGCTGAACTCCAGAACACCAGAGGCACTATCTTCCAACTCCAACACCAGAGGCACTATCTTCCAAAAATCAGTTCAACTTCTCGCGTACGCCGATGATATTGATAAAAAAAAAAATAAATAGAGTGGCGCGACAACTCTTGAAGAGCCAAGGCCTAAGTGGCTTACTCTCATCAACAATTCCCTAGGTGCGTGTGAAGAATTGAGGGGACCTACAATTTTACGCCTATTCCGAACGGCAAAGTTGAGAAGCACTTTTTCATGATAGATGATACTCTTGGAAGTTTTGTCAGTTCTTCGCAAGAGGCACGACGTTCTGCTTAGCAGCCAACGCACCTAACCACTAAGCTACGGACACTACATGATATGATATAATGGGAAAAACACAGCGTGATATCAATGGCGCCTTTGTGGGAATTGAGACAGAAGCGGCAAAAATGGGTTTAGCGGTAAATGAGGGAAAAACGAAGTATATGCTGTCTTCGAGGAAGGACACCCAACACCGACGGCTCGGACAGAACTTCACAATAGACGCATACAACTTCGAGGTAGTAGAGGAGTTTGTCTACCTAGGCTCCACTATAAACACGGGCAATAACACCAGCGCCGAGATCAGACGAAGAATATTTCTTGCTAATCGCTGTTTCTTTGGGCTAAGAAAGCAATTGAGTGTAAAAGCCCTCTCTCGAGCAACTAAGGTAAAACTGTACAACACACTCATCATCCCAGTCCTGCTGTATGGTGCAGAAGCATGGACCTCGACAAAATCGGATGAAAGTGCCTTAGGCTGTGTCGAGAGGAAAGTTCTTCGGGTCATCTTTGGCCCCGTGTGCATTGAAGGGGAATGGCGAAGAAGATACAACAGCGAACTTTACGGGTTGTACAACGACATGGACCTAGCCAGAGGGGTCAAGGTCCAGAGACTCAGATGGCTCGGTCATTTAGAGCGTATGGGCACCAATGCTCCGGCCCGGAAAGCCTTCGACACTATTCCCGAAAGACGTAGGAGGAGAGGAAGACCGCGACTCAGGTGGTGCACTCCAGTGGAAGAGGACTTCAATCAACTTGGAGTGCAAAACTGGAGACGACTAGCTAAGGACCGAGCTAGCTGGCGGAGACTGTTGATTGAGGCCCAAGTCCACAACGGACTCTAGTGCCACCTTAAGTAAGTAAGTGGGTTTCCACTGTTAGCAGTCATTCGTTGGCTGTAGAAGTATAGCAGTAAGAGTTTACATAGGTTCAAGCTGTCCTACTAACGGAAAACACTTACTTCAAAACAAACTGTTATTGATTGCAATTTAGATTCTACTGTCCCGTGGTTGTGGTTAGGTGCGTTGACTGCTAAGCAGAACGTCGTGAGTTCGAGTCCTACTCGTTCCCATAGTTTTTATTTAATCTTTCACGGACACTGCCTCTTGCGAAGAACTCACAATACTTCCAAGAGTATCAATCTGTCATGAAAAAGTGCTTCTCAACTTTGCTGTTTGGAATTGGCGTTCAATTGTAGTTCCCCTCAATTCTTCACACGCACCCAGAGAATTGTTGATCAGAGTTAGCCTCTTAGGCCTTGGCTCTTCAAGAGCTGTCGCGCCACTCTAAATATTAGATTCTAAAACTTGTTGATGCTCTTCTAATTTGAATAACTTATTAGAGACAATTTAAACACTGCAGCAAGCTACAAGCTCTAAACTATTAATTGCCAGTTCCCTGGAATATGTGGGTCATTATAGGTTCGAAATAAAATCGCAAAATGTAAACATCTTTATGTAACGAAACGTCAAATTAAATTTGCATATTTTCTGGTCAAAATAATTTCCATACGAAATACAAAAGCAACAAAAACAATAATATATTCCCATTTTCTTATCGTTGCAAGATAAATTCAGAGAATCTCTTGTGAAAGGAAAACACGTTTTTTCACCCGCCCGCCTTTTCAGTATGAAAACAACTTGCGTATTTTTTTTTTTTCTAATCCGAAGGCCATGCGGCCAAACAAAGACGGCACCGAATTCAGCCAACTCCATAAAGAGCTGAACAGAATGCAGTCGCCAGTCGCCCGGCGACTAATCTGACAGCTGTCAAAAATTCGCCTTCCAAATCGCTGAAGAAATTTGTGAACACAATGCAGTCGCGCGACGAGCTATCAAATATGCCCATGATAACAAAACAAAACATTATTAAATATTTTGTACTTCATTTTTTTATTGATTCAAATTAAAAGAATATATTTTGTGTTTGGTGCATGGGCATGCAATAAATTTGCGTATCGGATATATTCTATAATAACTCGTCACTTCTAATTAATTCCATGAAAACTCCTTTTTTGTGTTTGGTGCATGGGCATGCAATAAATTTGCGTATTGGATATATTCCATAATAATTCGTCACTTCTAATTAATTCCATGAAAACTCTTATTTTTTTATCCACGCAAAAAATTACTATCCGTAAAAATTCCTTGAGTTGATTCAACAAATAAATTTCTTTAAGAATACAAGGAAACAACAACACGATATAAAAAAAAACAAACGTCAAACTCGTCGCGCGACTAAGTTGAAAAAAGTTCAACTTTTGGGCGACTAGTTCGGCGACGAACGACGCATTGTGTTGCTAATGGGCGACTGCCATACAAATTTCTCATTTTTGACAGCTGTCAGATTAGTCGCCGGGCGACTGGCGCCTTCCAAATCGCTGAAGAAATTTGTGAACACAATGCAGTCGCGCGACGAGCTATCAAATATGCCCATGATAACAAAACAAAACATTATTAAATATTTTGTACTTCATTTTTTTATTGATTCAAATTAAAAGAATATATTTTGTGTTTGGTGCATGGGCATGCAATAAATTTGCGTATCGGATATATTCTATAATAACTCGTCACTTCTAATTAATTCCATGAAAACTCCTTTTTTGTGTTTGGTGCATGGGCATGCAATAAATTTGCGTATTGGATATATTCCATAATAATTCGTCACTTCTAATTAATTCCATGAAAACTCTTATTTTTTTATCCACGCAAAAAATTACTATCCGTAAAAATTCCTTGAGTTGATTCAACAAATAAATTTCTTTAAGAATACAAGGAAACAACAACACGATATAAAAAAAAAACAAACGTCAAACTCGTCGCGCGACTAAGTTGAAAAAAGTTCAACTTTTGGGCGACTAGTTCGGCGACGAACGACGCATTGTGTTGCTAATGGGCGACTGCCATACAAATTTCTCATTTTTGACAGCTGTCAGATTAGTCGCCGGGCGACTGGCGATGCATTCTGTTCAGCTCTTAAAAACAACAAGCCAGAAAAATACAAAAAATAAAGGAAAATGCTTGCAATTATTTCAAACCTTTACCTCTTGTTTCTTGATTGAATCGCTTTTGCTTTTTTTTCTTCTTCTTCTTTCAATTATTTTGCTTAGGCTTGAGTGAGTTTCTTTAACTTCAAAAAATTTTGCTGGAGCACAAAACCCGACCAGAACTACCCTCTGCAATGAAGAATCTTCGACTGACTGTCAAGAAGAGTTCAGCGTCAATGTTGGCAGTTGTTGGCATAGAATTTATCCGATTTGTCTTGCTTCTTTTTTTTTTTGCTTTTATTGGTGGTGGTGAAATGTGAGCGAGATCCGTCGTGCTCGTGGTCGCCGCCGCAGAGTGGCCCAGCCAACGAAAAATGGCGTCATTGGGTGTTGCGCGACCAGCGGAGTCTGAAAATTATAATTTTGTTTTTCGTTCTTATTTCAGGTTGTTTTTTCACACTCAATTTGATGATTAAACATTAATTTCAAATCACTATGAGATTTTTTTTAGTTTTCTTTGGGTTCAATGATCAAGAAAATAAATAATATTCACTTTTTTTCTTCCGGATCACGTAAATGGATTGGTGTAAGGAAAAAATTACACTAATTCTGTCGTGGGCTTGGGTTGAGAATACTTTCGAAGCGAATAAACAAGTTAAACTTTATTTGTTGTTTGTTGAAAATGCGATTCGAGGTTTAAGTTGGATTTTATTGAAATTTTAATAATATTTTTAGATATGATTTCGCGTTGCAAAAGCTAATTTATTGAATTAAAATTGCGAGCACAAACAAATTGGTGAATTTTGGCGTTAGCCATTTTTAATTCGTTCAGTGCAGGCTAGCCAACCGTGAGAACTCGAATGTACGGAGTGACATGTTAATTTGTGATGCGACATGCGAGTGTTTTTTTTTTTGCAGATGAAAACACGAGGTTGTGATTAGAATTTTTTCAAATAAAATAAACAGAATTATGTTATCTAGGTTGAATTGTAGCATTGGGAAGATTTAATTTAGAGTTATTTGTTTTTCTTGAGTCGAAAAACCTAAAATGATGCATTTGTTAGAAATTAATGGTGAATGTCAAATGCATTTTAGAGGATATTTTTTTCATATCGAACTTGACGAAAAGAATACCACAGCGGCTGTTGTCTAGGATAAGTTAGAGATGTGACTTTTGTATACTATTAAGAATTCTATTACTTTTCGTGCGTTCAGTTTTGTGAGTGTTTACATTAGAAGATATAACCATTTACGAGTCGCTTTTTCGTTGTTGTTTTAAAATAAATTTTGATTTTTCCTTTGACATTTAATATTAAAAATATGATGGATGAAGTGAGTTGACCATTTCTTCAGTTACCCTCTGCATGTGGTGTAACATAAAAACCCAATTACAGCTCATCTATATGATTCCCAATTGAAGCTTTGTTCCATTATAAGGGAGCGTTCAAGTATTACGTAACGCAATTGGTGGGAAGGGGGGGTCTCGTAAAACGTTGCTATGCGTAACAGGGGCGAGGGTCTTTTACAACATGTTACGTAACATTGTTCCTTGTAATACTGTACGATCTGATCTAAAGAAAAAAGTATGCGCAGCCTGTGGCATATATTTCACATCTCAGAAGAGTGTCCAAATGCACTGTCGTTACGTGCATGGTAAGATTGCCCCAGATCGTTGCGAAAAAAAGTACGGCCATAGTGCCTTGTTGAAAGAAGGGCAAATGAACTTCTCTGCATTGTGCGTCATTACGAAACATCGTCTGAGGATGCTGATTGGCTCGACGAAGACGAAGTTGATGCAAGTGGCTTAGGAATTCCGAGTGGCTAGCAAACCCGTGGACAACAGAGTAGTAATTTATAAAAGAAATAAACAAAATACGCAGGTGTTGCGGATTAAAAATCTTTAGTTTTATTTATTATTGAAGGCAATTTAAACTATACCAAGGATAAAAACTATGACATAACTTCTTTCGACTAGGATTAATATACTCACTTCAGTGTTACGTAACGTTGAGAGGGTGGGGGGTCAAAACTCTTAAAAAATTGCGTTACGTAACACTTGAACGCTCCCTAAACTACCAGACCCCGTCATACTGAAGGTGGATTGAATGGCTAAAACACGCGTAAGCTCTTTTTAACGAAATCTCTCCATCATCATTATTATCCCTAAAAAAATAAGTTTGTTTGTTGACGTTTTAACAGTTGTTGAGCTGTCACAAAAAGCAAATTTTCAGCATATTTGAACTAGGCCTTCCGTTTGGAGATACGTTACGTGGGTAACACTACGTGCGAAATGTAGGGCCGAAGTTCCATTGTGATAGCATGCGTTAAATTACTTAAGGCTGAAACACAAACACGCTTCAGATTAGGCTTCGTCTGCATTACGATGCACCCGGTTCTAGTTTGATTTGAAATGACAGTTCTTCCTCCATCATCATCATCATCATCATCCTGAATTTTGTTTTTATACATTTTTTCAACAGCTGTTGAGCTTTCAGATAAAGCAAATATTCAGCATATTTGAACTAGAGCTTCGGTTTGGAGTCGCGTAACGTAACATTACGTGAGAAACGTTATGTAAAAGCTTCTTTGTGATAACATGCATTGAACAGCTATATGCCTGAACTCATAAAAGTCAGGCGAAACCAAAGCTAAAGCGTGATTGAGTATCAGCCACAAGGGCTGAAACACAATGCATGCTATCACAATGAAGTTTCCACCTCACGTTTCATACGTAATGCTACTTAACGTGAGACGTGTTTTAGCGTGCTATTTATGGTCTTTAACATCTTGTGTCTCAGCTGGTTGGTTGATAAACAAATCTGAAATGCAATTAAGTTGTTTTAAGGGATACGGACAGTTATTTCTGTAAACACATTTTATCGATATCCAGTGGAACTTACAGTGAACCTACAGTCAGTCCATTGTGGACTTCGGCCTCAATCAACATTCTCCGCCAGCTAGCTCGGTCTCTAGCTAGCTGTCTCCAGTTTTGCACTCCTAGTTGATTGAGGTCCTCTTCCACTTGAGTGCGCCAGCTGAGTCGCGGTCTTCCTCTCCTCCTACAGCCCTCGGGAATAGTGTCGAAGGCTTTCCGGGCCGGAGCATTGGTGTCCATCCGCTCTAAATGACCAAGCCATCTGAGTGTCTGTACCTTGACTCTTCTGGCTAGGTCCATGTCGTTGTACAATCCGTAAAGTTTGCTGTTATATCTTTTTCGCCATTCTCCTTCATTGCACACGGGGCCAAAGATGACCCAAAGAACTTTAATCTCGAAACAGCCTAAGGCACTTTCATCCCATTTTGTCAAGGTCAATGCTCTTGCACCATACAGCAGGACTGGGATGATGAGTGTGTTGTACAATTTTACCTTAGTTGCTCGAGAGAGGGCTTTTCCAAACAGCGATTAGCAAGAGTTATTCTTCGTCTGATCTCGGCGCTGGTGTTATTGCCCGTGTTTATAGCGAAGCCTAGGTAGACAAACTCCTCTATATGTGTCTATTGTGACGTTCTGCCCGAGCCCTCGGTGTTGGGTGTCCTTCCTTGAAGACAGCATATACTTCGTTTTTCACTCATTTACCGCTAAACCCATTTTTGCCGCTTCAGTCACAATTCTCACAAAGGCGCCATTGATATCACGTTGTGTTTTTCCCATTATATCAATATCATCGGCGTACGCGAGAAGTTGAACTGATTTTTGGAAGATAGTGCCTCTGGTGTTGACGGTGGAGTTCTGCACTATTTTCTCAAGAACGATGTTAAAGAAATCGCACGACAGAGCATCGCCTTGTCTGAATCCTTTTTTACATCGAAAGATCAAGTAAGCTCGTTGCCAGCCTTGATGGAGCAGCGTGAGTTCTCCATCGTCATTTTGCACAAGCGAACGAACTTGGCAGGGATGCCAAAACTAGACATAGCTTTGTACAGTCTGCTGTCATACGCGGCCTTAAAATCGATGAAAAGGTGGTGGGTATCGATTTGGAGTTCATAGGCCTTTTCCAGGATCTGTCGTGAAAATTTGGTCGATGGTTGACTTTCCTGGCCTGAAGCCACATTGATAATGACCAATCAGATTGTTGACGAAAGGATTCAGACGTTCACATATTACGGCAGAGAGGATTTTGTAGGCGGTTTAAGTAGACTGATTCCTCTGTAGCTGGCGCAGTTTAGAGGATCTCCTTTTTTCAGGATCGGGCAAACAATGCTGAGGTTCCATTCATCGGACATGCATTCCTCTGACCATATCTTACAGATGATTTGGTGCATGCTTCTATCAAGCTCATCGCCTCCTGCTTTAAACAGCTCGGCAGCTAGACCGTCAGCTCCAGCGGCTTTGTTGGATTTCAGCAGTCCTAGTGCCGTTTTTTACTTCTTCTAGGTCGAGTTCACGGAATTGTTGGCTATCATCGTGTCCGATGAAAGGCTCCTGTCTGACGGCAGTGTTTTATTCGTTGCGCAGTTATACAGTCTTCAGAAGTGGTCTTTCCTAATCCCCAGCATTGACTGCGATTCTTCTATGATGTTACCTTGTTTATCTCCGCAGGTATCAGTTCTGGCTCGATGAAACCAGCCGTTTACCCTTTCAATAAAACCTCCGAACTTCATTCCTGCTGTTGGCTCTCTCAACATGACGCTTCTCATGCTCTCTCTTTTTTCTCCTGAGAAGCCGGCGTTCCTCTCTCCTCTTTCGCTCGTAGAGCTCACGAGCAGCTCTTATCCTTCTATGCAGCGCCGCTTTGTATGCCTCCTGCTTGGCTGCATGGGCCTGCCTGCATTCTTCGTCAAACCAGGGATTTCGTTTTGTTGGCTGTGTGAAACCCAGCACATTAGAGGCGGCATATCTAACTGCTTTCTGGGAATGTTGCCACTGGTCTTCGATACTTGATGTTGGCGGCATAGGATTCCTTAAGAGGTTACTTGACACTCGATCAGAGAAGAATCTGGCGATATCTTGCGATTGTAGCCTTCCGACGTCGAATTTTCTTGCAGCATTTCCTTGTTTTGACCGTTGTCGGGATATTGGTAGCACTACCTTGGCTACGACGAGGTAGTGATCCGAGTCGATGTTAGCTCCTCGGAAAGTTCGAACATCAAAATGCTGGACAAGTGCCTTCCGTGGAGCGCAATGTAATCAATCTGGTTAACGGTTGATTGATTAGGAGATCTCCATGTACCTTTATGGATGTTGAGATGTGGGAACCAGGTGCTTGCTACCACAACATTCCGCCCCGCAGCAGCAAAATCGGTCAGCCTGAATCCGTTATCGGAAGTGGTGTCATGCAGTCTGTGCTTTCCGACTGTTCCACCAAAGATGTCCTCTTTTCCCAGCTTTGCGATAAAATCGCCGAGGACAATTTTAATGTCATAACTAGGACGTACGTTTTGTCAAGGAGCTCATAGAACTCGTCTAAGGTGTCGTCCTTTTTCTCATCTGTGGAGGCATGCGCACATATTAGGGTAATGTTGCCGAATTAAGCCTTGATTCGGATTGTCGTGATGCATTCGCTCACACATTTGAGACTCAAGACTTTTTGCCTGAGTAGTAAATTTCGCAGTTTCTCATCCTCCTTTTAGCAGTTGAGGGTCTCCGCTTACTGTTCGGCAGTACGCGGTCTGTTAAGGGACCTAACATTCCACGTGCATATCCAAAATTCGTTGTCCTTTATACATTTGCTTGGGTCGTCATCAGTGTATCCGTCCGTTTCCTGTTGTTGCTTGGCGTCGGGAAGTCACCCCGACGTACAACCCCCAACCTGGAATAGCGGGAAAAACCGCTCCTCGCCCGTAAAGGTGTTCACCAAGTACCTCGGCCTAACTGGAACTGAAGACGCCACCGTCGATTCCAAAAAAGAAATTGGCTAGTTGAACGTAGCATTTAAAAGCATTTCACCGGGAACCGTTAAAAAAATTATTGTACTTTATTATGATTTTCTTATAAATTAATGCAAAGATCCCCTTTAACACACATAATACAAAACAATAAGAAAAAATACAAGTAAATACGAAATACACATAAATATACGAATACAATCCTAATTTTCAGAAGCTTCTCCCAATTATACGATCCAAATCGTTCCAACTGCACGAATAGTCAATCTGTAGCAAACCCTTTTTACTCAATCCAAATTTATTGCCATAAGTGTTGCTGTACAATGAATCCGATCTTCGGCTAAGGGTACTGCCATAGAATGAACTTTCATAGATCGACGCAGGGTTGGAATACAGAAGTGCATTATGATTCTGGACTAAGCACTCATAACAATCCGGGACACTGCAGACTGAAGCATAAGGTGTCTCTCCATAAGGACTGCAATAGTCATAGGGGAGAGATGGATAGTCAACGGTTGGCTCGGGTTTGGGGAGTGACATGCCTCTTCTTCGTGGATGCACTCCATATCCGCCAGATGTTTTTGCTGTTGTATTACGTCTGAGTGTGGCTACACTTTCTTCTCCGCAGCTGCTATTCCTCTCCGACGAGGGGGATGAGCTGCCAAAGTCTGAAAAGGGTTTAAGATTCACTCAAATATGCTCACTATGACAGTTTGAATGACAGTTCGACATACCACCATATGTATTGTACATCCTTGGATCTCTTCCACGGTAGTCTCCATATTTATTAGCATTGAAAGGTCCTCGTTCGTCCATTCTTCCTAAGCAATCGACACAGTCAAAGTCTCCAGATTTCGGCATGTAAAAATATTGTGTCGGAACTGGTTCCCCAGCTGGACTTGGTGACATTGATGTGTCATAAAACGACGGTGACGAGGGTTGAGGTGGAGCTGCTTCTATCTTCCTATAAGAAAAACAAAATACACAAAATGGCTGGGATCACATTTGTCCAAACATATTGACGCTCGAACTTACTTTCGGACGTAATCATAGTTTTCTAAGTCCCATGGGTCTACATAGCACCTTTGAGACGGTGAAAGATTTGTGCCGTAAATATCTTCAGTTGTGTCAATGGAATAGTAAGTAGAATCCGAGGTCTCTGCAGGAAGAGGATGTTTTGGTCCTCGACGCCTCTGCAATGTACGAGCAGTTCTCTCACGCATCTAAATGAAAGAAAACAACAATACCAAACCAATTACTTCAAAGTCGAAAGTGAAGAAGAAGAACTCAAGGCAATGAATGCACATTTGATGCAACATCGTTTGATTTGCATAATTAAGCAAACTTATTATTTGAAGAAGACAGCGAGGGGCTGAGGTGCACTGCATCACATTATTTTTTATTAGAAGTGAAATTTTATTATTCTTCGATGGAATCATTTGAGCATTAAGTTGACTGGCCCCCTCTGTGGTTAAGTCAGTAATAAGCTAGCTAGTAAGGAACATTATGGGGATTTCGACATGGCAAATTAAATTATTCATAGGTGAGTGATTCTTGTTGGTAAAAGGCTGATGTTCGCTGAATGTTTGAAAATCATATTTGGGCTGCTGAAATTTGCACAACTTTCAATGAGGTTAAATTCTCAGGTGTAATTTAAAACAGCAGACTTTTTTACGTAAAACATAGGTAAACAGTTGATTTTCTTTAAAGTATTTTAGAAAGTTATGGCAGAAACACAACGGCTCTTTAGCTTCAGCTTCGCTTGACGTTTAAGAGTTCAGCTGTAAGAATTCAATGCTTGCTATCACAAAGACGCTTTGACCTCACGTTTCGTACGTAATGTTGCTCCAAACGGAAGCTCTACTTCAAATATTCTGAATTTTTTCTTTGTCTGAAAGCTCAACAGCTGTTTAAGAGAAAAGTACTTACTTACTTACTTAAGGTGGCGCTACAGTCCGTTGTGGACTTGGGCCTCAATCAACAGTCCCCGCCAGCTAGCTCGGTCCTTAGCTAGTCGTCTCCAGTTTTGCACTCCAAGTTGATTGAGGTCCTCTTCCACTTGAGTGCGCCACCTGAGTCGTGGTCTTCCTCTCCTCCTATGTCCCTCGGGAATAGTGTCGAAGGCTTTCCGGGCCGGAGCATTGGTGTCCATTCGCTCTAAATGACCGAGCCATCTGAGTCTCTGGACCTTGACCCTTCTGGCTAGGTCCATGTCGTTGTACAACCCTCAAAATTCGCTGTTGTATCTTCTTCGCCATTCCCCTTCAATGCACGTGGGGCCAAAGATGACCCGAAGAACTTTAATCTCGAAATAGCCTAAGGCACTTTCATCCGATTTGGTCAGGGTACATGCTTCCACACCATACAGCAGGACGTGGATGATGAGTGTGTTGTACAGTTTTACCTTAGTTGCTCGAGAGAGGGCTTTTCCACTCAATTGCTTTCTTAGCCCAAAGAAACAGCGATTAGCAAGAGTTATTCTTCGTCTGATCTCGGCGCTGGTGTTATTGCCCGTGTTTATAGCGAAGCCTAGGTAGACAAACTCCTCTACTACCTCGAAGTTATATGTGTCTATTGTGACGTTCTGCCCGAGCCGTCGGTGTTGGGTGTCCTTCCTCGAAGACAGCATATACTTCGTTTTCCCTCATTTACCGCTAGAGGCTAGACCCATTTTTGCCGCTTCTGTCTCAATTCTCACAAAGGCGCCATTGACATCACGCTGTGTTCTTCCCATTATATCAATATCATCGGCGTACGCGAGAAGTTGTTCATATTTTTGCAAGATAGTGCCTCTGGTGTTGAACAAGAACAATGTTAAAGAAATCGCATGACAGTGCATCGCCTTGTCTGAATCCTTTTTTGACATCAAAAGATTCCATAAGCTCGTTGCCAACCTTGATGATGTAGCCGCAGCGTGAGTTCTCCATCGTCATTTTGCACAAGCGAACGAGCTTGGTAGGGACGCCAAAACTAGACATAGCTTTATACAGTTCGTCTCTGTAGATGCTGTCATACGTGGCCTTAAGATCGATGAAAAGGTGGTGGGTATCGATTTGGAGTTCATAGGATTTTTTCCAGGATCTGCCACAACGTGAAAATTTGGTCGATGGTTGACTTTCCTGGCCTGAAGCCACATTGATAAGGACCAATCAGATTGTTGACGAAAGGCTTCAGACCTTCACATATTACGGCAGAGAGGATCTTATAAGTATAAGTAGGGTGATTCCTCTGTAGTTGACGCTGTTTAGAGGATGTCTCGCTTCTTCTTGAGAGATCTGGCGATTTGAAATCGCGGGAAAGGCAGAAATTGAAAAAAATACTTTTTTATCAAAATATATTCGCTATCAGTGGCGTAAGAAATAATCATAAAGCCTTCGATAAAAGAGAAGTACAACGCGACTCAGGTCATAAAAGAGCTCAAAAACTTTTATCCGTGTTTTATCCAGAAAAAATGCCTTTTCATGAGAATCTACTCCTTTTCTTCTCTCAAAGTTATGAGAATTAAGGAGATCGATATCTGACACGTTTTTCGATTTTTCTAACAGTCCTGAATTAGGCCGCACCCTTTTTCAAAAGCAGACATTTTATGAAACACCAAATGCTGAGAATCATGGAGAACGAAGTATTAAAATTCTTCGTTCAAATTATTCTTCACGAGCAATTGCTTTTTGGGGGATCAGACCATCAGTTCCGGATTGTCCAAGTTATAGGTAGGATTCTCTATTGCTATACTTTAAAATTCTCGTGAAGTTTAGTCTCACATACCAGTTTGGTGAAACGTGAAACCATTATTTTTGTGCATATTTTGATTTGGGTTCCTTTCAGTTTTATCGAAAAGAAGTGGAACGAATCGAATGAGTTTTCTTTTTTACCGAAAAGGCTTTAATTTTCAATTTTCACTATTGTTTGCTTTTGCACAGTGCATGTGGCACAATAAACTTTGTGAAATATCACATCAACATTGAGACAATGAAAACATAACTCTCCAGAATATCATCGATCGCATGCAAACAAACAATATCTTCTACCAACGAGCGCCACCATTGATGATTAACTCCGCCTCGTTCCTTATTTTAAGTTCAAGTGCATGCTGCTAATTACGAGATGACTCGCAGTCTCCGACGCCACCAGTCACTCGCTCCATTGTCTTCAAAGTGAAAATCTTTCAAGCTCTACATATGGCCAAGGCGAAACCCCATATTGTTTAACAATGTGAAGCGAATACAATTAATTTAAAATGATTGCATCCAAAATAAAGAGAAAACTGCACAAAAATGATTGTGCGGTAGCAGCAATTATTTGAGTTAGATTGTTCCTCGTGTTGTCGCGTGCGTCGTTGTAGAAAGTTGCATGACAGAAATGCATTTAAGTGCAAGTTCAGTGCCAGTGCCATCCTTTGAGCCAACAAAATATCAAGCCTTGTTGAGACTTCCTGTCCAGCCAGTCAAGTCTCATGACTTACGTAATTCCGCTGCAAAGTATACGACGGGTACCAGCCCCTCTATCGACTGGACAAACGACCATCAAAGTTAATTGGTAGCCATTCCAGTGTGGAGTTTTATTATTTCCATAAAGGCTATTTGTGGAATCGCGTCCAGGCGACAGGTTTAACTTGAATTGTTGTCCATCGTCGCCTACCGTATAGATTGATGGTGTAATGCGGTCCCACTGTTACTATACGCTGTTCTTCGAAGACGTATATTGTTGCATAGTCTGTCGGCATTTTATTCGAGTTTTTTTATTGGTGTTTACACTGAATTGGACTTTTCATTTGCTCCCAGCTGCTGCTGCAACAGGGAATCGATAAATTTATCGTTAAATGATTAAACATTTGCGGAGCGCGCACTCAATTGCTATGACGTGTGAGGCTAAAGAAGCATAAGTTGACCAGTGAAGTGATGTCGTCGGTGGTGGTGCAGCTGGGTCTTATACAATTTGTTGATTCTGATATGATGAAACCAGTTTAAGATGCAAAGTGAGGAAAAAAGTTTAGTCGGATTCACTCAACAAACTGGAGTGATCGTTGGGGAGTTGAGTTGCAGGTAGATCGTTTCATTAGTCGATGGAAGAATAGAAATTCATTAATCTTGTGTTTGTCGTGAGATTTCTTGCTCACCGTTAAATTTATGACAATAACCCTGATTTGTGGATTTAAAAACAAGTGTTTGCCATATTCTAAAGACTGTTGCGGTCTTGCTGTAGATTTTTGCTCAAAGTAGGTTTATTTGAGGGTGAATGTTTCGAAATGGCTGACTCTTGTTGCAAACATTGTTTGATGGATTAGCGATGTGACGATGTTGACCTTTCTGGTTTTTGTTCGACTGCTTTGAAGGAATAGGAACAAAAGTTGATCTAGGCTCAAGTTTTTCAAAAACGTTAGAAACCTTGATTGAGGTGGTTTCGTGAACGCATGTTGTTCCGCAAATGTAAAATTTAGCTGTTGGAACAATCGGAGACGCATACAAAAAATAATCGCTTACATAATGTTAGTTGAATTTTTGATTTTCGCCGCATGATTTCGTTATGCGTTAATCTGAGTTTGATATTTAAACCCAAATTTGATTCAATTTTACACTCGGAAGACCTACGATGAAACAATTCTCGTATATTTCGTGGAGATCGATTAGAATTTTCTTACGATCGAATACGACGATTGGGTTGGATATGTTTAGTGGGAAGAAGCCTGAATGCCTGGTGCGATTAAGACAGATTAGAGTATTGCGGCTAAAAGTTTGAGTTCAATGCACAAGCTATGCAATACAATATTTAGTTGCGAAGCAACAACAGGCCTCGGAAACGGACGGATACACTGATGACGACCCAAGCAAATATTTTAAGGACAACGAATTTTGGATATGCACGTGGAATGTTAGTTCCCTTAATAGACCGCTTGCTAGTTGCTACCGAACAATAAGTGCAGGCCCTCAACTGCTACAAAGCAGACATTACCGCCATCCAGGAAATGCGATGTTACCGAGAGAAGCAAAAGCGACTCTTTGGATGCGGATTCGTCGTGGGAAGCAGACTCAGGCAAAAAAGTCTTGAGCTTCAAGCTTCAAATATGTAAGCGATCGCATTACGACGATCCGAATCAAGGTTTCATTCGGCAACATTAGCCTAATATGAGCGTATTCCCCCATAGAAGAGTAAATGGATAACACCAAAGATAAATTCTAGGAGCTCCTCGACAGAACATAATTATGAGCAATGTATTAGCTATGAAATTAAAACTGTCCTCGGCGATTTTAACGCAAAGCATGGAAAAGAAGTCATCTTTGGTGGAACAGTCGGAAAGCACAGCCTGAACGACACCACTTCTTACAACGGATTCACGCTAATCGATTTTGCTCAGCTGCGGGGCGATATGTTGTGGTATCAAGCACATGGTTCCCACATCTCAACATCTCAAGATCTCCTGAAAAAGGGCGATCCTCTAAACAGCGCCTTCTACAGAGGCCTACTTAACATCGCCTATAAGATCCTCTCTGCCGTAATATGTGAATGTCTGAAACCTTTCGTCAACAATCTGATTGGTCCTTATCAATGTGGCTTCAGGCCAGGAAAGTCAACCATCGACCAAATTTTCACGTTGCGGCAGATCCTGGAAAAGACCTATGAATTCCAAATCGATACCCATCACCTTTTCATTGGTTTTAAGGCCGCGTATGACAGCATCTACAGAGACGAACTGTACAAAAGCTTTGTCTAGTTTTGGGGTCCCTGCCAAGCTCGTCCGCTTGTGCAAAATGACGATGGAGAACTCACGCTGCTCCATCAAGGTTGGCAACGAGCTTACGGAATCTTTCGACGTCAAAAAAGTATTCAGACACTTGACCGATGCACTGTCATGCGATTTCTTTAACATCGTTCTTGAGAAGATTGAAGAAGAATTCCAACGTCAACACCAGAGGCACTATCTTCCAAAAATCTGTTCAACTACTCGCGTACGCCGATGATATTGATATAATGGGAAGAACACAGCGTGATGTCAATGGCGTATTTGTGAGAGTTGAGACATAAGCGGCAAAATGGGTTTGGCTATAAATGAGGGAAGAACGAAGTATATGCTGTCTTCGAGGAAGGACACCCAACACCGACGGCTCGGACAGTACGTTGCAATAGACGCATACAACTTCGAGGTGGTAGAGGAGTTTGTCTACCTAAGCTCCGCTATAAATACGGGTAGTAAAACCAGCGCCGAGATCAGACGAAGAATAACTCTTGCTAATCGCTGTTTCTTTGGGCTAATTTGTGGAAAAACCCTTTCGCAATCAACGTAAGGTAAAATTGTGCAACACCTTCATCATCCTAGTCCTGCTGTATGGTGCAGAAGCATGGACCCTGACAAAATCGGATGAAAGTGCCTTAGGCTGTTTCGATAGGAAAGTTCTTTGGGTCATCTTTGACCGTGTGCAATGATATGGAATGGAGAAAAAGATTCAACAGCGAACTTTAAGGGTTGTACAACTACACGGACCGAGCCAGAAGGGTCAAGGTCCAGAGACTCAGATGGCTCTGTCATTTAGCCCAAATGGACACCAATGCTCTGTCCCAGAAAGCTTTCGACACTTTTCCCGAGGGACGAAGAAGTAGAGGAAGACCGCAACTCAGGTGGCGCACACAAGTGGAAGCGGACCTCAATTGACTTGGTGTGAAACTGGAAATAGAAAGCCAAGGACCGTGCTGGCTGGCGAAAACTTTCGATTGAGGCCCAAATCTTCAACGGACTGTAGTGCCACCTTAAGTAAGTAAGTATGGGCACAGACCTAGACGAAATTTGAAAATCTTACTACTTAATCAACTTCAAACAGTTTATGATTTATAACTCAAACAGTTAAGTGATTCTGTTCTTCTTGTAAATCAATAAGTTGTGTTGTGCAATTCAATAATGCCTTATGGCAAAATTTGTTTTGAAATTGTCTGGAAATATAAACAATTTTATTTGCCAAGAAATATGTTGCATAAAAATTAATAAAGCAAAATGTTGTACTCATCAGTCTCTGGCATAAAATCACGTCCAAAAACCCAAGCATATACTCTACTCATCGCATAGACAAGTGAAATCGCCCACTATGAATTAATTACCAACCAAGTACAAATTTATAATTAATGTAAGAAACTCCTATTGTATGCACAATTCTTCTTGACAAATAACCAAACCTACCCACGCGCTGAGACCAAAAATGAAGCAATACAATATTGTCAAACTGCTAAGGTTTTGGTCCAACAATTGTTTCGTTTTCAAAGCTTCGAACGTCGACCTCACACTGCTGGCTGGCTTGAGCATGATGAGGGTTCAAGTGTAGTCTACATAATCTCCAACTTATTCGAACATAATTTAGTGTGAATAATTGGTTTAACATTGCAGAAATTTGAAAGAAAATGAGTTGATACCTTTCATTACCTTAAATGAATGAAAAATTTAATATTTGTTCAAGCCCCAATTGACTTGTACTCGTAATAGTGTGAAATTGAGACTTTGTTGGATCTTGATTGAGGTGTGATGGTGTTGCTTTTGTGCTGAACACCCACTTTTACTTTTACTTTCAAGTGTTACATTTGAGTTACAGTTTGATATGAAGGCATTTTCAAAGTAGTTTCTGTTATATGACGAAAAAGTGTATTCATCTAGATTAAAGGTGTGTATCATAGAGACAATAATGATTCATATTCACGTGTGAACAGACAAGTTTCTCAAGTTTAGTAATCATATGAATTATTAATAAAATACGTAAAAAGAGACGCGAACGCGAAACCGGTGTTTTCCTAAATTAAACAATTTTTGCATGATTGGTCTCGGAACTAAAAAGATAATAATTTATACATTCTTTGAAAAATACATCATCATAGATTTCTTAATCTTGGAATTCCAATTTCTTCGTGTGCGTGCACTTGGTTTTTATTGTTTCTAGTCGACTCTGCTCTCGAAATTCAAGTGTGTTGATTGTTCAACATGTTTATCAACTTCTGTGTTGTTGGTGGATTTGTGTAATGTGAACACCACTGTGAACCCATCTTAATTTTTAATGGTATTTCCGACATTGCTTCGCGAACACACCCGGGACAAAACGGCTGTTTGCCACCACTTTGAATTGACGTTTCAAATTGTTTTTATTTTTTTTTTAAATTAGGTCTGTTCTTTTACTCCCCAAAACCCTTTGTATATATATTTGGGGAGAAGTCTCAAGATGGAAAACGATGGTGGTCCATTGAGAGAATTTTTCACAAAAGCAGTTTTTTTTTTTACATAAGCTTGTATTGTGAAGATCTGTCAAACCAAGAAGAGAACCAATCTTGGTAGTACCCATTGCATAAGAATTGAAGCATTTTTCTAAGTAGTATGAGTTTCACAAACACAAACGCATTACAACAGGGCTGGTCTGCAGTTGAATGATTAATCTCAGGAGCGCCAAGCGAAATTTAATTGAATCAAAATTTCATGGATTTTGCGTCCACTTTTTTTTCAATCTCAATTCTGTTTAAGGAAGCATGGTGTTTTAACACTCAAGGTGCACTGCACGGTTCTTAATGTTTAATTTTTTATTTTCCAGTACATTTTCTTGATTATAAAATAATGAATAAAAACGTTTCGAAACACGATGGAAAAACTATTCAAAACAACTGTGCACACTTCGGAAACTCAACGAATTGCAGCGCCTTATCATCACCAACAGAAATAATACACCCCTGAACTAGACTGACAACACAATCAAAGTTTGACAGCACATACCCCAAAAATTGACAGCACATACCCAAAAATTGACAGCACATACCCCAAAAATGGACATCATCAGACATTTTCGTTGCTTCATTCACGTACACTGCACATTTAGCTAACACCGCTTCCTGTGCTTCTTATTCAATAGTAGTACCTACTCGTTGTTCCATATACAAAGCCTAAAACTGCCGAAAACTGCCATATTCTCCCACTTTTCCGTTCTTTTAATCCCAAATTTTTTAAGTTCTGTCACTTTTGAAGGAGAAAAATATTTCCCCTATCTACTGCAGTTTTTGTAAGTTCTGTCAAACCATAAGAAGTACATTGATTTTGTTGAAGTTTGATATAATTTTGTGCACTTGGGAGATTTAGGCTGTCAAGCGTTGTTTCACTTTTTGGGAGAATCACAAAATTTCATCCCCACTCCTCGATTTTTGACAGTTTTTACAAAACTACCGAAAAAGTAAAAGAACGAATATACAGTCGCTGCAAATCAGTTGGTGAATACTTTTTTTTTTCTTATTACGTAGGTACTGTCAAGGGCGGATCCCGAGGGGGGGGGGGTGATAGGGGTGATAGGTGATCATCCCCTGAGCAGCAGAATATAGTTTTAAAATAATGTTAAAAATCAGCGTTAGAAACCTTGCTCCGATCGGAGCAAATTTGCTCCACTTTTAGGGAAAAATAAAAATCTACTCCGACGCTCCGATTTTTCAACATTTGCTCCACTTTTTCCACAAGAAAAAAATTGTTAAAACCGCGACCAACGACGCGACGTGAGATTCATGATAGAATTATTCAATTTAATGGGTAAATACCGAGAACTGGAATGTGTCAAAAATTCCAGCTACTTACACAATCGTTTACTTTTTATTTCTTTTCTGTTCTTTTCTGTGCGGAATAGATTCACTTAACAGACCTGTGGCGTTTTTAATTGGCAATCCGGAAGTTCAAAAAAGCATTCTTAATGCGTTCAATTGGGCAAAAGTGACAGTTCTGATGCTGAAAAGAAGAGAATTCCCTTCTGATTTTAAAACCAGAATGCTTTTTTCCAGATTCCAGTTAAAATCGCCACTAGTGTATTTAAGAAATGAATATACCCACTTCGAATTTATTTATTTAATAAGAAAAAAGTCTGAAGCTTGGGAAAAATTTCAAAAATACGACAGCACTACGAACTGCGATGTGACCAGGGTCGTGATGTTGTTCATCTCGGCAACTTGTATTTTACAAAAAAAGGGAGTTCTTTACATCGGCGAATTGTCACATGCCTCACTCTATTTTACCGTTACTTCATATATATGCTCTAGTGAAATAGCCAGTTGCATTCCTCCCCTTAAGATATTCCACCGTAATACCCCCGCCATCAGGAATGCCCATCTGTTCACCCTTGAGCCCAACTTCGGACTTACAGTCATGTATAGAGAATCGTTTTTTAGCCGTACTACGCGAATTTGGAACTCGCTTCCACACTCTGTCTTCCCCAGCCATTGCAATATTCAAGAACTCAAAACCAATAATCACCGACATCTCCTTTGACATCCTCTATCCCTTCCCTAATACTCGTACTGTGCTCTTGGCAATTAAAGGGTAATGAAAAAAACCCTTGAGTAAATACAGGAATACAGTTAAGTAGACATTTATTAGAGAAATTTCCCTGAAAGGTAAAGATCTTCTTCTTGTTACAAATCTACTCCGAAAATTTTGCATTTGCTCCACTTTTTTTTCAAATTCGCTACGAAATTTTAAAACTGAGGTTCTAACCCTGTTAAAAATACATCATCATCTCACGATCGTGGCAAGTGAGAGTGTGAGAGAAGTGGCTTATTCTCATCAACAATTCTCTGAACGCGTGTGAAGAAGTGAGACGACCTACAATTTAACGCTGATTCCGAATGGCCATTCTTTCATGACAGATTGATACTCTTGGGAATTTTTGTCAGTGCTTAGCAAAAGGTAGAACTAGTGAAAGATGAAATAAGATCTTTATGGGCACGACTAGGACTCGAACCCGCGACGCACGTTCTGCTTAGCAGCCAACGCAAATAACCACTAAGCGATGGATACTAACAAAAGAGATATTAATATTTTTTATTTCCTTAGTGTTCAGTGCAGCAAAGTGGAGAATGAACTCAAGTTTGGCTGCGATCAAGCATGGCAGAAGATCGACTAGTTGGCTTAGCGTTATTAAACATTCAGATTTGGGCTTGAATACAGACTATATGGCTCTACTTTCCTTTACCGGATTCTGAATTTAAAGTTGAAAATGGTCTCAATCGATAGATACGCGTTACTAAAGTTACCGTAAACAAAATCGATGCGTCTGCCATTTGAGCCACTTCTGAAAAGATGAAGACGTCTCTTCCAATGTGAAGATTGGTATAGAGTTTTGACTTTTTGCGGAATTTGCTTAACAATAAGACACAAATTATGATCAGTTTGGTATGCTGGTGGATTTATTTTTTTTTCTCTTCGAAGGTAAATTCAATGTTAATTCACAATTGAATTGCCTCGCAGCTGGTTATCACCTTTATTAAATGATGAATAATCAGGAAATGTTTGAAAATGTCAATATTTGGAGGAAATCGCACAAGCGTCAAAACATCAGATGGACTTAAAAAAACATCTCAGTTTATTGTGTTACATATTCGTCTCGTCTGCTGTTCTTTTTAACTTACTTGGACTAACAGAAGAGGGTCTTGCTTCGCTGTTCGGTTAAGGAATTGCCGTTTGTTTGTTCTTAAATTATATATGTTACTAGCTGACCCCGCGCACCTCATTCATCTCTTCAGATGATGATGACACACTGTGGCGTATGAGTACTTTCTGAACTTTGAAAAAAATGGCTCAGTAACAGTGTCGGCTGATTAAGACAATAACTCTTAGCCACGCAATGACTGTTATATTTTTAAGTTTATACCATCAGCATCGATATTTTTTACAGTTAAAATAGATCGTAGAAATTATGATAAAATAACGTCTACCGGGTCAACTTGTAGGATAAGACGGTATTGTATAGTCGTCTCCTTCTTAAAACTACTTACCTACCAATTTTGAACCAAATCGGTTATTAGAAATTATTAATATGACAAAACAACATTTACCGGGGCAGCTAGTATGACTAATTTATAGTTCTAAACTAGTTGTAGTTGTAGTTCTAAGGCACCACCCGAACGCATATAAAAATCCCTTAAATCGATCCAGTCGTTAAGGAGGTGTTCACTTGTTCAGTGACATACAGCCGTTCTTAGAAGCTACTTATATAGCAAAATAATGTTTCATGGGTCAGCTAGTAGGATAAAAAGTATTAAATAGCTGTCTCCTGGTCCTGAGCTACTTTTCCAATAATTTTGAGCCAAATCGGTTCGGTACACAGAATGATTGAAATTAATGAAATTTTATTCAAGTCGATCCAGCCTTGTAGTCACAGTAAAGATACCGACTGCAGCGCCATCAGCCCGGCTGATTTGTAAATATAAAGCATCCAGGGCGCCACCTGAACGCATACATAAGAAATCAAACAAATTTTCTAATCGGTCCAGCCGTTTAGGAGGAATTAAGTCACATACACACATACAGTAGAATTTTATTTATAAAAATTTGAAACAAAATTTTGTTTACGTTTTCTTTTAACAAAAAATATAGATGAAAGATAACACTAGAAGATTTTTTGTATTTTTGTTTTCATATCTTCATGAACGAATGGACTGATTTAAGCAATCTTCTTCGCTTATCAAGAACCTAGCTATTAGTGAGCTCTACGAGCTAATAGATTAGGACATACCTAAAGACTACATGAATTTAGTTGGCTAGTTCCACTTAATCACGCAATATCGACCCGATAAAGTGAAGGCAGTAAACGAGCGATATCTATTTGGGAAAGTCTATGGCGCCAACTGATCTGAAATATAAGAACCAACCATATGGACAATGCTTCTAAAAATTCCTCTAAGTAGTTTGTTTTCTGCCGTGAAAGTCTCATCTCTTAAGTAGTGTGTCAACCTCATATAGCACACAGGACTTTTTCACAACTACTCTTCATTGATTTTATGGCCGCTTAAGATAGCTGCGTCAATTAGAACAATTTATCAAGAGCAACTTCTATAGTATCGATGAAAGAATTTGCATCATTTGATACCAAACAATTTTTTTAACGGAAATGCGCTGTAATACATCTTCCTTATCATCAATTATGAGTAACATTTTGCAAACTGCCATGGAGCACGACAGTCAATATCTTGGAAAAAAACGTCCTTGCAACTATGTTCTAGGAAACAGAGACCAAGAATATGGATAATTGACGTCCACAAGACTAGGCTCCCATCATCGACGTCTTAGACAAAAAGTCAAGACGGACAGATCAAGTCTGACTCTGATATAGTTAAAAACTTTGCTGCATCCACATTTCTTTGTTTTTTGTTGGTTTTTCAAAGAAGATTCGTTTAAAAAGAAAAACGATATATCACCTCTCCACGCACGTTTTCATTTTGCATTACTGTGATAAATTGCAAATTAATTTTGCTGCAAGACAATAAATAAATCCCACGACCAAGACCTTCATCTCTAAAGACCTCGCATCGAACTAAACGCCCTCGTATAATAATTTAAACACATTTAAGATTCATCCAAAGTTATCGCCTAATAGTTTTCCATTGTTGTTAACAAGCCCGTTAATTTGCTTTACAACGAAGATTTGAAAAACAATACATCTCTCTGTAATGTAGCTTAAATGATGAGAAGATAAGAAGACTTCTTCTTTAGATGATCGATACATTTGAAAAGATGTCTTAAGTTCACTAAACAAAAAAAATTCATCAAATAAATGTCTCTTAACATAAAACCATACCAGCCAAGGACACGAAGGAACCATCAATCAAACTAAAACGTTAGGTAAACACTTTTTTGCACTAGGTGAACTCCAGACCTTAAAAAAGAGTCAAAAGGACTCAAAAGAGCCTCAAAGGCAACTCTGAGGTGAAGTATCACGTCCTTAAGAGGACATGATCAGAGGAACAATGTTCATGATATTGATTTACCATTTAAATTGCACACAAAGGTTTATTGAACCTTATTTGGCTCTAAAAAAAAGTATTGCGGTATTTCGGTGGCCTTTAAACAATTTATCCACAATTGAATTTGCAGCCCACTCGTTACTCGCTTAGAATTTTAAATACGAAAAGAACAATTGTAAAGATGTTATGATGACCACACAATACATTAAATGCAAACCAAATTTGCGTTCACATCAACAACAGGTTCACCTTATTTGTATCCAAAAATTGATGTCAAGCTGTCTTTATCCAAAAAGTGTGTCGTCGTCGGGGAAGACCCACGGCTCAAAGAAACAATAAATTCTTTGCTAAAGAAAATTAAATCAATCGAATAAGAAACACACAATACAAGAAAAACGCGAAACGTTAACGAGGTTTTGATGAAGCGGTTTTAGTCACGACGGAGTCGGCGCAACTCAGCGAAGTTGTCCGACCAACAACCAACAAACCAAGACAACGATTGGAATCAAACTGATTGGAGTCACAGGTGAGGCACGCAGCCTAAGCCAATGTTAGTTGAGCGAGCAGCTGTTGCTGCCTTTGGCGAAAAAACAAAAGATAAACAAGAAATTACGCGCCGGCCAAGTGGGAGTTTATGTCATAACACAGCGACAGCCTACGAAGAAAGGAACGCACTACATCAGTCAGCTTCAGCTTAAGCTCTGGTATCAGTATCAACTACCAACCAGCTGCATTATGTCGTATAGTCCGGGGGTTCAAATGACAAAAAAAAACGGTTTAATAACTAAAATTTAAAGGAAATTGTATTATTGTTAGACACAAGAACTAAAGCAGCTAGTAACATAGTTACTTACTTAGGCCTCGGCCACGCAGTAAGCGGCTGAGTGGAAAAAAATATATAAAACATATGAAATCACATAGAAGCGGCCACGCAATGAGCGAGCGGCGAAACAAAATTCTGAGCGATAGATATACGTAGATATTGCCAGAACCTATCTTTAAATTTACGTAGATTCAGAAATAAATGATTGAATAATTCTCCAAACTCCGATTTTCATTAGTTAATCGGATGAACACCAACCGTATTCTTTTTTGTATCCCTTTAAGTTATTTGTACACATACAAACGATTTTCCGACCGTAAAATACGGCGAACTGTTCTTGACAACTGCATTTTAACTACTAATCTCTCAAGAGCAGTCGCTCAGTGCCTGGCCATACGTTGCTTAGAGCTGCCGCTCAGCCGCTTAGCCGCTCAGCCACTAACTGCGTGGCCGAGGCCTTAAGGTGGCGCTACAGTCCGTTATGAACTTGGATCTCAACCAATAGGCTCCGCCAGCCAGCTCGGTCAATAGGTAGCTGTCTCCAGTTTTGCACTCCAAGTTAATTGAGTTCCTCTGTCTTCTGTCCAAGCCGTCGGTGTTTGGGTGTCCTTCCTTGAAGACAGCAAATACTTCGTTTATCCCTCATTTACAGCTAAAAACATTTTTCCCGCTTCTGTCTCAATTCTCACAAAGGCGCCATTGACATCACGAAGTGTTTTCCCATTACAGTACATAACGCTTATAAGAAACTCAAAATTTGCACAATATTTGTTTCTTTTAACCGAGGTTTTCTTATATCCTAACAACGGATATAAGAAACAAGTTTCTTATACGGATAAACCCTGGAGTGTCAAACATTTATCCTAGGCTAAATAATTGACACAATTCAAACACTGTCTTAAAATTTATCAGTAAATAAATAAATTTTATTTAACAAAAAAACACGAAAACAAAAAATTCACAGCGCAGTTCTTTTTGTACTTTTGTACCTTCTTATTCAAGCCTTTAAATAACTCTTCAAAACATATAATCATCAATTGTTGTTTGAATCAAGTCTTCCTTGCGCTTCTTGATAAAAATATCTTCGATGTTATGTATCGATGGTTCTACGAAAGGACCTCGTAAGAAGAAAAATCACTTTTTTTGAAATTAGGCTAAAAAAATGCACAAAAACCAGAGCCACCTTTTGGCATTTCTGGTTCAATGTGTTTGTTCTTAGAAAATTTAGAAAACTCGAAAATACAGAACCTCGAAAAAATTTTTTTTCAAAATGAAAATACAGTACCTCGTTAGTCTCTGAAATGAGTTTTTGAGTCGTTTTTTACTGTTAAGATTTGATCAAAAAATGTTAAACTTAATTATTCAATGAAGTGTTTTATGGTTTGTATTTATTCTTAGGAAAACAATGAGAATTACGTTTTTTGAAATTATTTTTATTGTGAATTAGCTACAAGGAATATAAATTGAGGCAAATACAAACCAGGTCCTTTCCGTGTTTTTATTGCGGAATATTTTTGATACATACGAGGTACTGCAAAAAGAGTTTTTTAGTGATTGTGAAAAACTACCCAAAAGTTCAAACGAGGTCCTTCCGTAGAACCAGCGGTATGATGTCATCAGTTTTAATTTTTTCACAAATTTCTTTACGACTTTTTCCCGATTTGATTTCATCTATAATAACCAATTAGGTCGTGTGCGAATTGGATGAACTGTGGTTAAAAATGGATGAATTTTTAACCACTGCTGTCATATTTTAACATGCTCCGCAGCTAGTTTAATTTTTAACAGATTTTATTCAATGCGAAGTGTCAAAATTCAACCAAACATCAAGTTTTAACATCTTTTTAACCCAATTCGCACAAATTTAATGTCAAAATGAACACTGCACTGAAATTCATTCAATCATTCATTCAAATATCAAACAACATCATAAATGTACATAAATGACATTAGCGTCGTTTGTTTTGAATTTTTCTTTAGGGTCTGTTCATGTTTTTTGAATTTCGTGATTTGTTTGCAGGTTTCTTATATCCAACCAACTTTACATGAAAAATAATAGTTTGTGTTTGAGAAATGTTTCTTTTATCAGTGTATTTCTTATAAACGTGTTTCTTATAAACACACAATTCAACATTAAACTATGGGAAAGTTCACGGTGCTTTTATTCAAGTTTCTTCTAAACGAGGTTTTCTTATAAGCGTGTTTCTTATAAGCGATAAATGTATATCAATATCAACGGCGTTCACGAGAAGTTGAACAGAGTTTTGGAATAAAGTATCTCTGGTGTGGACGGTGAAGTTTTGCACTAACTTCTCAAGATCGATTTTAAAGAAATCGCATGGCAGTGCATCGCCTTGACTGAATCCTTTTTTGACATCGAAAGTTCCGAAGGCTCCTTCATGGCGAAGCATGAGTTCTCCATCGTCTTTTTGCACAAGCGAACGAGCTTGACAGGGATGCCAAAACTAGACATAGCTTTAAACAGTTCGTCTCTCTAGGTCTAGATGCTGTCATACGCTGCCTTGCAATCAATAAAAAGGCGGTGGGTATCGATTTGGAATTCATAGATCTTTTCCAGGATCTGCCGCAAAGTGGAAATTTTGTCGATGGTTGACTTTCCTGGTCTGAAGCCACGTTGATAAGAACCAATCAGTTTGTTGACGAAATGCTTCAGACGTCCATATGTTACGGCAAACAATGCTGAGGTTCCACTGATAGGGCATGCATTCCTTTGACCATATCTTACAGATGATTTGGTGCATGCTTCTATCTAGCTCGTCGCCTGCTGCTTTGAACAGCTCACCAGCTAGACCATCTGTTCCAGCGGCTTTGTTGGATATCAGCCGTGATATTGCCGTTTTCACTTCTTTTAGGTCGTGTTCACGGAATTGTTGGTTATCATCGTGTCCGATGAAATGCTACTGCCTGACGGCGAGACTTTGTTCGTCATCGTCGTTATACAGTCTACAGAAGTGGTCTTCCCAAATCCCCGGCATTGTCTGCCATTCCACTATGGTGTTCTTTGTTTATCTCTGCAGTCATCGGTTCTTGCTCGATAACCTTGAGCCAACTATTTCACCTTCCGATAAAACCTCCGAAAGCTAGGTACATACTGGAAATAAAATAAAATAAATAGAGTGGCGCGATAGCTCTTGAAAAGCCAAGGCCTAAGTGGCTTACACTCATCAACAATTCTCTGAGTGCGTGTGAAAAATTGATGGGACCTAGAATTTGATGCCGATTCTGAACTGCAAAGTTGGAGAGCAGTTCTTCATGACCGATTGATACTCTTGGTAGTTTTGTAAGTTCTTGGCAGACAGTACCTGTGAATGATGAGATAATCAAAACCCAGCCCAACTTACCTGACTATCTAATATCTATGTATATCATGAAAAGTCTGCTAATAATTTAATGAACCTACTATATAGAGATAGTCAAATTGGTTGGTTATAAATATTAACAACGTTGTTACAGCAAAGTTCCACAAAATTTGATCGTTCAATACCGTTACTATTAGGCACTTAGTTAAAGTAGGCAGATACATGCATTCAAAATGCATATCAATCCCATACAAACACAACACAACGGTGAATGGCCTTTTTTCAAAGCCCGAAGAGTCTATTCCAGAGCACAGCCCAAAATTATTGTTGGCAGTGAAGAATCATTGGAGTGGAATGCAATATGCTTCCAACTGCACTATTGACAGAACGATGATGCTGGTCATAACAAAAACTGACCTAACCAAATGCATGGCGTTGAAATAAGAGAAAGTTTTAAACAAAACAAAAAAAACGCGTAAGCCATACACCACAATGCAAATTTTGCTATGGGAGTTAGCTCGTTTCGGCTGACTGAGCTGTAAATAATTTTACGAAAACAAACAGATTCTTATTAATGCGATTGTGTCAGATATAATAACCATCATCTGACTAACGGAATACTTGGGATCGTTGGATTGTTAATTCGTTGATGGGCTTAGTAAAATGGTCAGGTTGTTGATTGTGATGATAAAGCGGATGGCCTTCAGCAGGGTTATGAAGTCAAAAAATGGGAAATGAAAGAATAAGTGACGAAAAATGGTGATTAATAATAATGCAGTTTAGTATGGTGAATAAACTTTGTTTGAAATTATATAAGCGAATGACTTTTCTTGATTTCGAGGTGAATTTTTGAAACGAGTATTCTCGTTTATGTCACATGCATTCTTTTTCTTTCATTTTCAGCTGCGAAATAATGTCATTGACTTCCTTTCTAAATCTGAATTTAGCCATGGTATCTAAGCTAAGACCAACCTACCTGCCTAGGCCTACAGTCATATCGCATATTAAGCAACAACTTGCATTGACCAATTGCATTATTGCCATTTTTAAGTGCTAATTAACTTAACTTTTTATATCAATGGTTTGAACAAAATTAATGAATTCCATAAAGTTTGGGTTGGGGACAATTCTGAAGGTTTAGTCTCTTTTTGCGCGCCTTAGATACTATCGCTTGTCTTTAATACACGCACATCGCAGCGGAATGGACGGTGAAGAGGTGTTTTACTCATACGTCAAAATGGTCAAATGTTGTCTTATACCAAAGGCGATGTACGTGAGTTGATTAAAGTTGAAAGAAATATAAAAGCAAATGGTATCAATAAAATGGGCATGTGTGTGTAGTAAAGTTATCGATGTTTAAAAGCGCAAGGCTAAGTACGTCGTCGAACGTGCGTTAGGATGAGGAGCCATAGCGCTTGAGATTAATTCTTGCCATACAAATCATAAAATTGTTTACATTCCAAAACAAATTTACTGGCAAATCACTTTTTTATAGCTTTGGAGAAGTAGACACCTAGATGTGTTTCCTAAAGTAGTCCTTTAGACCCTCTTCTATTTAAACTTACCATAAACGATATTGATATGAAATATGATCAAACATTCTCAGATAGCAGTTTATGCTGATGACATTAATTGAGAGATAAATTGAGATCTGATCTGATCTTGAAATTGCGGGAAAATGCTTGCGAATAATTTACAATATCTTGGTAACCAGGCCTGTACCT
>CAKKXW010000004.1:29805781-29833322 GCA_920937365.1 Sphaerophoria rueppellii | reverse complement strand
AAATCAATTTTGGTCACCTATTGGGGGTATTTTTAGCTTAAAACCTTATAAATTTGAAACCGCTGGAAACGTATTGTTGCATGCAAATCAAAACGTCAAATATGTTCTAAAGCTAATATGATCAAAAAGTTAATATTTTATAATAAATAGCAGCTCAGGAACCGAAATTAAGGAAGGAAAAAAAAAGCATAAAAATATCAATTTGTCAAAATTTTGAGGGTCGGTACAACCCCCTAGACAAATTTTAATATTTTTTTTTTATATATTTTTGTAATCAGAGTCCAATTACGCAAGTTTTGAGAGGTCTTTTGTTCGGAAAATCCAAAAAAAAATTTGTCGGGACACTCTAGTGTACAGTGTACACTGCACAGATCTAGACGAAATTTTAATATCCTACCACACAATCAGCTTTAAACAGTTTTTGATTTATAACTCAAACAGTTCAGTGATTCTGTTCTTATTGCAAATCAATAAGTTGTGTTGTGCAATTCAATAATGCCTTATGGCAAAATTTGTTTTGAAATTGTCTGGAAATATAAACAATTTTATTTGCCAAGAAATATGTTGCATAAAAATTAATAAAGCAAAATGTTGTACTCATCAGTCTCTGGCATAAAATCACGTCCAAAAACCCAAGCATATACTCTACTCATCGCATAGACAAGTGAAATCGCCCACTATGAATTAATTACCAACCAAGTACAAATTTATAATTAATGTAAGAAACTCCTATTGTATGCACAATTTTTCTTGACAAATAACCAAACCTACCCACGCGCTGAGACAAAAAATGAAGCAATACAATATTGTCAAACTGCTAAGGTTTTGGTCCAACAATTGTTTCGTTTTCAAAGCTTCGAACGTCGACCTCACACTGCTGGCTGGCTTGAGCATGATGAGGGTTCAAGTGTAGTCTACATAATCTCCAAGTTATTCAAACATAATTGAGTGTGAATAATTGGTTTAACATTGCAGAAATTTGAAAGAAAATGTGTTGATACCTTTCATAACCTTAAATGAATGAAAACTTTAATATTTGTTCAAGCCCCAATTGACTTGTACTCGTAAGTAGTGTGAAATTGAGACTTTGTTGAATCTTGATTGAGGTGTGATGGTGTTGCTTTTGTGCTGAACACCCACTTTTACTTTTACTTTCAAGTGTTACATTTGAGTTACAGTTTGATATGAAGGCATTTTCAAAGTAGTTTCTGTTATATGACGAAAAAGTGTATTCATCTGGATTAAAACTGTGTATATAATAGAGACAATAATGATTCATATTCACGTGTGAACAGACAAGTTTCTCAAGTTTAGTAATCATATGAATTATTAATTATTGAAAGAGACGAGAAACCGGTGTTTCCTAAATTAAACAATTTTTGCATGATAGGTCTCGGAACTAAAAAGGTAATTTATACATTCTTTGAAAAATACATCATCATAGATTTCTTAATCTTGGAATTCCAATTTCATCGTGTGCGTGCACTTGGTTTTTATTATTTCTAGTCGACTCTGCTCTCGAAATTCAAGTGTGTTGATTGTTCAACATGTTTATCAACTTCTGTGTTGTTGGTGGATTTGTGTAATGTGAACACCACTGTGAACCCATCTTAATGTTTAATGGTATTTCTGACATTGCTTTGCGAACACACCCGGCACAAAACAGGTGTTTGCCACCACTTTGAATTGACGTTTCAAATTGTTTTTATTTTTTTTTAAATTAGGTCTGTTCTTTTACACCCCAAAACCCTTTGTATATATATTTGGGGAGAAGTCTCAAGATGAAAAACGATGGTGGTCCATTGAGAGAATTTTTCACAAAAGCAGTTTTTTTTTACATAAGCTTGTATTGTGAAGATCTGTCAAACCAAGCAGAGAACCAATCTTGGTAGTACCATTGAATAAGAAGTACAGGAAGGGGTCTTATGAACAAGAATTGAAGCATTTTTCTAAGTAGTGTGAGTTTCAAAAACACAAACACATTACAACATGGCTGGTCTGCAGTTGAAAAGTTAATCTCAGGGGCGCCAAGCGAAAGTTGATTAAATCAAGATTTCATCGATTTTGCTTCAACTTTTTTTTTCAATCTCAATTCTTTTTTTAGGAAGCATGGTGTTTTAACACTAAAGATGCGCTGCAGGGTTTTAAAATTTTAATTTTTTTATTTTCCAGTACATTTTCTTGATTTTTCATCCGTAATTCATCACGTTTATTACGCCTATTGTAATACAACCAACAAATAAAAACGTTTCGAAACACGATGGAAGAACTATTCAAAACAACCGTGCACACTACGGGAACTCAACGAATTGCAGCGCCTTACCATCACGAACAGAAATAATACACCCCTGAACTCGACTGACAACACAGTCAAAGTTTGACAGCACATACCCTAAAAATTGACAGCACATACCCTAAAAATGGACATCATCAGACATTTTTGTTGCTTCACTCACATACACTGTACATGTAGCTAACACCGCTTCTTGTACTTCTTATTCAATGGTAGTACCTACTCGTTGTTCCATATACAAAGCCTAAAACTGCCGAAAACTGCCATATTCTCCCACTTTTCCGTTCTTTTAATCCCAAATTTTTTAAGTTCTGTCACTTTTGAAGGAGAAAAATATTTCCCCTATTTCCCGGCAGTTTTTGTAAGTTATGTCAAACCATAAGAAGTACATTGAATTTTGTTGAAGTTTGATATAATTTTGTGCACTTGGGAGATTTAGGCTGTCAAGCGTTGTTTCACTTTTTGGGAGAATCACAAAATTTCATCCCCACTCCTCGATTTTTGACAGTTTTTACAAAACTACCGAAAAAGTAAAAGAACGAATATACAGTCGCTGCAAATCTGTTGGTGAATACTTTCTTTTTCTTGTTACGTAGGTACTGTCAAGGGCGGATTTCGAGGGGGGGGGGGTGATAGGGGCGATCATCCCCCTGAGCAGCAGAATATAGTTTTAAAATAATGTTAAAAATACATCATCATCTCACGATCGTGGCAAGTGAGAGTGTGAGAGAAGTGGCTTATTCTCATCAACAATTCTCTGAACGCGTGTGAAGAAGTGAGACGACCTACAATTTAACGCCGATTCCGAATTGCCATTCTTTCATGACAGATTGATACTCTTGGAAATTTTTGTCAGTGCTTAGCAAAAGGTACAACTAGTGAAAGATGAAATAAGATCTTTATGGGCACGAGTAGGACTCGAACCCGCGACGCACGTTGTGCTTAGCAGAAAACCACTAAGCGATGGATACCAACAATAGAGATATTAATAACATCCGAATTTAAAACGTGGAAAATAAAATAGGATTTGGAAAAGTATGACTGTTCTTTGGAACTTTGTATAGTTCGCTTCAAGATGGAAATGGCTCGTGCTCTCCAATTTTTTATTTCCTTAGTGTTCAGTGCAGGAAAGTGGAGAGTGAACTCAAGTTTGGCTGCGATCAAGCATGGCAGAAGATCGATTAGTTGGCTTAGCGCTATTAAACATTCAGATTTGGGCTTGAATACAGACTATGTCATAGATTTGAACAAAGCAAACATCGACTATAAAATTTTACTCGTTGTACCTTTCAAAACCTTGTACGATTAATAAAATAAATCAACATTTTCAGCGTCCCCCCTAACAAGAGTCTCTGTTTCAAGAGCAAGTTTGTCAAACCCAATGGAATTCTTAAGTTTTAAAGAATCCAATTAACAATGTGATGAAATATTTTGTTTAAATTCATGAATTCCAAATCGCTATTCAATAGCAACAGGCCATCAAATTTACATTGTAAACAAAATCGATGCGTCTGCCATTTTCGAGGTCAGCCGGTTGAGCCACTTCTGAAGAGATGAAGAAGTCTCTTCCAATGTGATGATTGGTATAGAGTTTTGACTTTTTGCGAAATTTGCTTAACAATAAGACACAAATTATGATCAGTTTGGTATGCCGGCGGATTTATTTTTTGTCTTCGAAGGTAAATTCAATGTTAATTCACAATTGAATTGCCTCGCAGCTGGTTATCACCTTTATTAAATGATTATTCAGGAAATGTTTGAAAATGTCAATATTTGGAGGAAATTGCACAAGCGTCAAAACATCAGATGGACTTAAAAAAACATCTCAGTTTATTGTGTAACATATTCGTCTCGTCTGCTGTTCTTTTTAACTTACTTGGACTAACAGAAGAGGGTCTTGCTTCGCTGTTCGGTTAAGGAATTGCCGTTTGTTTGTTCTTAAATTATATATGTTACTAGCTGACCCCGCGCACCTCATTCATCTCTTCAGATGATGATGACACACTGTGGCGTATGAGTACTTTCTGAACTTTGAAAAAATGGCTCAGTAACAGTGTCGGCTGATTAAGACAATAACTCTTAGCCACGCAATGACTGTTATATTTTTAAGTTTATACCATCAGCATCGATATTTTTTACAGTTAAAATAGATCGCAGAAATTATGATAAAATAACGTCTACCGGGTCAACTTGTAGGATAAGACGGTATTGTATAGCCGTCTCCTTCTTAAAACTACTTACCTACCAATTTTGAACCAAATCGGTTATTAGAAATTATTAATATGACAAAACAACATTTACCGGGGCAGCTAGTATGTAGTTGTAGTTCTAAGGCACCACCCGAAGGTATATAAAAATCACTTAAATCGATCCAGTCGTTAAGGAGGTGTTCACTTGTTCAGTGACATACAGCCGTTCTTAGAAGCTACTTATATAGCAAAATAATGTTTCATGGGTAAGCTAGTAGGATAAAAAGTATTAAATAGCTGTCTCCTGGTCCTGAGCTACTTTTCCAATAATTTTGAGCCAAATCGGTTCGGTACACAGAATGATTGAAATGAATGAAATTTTATTCAAGTCGATCCAGCCTTGTAGTCGCAGTAAAGATACCGACTGCAGCGCCATCAGCCCGGCTGATTTGTAAATATAAACCATCCAGGGCGCCACCTGAGCGTATACATAAGAAATCAATCAATTCTAATCGGTCCAGCCGTTTAGGAGGAATTAAGTCACATACACATGTACAGTAGAATTTTATTTATAAAAATTTGAAACAAAATTGTGTTTACGTTTTCTTTTAACAAAAAATATAGATGAAAGGTAACACTAGAAGATTTTTGTATTTTTTGTTTTCATCTCTTCACGAACTACTGGACTGATTTAAGCAATCTTCTTCGCTTATCAAGAACCTAGCTACTAGTGTGCTCTACGAGCTAATAGATTAGGACATACCTAAAGACTGCATGAATTTAGTTGGCTAGTTCCACTTAATCACGCAGTATCGACCCGATAAAGTGAAGGCAGTAAACGAGCGATATCTATTTGGGAAAGTCTATGCACCAACTGATCTAAAATATAAGAGGGCGGCCCTATTATAAGAACCAACCATATGGACAGTGCTTCTAAAAATTCCTCTAAGTAGTTCGTTTTCTGCCGTGAAAGTCTCATCTCTTAAGTAGTGTGTCAACCTCATATAGCACACAGAACTTTTTCACAACTACTCTTCATTGATTTTATGGCCGCTTAAGATAGCTGCGTCAATTAGAACAAACTATCCAGAGCAACTTCTATAGTTTTGATGAAAGAATTTGCATCATTTGATACCAAACAATTTTTTTTAACGGAAATGCGCTGTAATACATCTTCCTCATCATCAATTATGAGTAACATTTTGCAAACTGCCATGGAGCACGACAGTCAATATCTTGGAAAAAACATCCTTGCAACTATGTTCTAGGAAACAGAGACCAAGAATATGGATAATTGACGTCCACAAGACTGGGCTCCCATCATCGACGGCTTAGACAAAACGTTAAGATGGACAGATCAAGTCTGACTCTGATATAGTTAAAAACTTTGCTGCATCCACATTTCTTTGTTTTTTGTTGGTTTTTCAAAGAAGATTCGTTTAAAAAGAAAAACGATATATCACCACTTTTTTTAGACGAGTGTTCTCCACGCACGTTTTCATTTTGCATTACTGTGATTAATTGCAAATTAAATTTGCTGCAAGACAATAAATAAATCCCACGACCAAGACCTTCAGCTCTAAAGACCTCGCATCGAACTAAACGCCCTCGTATAATAATTTAAACACATTTAAGATTCATCCAAAGTTATCGCATAATAGTTTTCCATTGTTGTTAACAAGCCCGTTAATTGGCTTTACAACGATGTTATGAAAAACAATACATCTCTCTGCAATGTAGCTTGAGTTATGGCTAGATAAAAGATCTTCTTTCTTAGATGATCGATACATTTGAAAATGTCTTAAGTTCCCTAAACAACAAAAATTCATCAAATAAATGTCTCTTAAGATAAAACAACACTAGCCAGGGACACGCAGGAACCATCAATCAAACTAAAACGTAAAGACGCAGGTAAAGACTTTTTTTGCACTAGGTGAACTCCAGACCTTAAAAAAGAGTCAAAAGGACTTAAAAGAGTCTTAAAGACAACTTTGAGGTGAAGTATCACGTCCTTAAGAGGACATGATCAGAGGAACAATGTTCATGATATTGATTTAAATTGCACACAAAGGTTTATTGAACCTTATTTGGCTCTAAAAATAGGATTGCGGTATTTCGGTGGCCTTTAAACAATTTATCCACAATTGAATTTGCAGCCCACTCGTTACTCGCTTAGAATTTTAAATACGAAAAGAACAATTGTAAAGATGTTACACTCCCACCACACAATACACTAAATGCAAACCAAATGTGCGTTCACATCAACAACAGGTTCACCTTATTTGTATCCAAAAATTGATGTCAAGCTGTCTTTATCCAAAAAGTGTGTCGTCGTCGGGGAAGACCCAAGGCTCAAAGAAACAATAAATTCTTTGCTAAAGAAAATTAAATCAATCGAATAAGAAACACACAATACAAGAAAAACGCGAAACGTTAACGAGGTTTTGATGAAGCGGTTTTAGTCACGACGAAGTCGGCGCAACTCAACGAAGTTGTCCGACCAACAACCAACAAACCAAGACAACGATTGGAATCAAACTGATTGGAGTCACAGGTGAGGCACGCAGCCTAAGCCAATGTTAGTTGAGCGAGCAGCTGTTGCTGCCTTTGGCGAAAAAAACAAAAGATAAACAAGAAATTACGCGCCGGCCAAGTGGGAGTTTATGTCATAACACAGCCTACGAAGAAAGGAACGCACTACGTCAGTCAGCTACAGCTTAAGCTCTGGTATCAGTATCAACTACCAACCAGCTGCATTATGTCGTATAGTCCGGGGGGTTCAAATGAAAAAAAAAAACGGTTTAATAGCTAAAATTTACAGGAAATTGTATTATTGTTAGATACAAGAACTAAAGCAGCTAGTAACATAGTTACTAACTTAGGCCTTGGCCACGCAGTAAGCGGATGAGCGGAAAAAAAAATAAAACATATGAAATCACATAGAAGCGGCCACGCAATGAGCGAGCGGCAAAACCAAATTCTGAGCGATAGATATACGTAGATATTGCCAGAATCTATCTTTAAATTAACGTAGATTCAGAAATAAATGATTGAATAATTCTCCAAACTCCGATTTTCATTAGTTAATCGGATGAACACCAACCGTATTCTTTTTTGTATCCCTTTAAGTTATTTGTACACATACAAACGATTTTCCGACCGTAAAATACGGCGAACTGTCCTTGACACCTGCATTTTAACTACTAATCTCTCAAGAGCAGTCGCTCAGTGCCTGGCCATACGTTGCTTAGAGCTGCCGCTCAGCCGCTAGCCGCTCAGCCGCTTAGCCGCTCAGCCTCTAACTGCGTGGCCGAGGCCTTAAGGTGGCGCTACAGTCCGTTATGAACTTGGGTCTCAATCAACAGGCTCCGCAAGCCAGCTCGGTCCCAAGCTAGCTGGCACCAGTTTTACACTCGAAGTTGATTGAGGTCCTCTGTCTTCTATCCAAGCCGTCGGTGTTGGGTGTCCTTCCTCGAAGACAGCAAATACTTCGTTTATCCCTCATTTACCGCTAAACCCATTTTTGCCGCTTCTGTCTCAATTTTCACAAAGGCGCCATTGACATCACGCAGTGTTTTCCCATAATATCAATATCAACGACGTTCACGAGAAGTTGAACAGACTTTTGCAATAAAGTATCTCTGGTGTGGACGGTGGAGTTTTGCACTAACTTCTCAAGATCGATTTTAAAGAAATCGCATGGCAGTGCATCGCCTTGACTGAATCCTTTTTTGACATCGAAAGTTCCGAAGGCTCCTTCATGGCGAAGCATGAGTTCTCCATCGTCTTTTTGCACAAGCGAACGAGCTTGACAGGGATGCCAAAACTAGACATAGCTTTAAACAGTTCGTCTCTCTAGGTCTAGATGCTGTCATACGCGGCCTTGAAATCAATAAAAAGGTGGTGGGTATCGATTTGGAATTCATAGCGTTTTTTCCAGGATCTGCCGCAAAGTGGAAATTTTGTCGATGGTTGACTTTCCTGGTCTGAAGCCACGTTGATAAGAACCAATCAGTTTGATGACGAAATGCTTCAGACGTCCATATGTTACGGCAAACAGTGCTGAGGTTCCACTCATAGGGCATGCATTCCTTTGACCATATCTTACAGATGATCCGGTGCATGCTCCTATCTAGATCGTCGCCTGCTTCTTTGAACAGCTCAGCAGCTAGATGCTAGACCATCTGCTGCAGCGCATTTGTTGGATATCAGCCGTGATATTGCCGTTTTCACTTCTTTTAGGTCGTGTTCACGGAATTGTTGGCTATCATCGTGTCCGATGAAATGCTCCTGCCTGACGGCGAGATTTTGTTTGTCATCGTCGTTATACAATCTACAGAAGTGGTCTTCCCAAATCCCCGGCATTGACATCCATTCCACTATGGTGTTCTTTGTTTATCTCTGCAGTCATCGGTTCTTGCTCGATGACCTTGAGCCAACTATTTCACCTTCCGATAAAACCTCCGAAAGCTAGGTACATACTGGAAATAAAATAAAATAAATAGAGTGTCGCGATAGCCCTTGAAAAGTCAAGGCCTAAGTGGCTTACACTCATCAACAATTCTCTGAGTGCGTGTGAAAAATTGATGGGACCTAGAATTTGATGCCGATTCTGAACTGCAAAGATGGAAAGCAGTTCTTCATGACAGATTGATACTCTTGGTAGTTTTGTCAGTTCTTGGCAGACAGTACCTGTGAATGATGAAATAAAAACTTTATGAATGTGAACCCCCATTTGAGATAATCAAAACCCAGCCCAACTTACCTGACTATCTAATATCTATGTATATCATGAAAAGTCTGCTAATAATTTAATAAACCTACTATATAGAGTCCGTCAAATTGGTTGGTTATAAATATTAACAACGTTGTTACAGCAAAGTTCCACAAAATTTGATCGTTCAATACCGTTACTATTAGGCACTTAGTTAAAGTAGGCAGATACATGCATTCAAAATGCATATCAATCCCATACAAACACAACACAACGGTGAATGGCCTTTTTTCAAAGCCCGAAGAGTATATTCCAGAGCACAGCCCAAAATTAATGTTGGCAGTGAAGAATCATTGGAGTGGAATGCAATATGCTTCCAACTGCACTATTGACAGAACGATGATGCTGGTCATAACAAAAACTGACCTAACCAAATGCATGGCGTTGAAATAAGAGAAAGTTTTAAACAAAAAAAAAAAAAAAGCGTAAGCCATACACCACAATGCAAATTTTGCTATGGGAGTTAACTCGTTTCGGCTGACTGAGCTGTAAATAATTTTACGAAAACAAACAGATTCTTATTAATGCGATTGTGTCAGATATAATAACCATCATCTGACTAACGGAATACTTGAGATCGTTCGATTGTTAATTCGTTGATGGGCTTAGTAAAATGGTCAGGTTGTTGATTGTGATGATAAAGCGGATGGCCTTCAGCAGGGTTATGAAGTCAAAAAATGGGAAATGAAATAATAAGTGACGAAAAATGGTGATTAATAATGATGCAGTTTAGTATGGTGAATAAACGAGAAACTTTGTTTGAAATTATATAAGCGAATGACTTTTCTTGATTTTGAGGTGAATTTTCGAAACGAGTATTCTCGTTTATGTCACAAACATTCTTTTTCTTTCATTTTCAGCTGCGAAATAATGTCATTGACTTCCTTTCTAAATCTGAATTTAGCCATGGTATCTCAGCTAAGACCAACCTACCTGCCTAGGCCTACAGTCATATCGCATATTAAGCAACAACTTGCATTGACCAATTGCATTATTGCCATTTTTAAGTGCTAATTAACTTGACTTTATATATCAATGGTTTGAACAAAATTAATGAATTCCATAAAGTTTGGGTTGGGGACAATTCTGAAGGTTTAGTCTCTTTTTGCGCGCCTTAGATACTATCGCTTGTCTTTTATGCACGCACATCGCAGCGGAAAAGACGGTGAAGAGGTGTTTAACTTATACGTCAAAATGGTCAAATGTTGTCTTATACCAAAGGCGATCTACGTGAGTTGATTAAAGTTGAAAGAAATATAAAAGCAAATGGTATCAATAAAATGGGCATGTGTGTGTAGTAAAGTTATCGATGTTTAAGAACGCAACGTCGTCGACGTGCGTGAGGAGCCATAGCGCTTGAGATTAATTCTTGCCATACAAATCATAAAATTGTTTACATTCCAAAACAAATTTACTGGCAAATCACTTTTTTATAGCTTTGGAGAAGTAGACACCTAGATGTGTTTCCTAAAGTAGTCCTTTAGACCCTCTTCTATTTAAACTTACCATAAACGATATTGATATGAAATATGATCAAACATTCTCAGATAGCAGTTTATGCTGATGACATAAATTGAGAGATAAATTGGGATCTGATCTTGAAATTGCGGGAAAATGCTTGCGAATAATTTACAATATCTTGGTAACCAGGCCTGTACCCAAGCCCCTCTTTCCCACTGGGCACTCTGGCCAAGTGCCCAGGGCCCCATGATCGATAGGGGCCCCCTCTTCCCTGCCAGATTACGAACTTATTTACTTATCCGGCTCACTATCAATGAAAGAACTCAGCCTGCAACCTTCCATCGTGAACGGTCCCTCGCATGCACCAGTCGCCGAAACCAAGCGCTCTGGCATCCGCAGTCACTTGGTCCTTGTACCGTAGGCACGGTCTTCCTTGTCGTCTCGAACCTGGGGGCTGGGATGAAAAGAATTTCTTGGCTGGAGCGCTGTCGTCCATTCGTTCGATGTGGCCGAAACAATGTAGTATAGTCTTTTCTTGGCCTTCTGTACTACATCCACACCTTGGTATAGCTCGTACAGTTCTCGGTTGAACCTTCTTCTCCATTTGCCATCGTCGCATACGGGACCGAAAAACCGTCGAAGAATTTTTCTCTCGAAAGTGAACAGTATCAATTCCCCTTTTATACTTATCGTCCAGCACTCGGCACCGCCGTAGAGTAGGACTGATAAATCAAAGTTTTGTATAGAAGACACTTTGTCTTTCGAGTTAGAAGTTTTGAACCCAGTTGTTTGGCCAAACCGAAGCAGCAGCGCAATGGTTCGCTAGGGTAATGATTCTTCGGATCTCCACTAAGGTGTCATTTGTGGGATTGATGTTTGTTCCAAGGTAGGTGAACTCCTTAATACCTCGAAAATGCTGCTACCAACAATGATGTTTTGTCCTAGGCGGTGGACAGATGTTGCTTTGTTTGTTGATAGCATGTTCTTTGTTTTGTCCTCATTCACTTCAAGACCGAGTTTTGTCTGTTCTTCAATCGCTGTGAAGGCCTCAAGCACAGCTCTCTTGGATCGACCGATTATGTCAATGTTGTCCGCATAGCCTAGGAGCTGGGTGGACTTGTTGAAGATAGAGTTTGCCGTGCTCACACCTGCCTTGCGCACTATCTGCTCGAGGACTATATTGAAGGAGTCACATGACAACGCATCTCTTTGCCTTAACCCTGCGCATTTTTGGAATAACTCGGATGAGCTGTTACCTATTTGCACACTGCACTGCGTATTGTTAAGCGTCATGTCCATGTGGCTTAAAGTCACACTAGTACGTGCCGATTATTGTGTTGCAGAAAGTTGTAAGACGCTTACACAGAACGTTGGATAGAATTTTGTATGCAACATTAAGCAGGGATATGCCACGGTAATGACATCGGATCGCCTTTTTTGTAGATGGGACATATGGAGCTTATCGACCAGTCAGTCTCAGTGGGCATGCATTCTTCCTCCCACACTTTGGTGATGACCTGGTGCATGCGGTTCATCAAAAAGAGTTCCGCAGGTATGCCATCCGATCCGGCACTTGTTATTTTTTTAGCTTTTATGAGCATTCAGCAGCTGTGCAAAGGATGGCTCTTTCTATCTCTTCTGAACTGGGGGCTGGGACTGGGTCTTTATTGACTGATCTTCCTTCTCTTTCGTCATTAGCTCGCTCGACATTATGAGCATTCAGCAGCTGTGCAAAGTGCTGCTTAAAAACATCTAGTATTCCCTGTGCTTCGGTGACTTTAAGGTGACTGTCAATAAAAATGAATTTAGGAACATGGTTATCTTCTTTCTTTGTTTAAACTAACAAAATAGTGTTCTGTCAAAGTCATAGGGGCCCCATTATCGTAATATGCCCAGAGCCTCCAATAAGTTAAAGACGACTTTGCCTGTACCTCATTTGATGAATGTAGTTCGAACTTTCTTTTGATTTTCTGTCCATAATTTTGGTAAGGGGTTAGCCCATGATATTTATCGAAATTCATGGGAAAATCGATTTCGCTAAATTTAACATATTTCATAGTTCTCATTGTGTTCCATTAGAAACTGAAAGCCAAACTCAATTTCTAGCTCTGGTTGCTGAGATATATGGATTGTGGTCAACAAACATAACCACAGCAGCGGCATGGGTACCTACCTACTAGCTTTGTAGAAAAAATAATAATAAGTATACGCCACAGTGACATGTAGGAGTAATTTTCTAAACCACAATTTATCCCGTGGATAAGATTTGTTTTAACTTTGCCTAGAGCCAAGGATCGCCATGGTCTTTATTTATTTATTTATTTATAATACACACGCACTCAAGGCCTTTTATCATTACCCAGAAGCACAGTGCGAGTATTAGGGAAAGGATGGTTTTGAATTCTTGAATATTACAATAACTGGGGAAGACAGAGTATGGAAGAGAGTTACACATTCACGTAGTACGGCTAAATAACGATTCCCTGTACATGACAGTACGTCCGAAGTTGGATTCAAGGGTGAACTGAAGGCGCGGGTATTACGGTTGAATATCTTAAGGGGGAATGCAACCGGCTATTTTACATTTCACCAGACCATATATCGTTGAAGTGTCGGTAAAATAGGGTGAGGCATGAGACAATTAGCCGATGTTCTAGAGATGTAAAAATCTCAACGATGGTATAATCAACAATTATCTTGAATGCTCTGTTTTGCATACTGTCTAGAAGACTTAAGTAAGTAATTCAACTCTGGCTCTGAATATGGTGCTTATAACTTGACGAGAATTTTGGGTTGAAAAAGCTTTCAATGGTTAGCATTTGGTGGTTAAGGTTGCGGTAAATAAATCTGGAAGGTGATGAGGACGCTCTAGTTACAAACTGGTCGTATATTTTGTCATCTTCTTTAGCTATGACCCTTGCGAACATATTTTGCCATTCGCTAACGTTTTTTTTCCGATAAAGATAAATTGATATCATGAGATAACGCCAACTGTTGCCAATTTCTGAACGGCTAAGCATTTATTTGCATTAGCCTAGTTAACACTGCCCTATGTAAACTATTTTCACTTCTCTTCATTACTTTTATTAAAAAAACAGAATGAGCTTTCATATTTTGCAAATAAATGGGTGGCAAACATGATTCCACATGAATGGCGTAGGTAGGAGTAGCGTTTGGTAGACGGAATAAACGCTTGAAAAAGTACCTCTGTACAGTTTCGAAATCTTCAATGGGGTCTACTCGAAATGCCTGCACCGCGTAGCACATACAAGTGTTGAATGTGGCATTGAATACATTATACTTTGAGGACAGATCAATGTTCTGATTTGCGAAGAATTTTGGCCACATTACGTTAAGTGCCAGCTTTGCTTCTCTACTTTTTTCTTTCACATGATTTCGAAAGTTTAAGTTGCTAGACAACAGTACTCCAAGGTACTTGAACTCAGGAATTACTTCTCTCGACTGGTTATTGAGTCGCCAAGTCTCCACCCGTCTACTCCTTCGGTTCTCGAAAACCATAACTTTTCTTTTCACGACGTTGATATGTAGATCCCATGTCTCACAGAAAGCCTGAAGTTTGTTTATTTGCAGTTGTAGAGTTGAAGGATTCTCTGCCAACAACACCAAGTCATCAGCATAAAGGAGTACCTTTGTTTGCTGACCAGCGAAGCTAACGCCACCTGGAAGAATTTCAGAAATGGAGACAATGTATAGAGCGAAAAGAATAGGGCTTAGAATGCAACCCTGAGGAACACCTGCAGAAGTTGGGAACCATTCACACAGCTTGGATCCATCCCACACGGTTGCGCTTGAGGAATATAATAATTTCGCATATACTGCCAAGAACTTTCTGGATACTCCAAGCTATGCCAGTTTGTAGATCAAAGCTTGCCTGTTGACTGTGTCAAATGCTGCTTTGAATTTGAAGTCTACAAAACAAACATATAACTTTTTATGCACTTCAATACATTTTCTGGCTATGCTAGTTAGTGCAAAAATGTGGTCAATTGTTGAAAACCTGGAACGAAACCCTGCTTGAAAAATACTGAGACGGTTACAATTTTCTATCCACGTAGAAAGCCTAACATAAAGAGTTGTGGCAAAGATCTTTCTGAGCGAATTTAGAATTGAGATTTCCCTATAATTTTCTGCTTGGGAAGCATCGCCTTTTTTAAATATTGCAAAAATAAGCGATTTGTTAAAACCATTGTTTAAATCAGAGTTTAATGAGCTTATCATATTTTGAGGTTGCAGTTCCACATCCAAAAAGGGGGGTTGTGAGTCGAATATGAGAAGCTAAGTTTACTATCGTCAGCGAAGAAAAATTATTGGATTAAAAGTAACAGACAAGAGAACATTAATAAAAATGAGAACGAGGGTCGGAGACAAAACAGAGCCCTGGGGCTGAATTCGTCCAATACAACTTATATTTATCCAACGAAGGAGGGATTCATCGATACCGAAAGCACGAAATTCTTCTGAATTCGTCCTAAGTGGGTGGACCGATTTAAATATTTTTCTTGTATGCGTTCAGATGGCACCTTAGATGGTTTAGATTTACAAATCAGTCGGTATCTATACTTCAACTATAAGGATGGATCGACTTGAATTTCTTTAGTGAATTCATTAATTTCAATAATTTTGTGTTTGTTTGATACTTTTTATTCTACTTACTGACCTGATAAACGGTGTTCTGCCATATTAATGATTTTTTAGAACGGCTAAACCGATTTGGCTCAAAATTGATGGGAAAGAAGCTCAGGGCCAGGAGACAGTTATTTAATACTTATTATCCTACAAGCTGACCCATCAAACATTATTTTGCCTTATAAGTATTTTCTCCTGCTGTTTGTCACTGAACTCCTCCCGAATGGATAGATTTAAGTGATTTTTTTGTATGTGTTCAGGTGGTGCCTAAGATGGTTTAAAACCACAAATCAGTCATACTAGCTGCCCCGGTAAACGTTGATTTGCCATATAAATAATTTCTAAGAATAGGCATACCCGTTTGGCTCAAAATTGGTTGGTAGGTAGTTATAAGGAGGAAATGGCAATATTACAATATTTTCCCTACTAGCTGACCCGATAACGTTGTATTATCATAAAAATAATTTATACCAGCTATTTTAGGTCCCAAAAATTTATCGATGTTGACGGTATTAACTTAAAAATACAATAATCACTGTGTGACATAGAGATATTGTCTTAGTCGATCGACACTGTTATCGAGCCATTTTTATAATCAAAGTAAATCGAGGATAATTTATAAAAAAACGAGTGCATACTATGAAACTGAAAATCATTGAATAAATTTAACATTTATCCCAGCCAAACGATAAAAACAAAAAAAAAACAAATAAAATCATCTGAAGGGAGGCGAGATGAGGTTCGCCTTCTCAGGGTCAGCTAGTTAATATAAACACTACAGTAGATGAAGTGATTCCCAATATTTTATATTATTATGGTACACTCAATTGCCGCATAGGGATAGCAGAGGCCGTTCAATGAATTGAGGAATATCTGTTTCAGCTTAAGAACAAAGGTCTGTGGAGGTTACGTTACGTTAGGGAAATTGGACACATTGCTGCGTAGAATTGAATCAATCAAAAAAAAAAGATTCTACGTTACTATCTTCGATCTTTTCCAGGCCACTTATAGGCCTTAGCTCTTCAAGAGCTGTCACGCCACTCTATTTATTTTTTTTTTTGATTTTTTACTTACCTATGGTTATTTGGGTTGGTGGAAAGCACGAACATGAAAACTTTGATAAAAGTCCAAAGACTAGCGCCCACTGGCATTAGGGGGGCAATGATATCCATTCCAACTGCGGGACTGGAAGTTATACTCAATCTTATTTCCCTAGATCTCTTTGTTCAAGAATCTGCGGCCAAAAGTGCCCTGAAACTTAGTCAAACTAAGGTCTGGAAAAACAGTTTTATGGGACATGCTCAGATCCTTCATAGAACTACAACAGACTATAAAATACCCGAACTTGATTTTCAGAAACCATTCCATGCTGCCATCCCAAGCAGAGAGGAATGGATACTCCAGTGAGTCGTCAATAGCTATCTATACTGATGGCTCTAAGATGGACACTGATGTAGGTGCAGGCTTCTATTATAAATCTCTCAAGTTAACCGCCTCGCTGAGGCTTCCAGATGACAGTAGTGTCTTCCAAGCGGACGTCCTGGCAGTGACAAAAGCTGCTAAAAAGTTATCAATGTTGGCGATACCACGAGCCGATATCACCTTTTACATTGATAGCGAAACGGCAATAAAAGCGATTACAGCAACTGAGGTAAAATCAAAGCTTGTTTCATGCTGCCGCGAAGAGCTTGGCGCAAAGCACAACATTAGACTCTCTGCTGGTTCCCAAGCCACAGCAATATGCCAGACAAAGAGAAAGCCGATGAATTAGCAAGATTAGGGTCAACGCTTGACCTAAGCCAAGCTCAGATAGTTAGCACCACTACCTGTTTTTTAAAACAGGAAATGTGAAAAAGAATAACTATCAACGCCGATGAAAGGTGGAACTTTCTTGACACAAGAAAGATCTGGCCCTGTTTTAATAAACAAAGAACGGAAAGAATTATGAAGCTACACAAGGGATCACTTCGATCTTTTGTAAGCATAATAATCTGACATAATCTGTTAGGTTATCATATCAAAAGATTAGAATCAATTCAGATGATCTATGCAGAGTATGTGGTGACGAGGAGGTGAATGAAGCCACTGCACACTTTTTGTGTCATTGCCCCGCACTTTCCCACCAAAGGAAGAAATTGCTCAGCAATTATTTCTTCGGAGATTTAGAAAAACTCTCTAGCACACCAGACGTTATAGAAAATTATGAAAATTATAGGACTGGGAATTAAACAATATTAAATAAGTCACTATGTTCACATTTCTTGTGTTATTTCATTAAAATTAAAACAATGACGAAATTAACAAATAAATTGTACAAAATATAAAATCTCTGTTTCTATTTAGAGAGTCAATGCCGAATTATCTAGATAGATACAATAATTCAAATCAAATAATTATTTTCTTATGAGTAAATAAAAGTAGTTTTTTTTTTAACAACAAAAAGTAACAAAAATAACAATAACAAAGCACTTGACGCTCATGGCTCCAACAATAACAATTTTTTGTTATCTGAAACTGAATTAAGGTCTAAAGACCCCTCAACTACTGGAAATTTCAAGGTTCTCCAGCCACAAAGAGCTCTTCATTTACCACCTAATCGACATGCTCAATGGTCACCACATGCGTTTCAAAAATACAAATCTATAAACTCGCATTCGACTTCTGGCTTGCTGTTAAATCGACGATATCGTGCGTTTTCTTATCGCATACGCGTCTGTCATTACAACTCAAGAAAGTTAATTAACCTTCAGGCCTTTTTAGCATGAAAACAACGAAGAAGACAAAGTATTTATAATGGAAAGGTGAAGAAGCCATCACTTGTCATCGTGGCTGATGATGTATAGTCGAATTGACAAGGCGACAACGTCATGTTGAGGCAAGAATTGGTCCTGATGGCAGCGACAAATTTTCAAAGAATTATTGATAGATTGAGTGCGGATCGCGGATGGTGTAATAGTACACTCATTAAGCTTGTGGCGCCGTTTTTATGGTATAAAAGAGATGACTATTAAATTGCCTCTGGGTTTGAGGAAAACTATGTTTTCATGGAGCTCAAGTGTTTTGGTTATGCCACCAAATTGCTAGATGCGGAATGTTCCTAATGGCATTGTTTGGTTGTGTAACGCATTGCACTGGTTTAGATCTGAACAGAGACAAATGGTCAATGGGTATGCGTTTAATGATACTTTTTGTGTGTGTGTTTTCTTTTTTGTGGCTGTGCCTTTAAGACTAGGCTTTGGAGCGTTCGATGGACATTTGCACGTGTAATGCGAACAAAGCTGCTTGCGTTTTTTGTACCACGTTCATGGAAAAGATCACTTCGTACTAACGGCTTGGCTTAAGACAGGTTTAAACACGAGTATGTTCAGCAAAGGTACATTAATAAAATGCCTTTCGGAGTGCGTGTTCATAGAAAGGAATTACTTGAAACAACTGTTATTTATGAAAGTCTAGATATTTGATACTTATTCTATTTGAATCGATCTGCTGATTGAACATTAATTTTACTGATAGAATATCCGTGGTCCAAATTGTAAAGTCTCTTAAAGGCCGGTAGTTACAAGAGAAATAAACTTCGGTAGTAATCAATGAGCTAGAATTAACAAAAGTGAATATGAGTCAGATCCTAAATTTCTAACGTAAGTGAGTTAAGTTGGAATAAAAAAACGATCTGAAACTTAAAGCTGGTTGAGCAAATTTCTCGTATAAGTCACTACGGTGTATACTTACTTACTTAACCGGCTCCCAATCCATAATGGATCTCAGCCTGAGATACTCCTGTCTCCCATCGGGAACGGTCACTCGCTGGCACTTTCCAGTCGCCAAAACTAAGCGCTCTGGCATCCGCAATTACTTGGTCCATGTAACGTATGTTCGGTCTTCTTGTCTGGAAGATGAGAAGACTTTCTTGTCTGGAGCGCTGTTGTCTCGATGTGGTCGAGCCATTCTTGGTACATTCGGGATTGAGCCCTCTCCTTCATTCGCCATCGTCGCATTCGGGTCCGAAAATCCGTCGAAGATTTTTTCTTTCGAAAGTGCCCCAGTATCAACTTCCCTTTTTTAATTATCATTTATATGTTTTTGAACAACGATAGTAACTTAGAAGTGCTTCCACCAATGGCTTTTTCCGTCAATTCCTTTATTTGACTGGAGTTATAGCTATTTCATGGGTGCCAAGCCGATCATCAGACTCCTTTATTAGTGGTGCTGTCTAGTTGTTCTTTCATTCATTTTTTCTAATATCCTATCTTTGTGTGACAACGGTTTTGGTGTACACACAGAGGGTTAGATTATTGAAAATTTTTGACGTTGGTCGGTTCAATCTGTTGTAATATGTTTTTGTTTTTTTTTTTAATTATCGTCCAACACTCAGCAGCATTAGAGTAGGTATGGTAAAGTCAAAGTCTTGTATACCAGACACTTTGTCTTTCGAGTGAGGAGTTTCGAACCCAGTTGTTTTGCCAAACCGAACCAGCAGCGGTCCGCTAGGGTAATTCTTCTTCGGATCTCCACTAAGCTGTTGTTTGTGGGATTGATGATTGTTCCAAGGTAGGTGAACTCCTTAACTACCTTGAAATTGCTGCTATGAACAGTGACGTTTTGTCCTAGGTGGTGGACAGATGTTCTTTTGTTTATTGGTAGCATGTACTTTGTTTTGTCTTCATTCACTTCAAAACCCACAAGTTTCGCCTGTACTTCAATCGCTGTGAAGGCCCCAAGCATAGCTCTCTGGGATCGACCGATGATGTCTATGTCATCCGCAAAGCCTAGGAGCTAGGTGGATTTGTTGAAGAAAGTGTTTTCCGTGCTCACAACTGCCTTGCGCACAATCTTCTCTAGGAGTATGTTGAAGAAATCATATGACAGCGCATCTCCTTGTCGAAACCCTGGGCATGTTTGAAACAACTCGAATGAGCTGTTACCCATATTTGAACACTGTACTGCGAATTGTTAAGCGTCATGCGGCGAAGCTGGATCAGTTTGTTCGGGATCCCGAATTCAAACATCGCAAGACATCATAAGCTCTTGGCGGTAGATGCTGTCATAAGCAGCTTTGAAGTCGATGAAAAGATGGTGGGTTTCGACTTGAAATTCGTTGGTCTTTTCCAGGATCTGCCTCAGTGTGAAAATTTGGTCTATCGTTTTTCTTCCTGGCCTAAAGCCACACTGGTACGTGCCGATTATTGTATTCCAGAAAGGTTTAAGACGCTCACACAGAACGTTGGATAGGATTTTGTATGTAACATTGAGCACGGATATACCACGGTAGTTTTTGCATGCCATCGGATCGCCTTTTTTGTAGATATAAGCTCTATCGACCAGTCAGTGGGCATGCATTCTTCCTCCCACTTTGGAACTGGTGCATATGGTTCATCAAAACACCTCCTCCATTTTTAAAGAGTTCCGCAGGTATGCCATCCGACCCGGAGGACTTGTTATTTTCTAGCCTCTGTATGACCCTTCCTACCTCTTCTGTGCTGGGGGCTGGGATGGGACTGGGTCTTCATTGACTGGTATCGCTTCTCTTGCATCATTATGCGCATCCAGCAGCTGTTGGAAGTACTGCTTGAAAACATCTACAATTCCTTTTGCTTTCCAACTAACACGCCAAAGATGTCTTTCTTGCAAATTTTGGCATTGACTTCTCCCAATACGATTTTGATGTCGTAATCTGGTAAAGGCCCGTAGGCTCTATCCAGGAGGACATAAAAATCCTCCTTGCTAGACTCCTCAGAATCATCGGTAAGGGCGTGTGCAATTATTAAACTGATGTTTTGTTGTGTGGCCTTGATGCGGATTACATCCAGGCGATCACTAACCGGCTTGAAATCCATTACATTCGATCTAAGCCGATTTCCCACGACGAATCCGCATCCAAATATGTGCATTCTTCGTCTACAATCGCAAGAGATCGCCAGATCCTTCTCTGATCGAGTGTCAAGTAACCTCTTAAGGAGTCCTATGCCGCCAACATCAAGAATCGAAGACCAGTGGCAACATTGCCAGAAAGGAGTTAGAGAGGCCGCCTCTAATGTGCTGGGTTTCACACAGCCACCAAAACGAAACCCCTGGTTTGACAAAGAATGCAGGCAGGCCCATGCAGCCAAGCAGGAGGCATACAAAGCGGCGCTGCATAGAAGGACAAGAGCTGCTCGTGAGCTCTACGAGCGAAAGAGGAGAGAGGAACGCCGGCGTCTCAGGAGAAAAAAGAGAGAGATCATGAGAAGCGTCAGATCGAGAGAGCCAACAGCAGGAATGAAGTTCGGAAGTTTTATCGAAAGGTAAAACAGCTGGGTCAAGGTCATCGAGCAAAAAATGATGCGTGCAGAGATAAACAAGGGAACATCATAGTTGTCAATGTTGGGGATTTGGAAAGACCACTTCTGTAGATAGTATAACGGCGACGACGAACAAAACATCGCCCGACCTAGAAGAAGTGAAAACCGTAATATCACGGCTGAAATTCAACAAAACCGCTTGAGCAGATGGACTAGCTGCTGACTTGTTCAAAGCCGCAGGCGACGAGCTAGATAGGAGCATGCACCAAATCATCTGTAAGATATGGTCAGAGGAATGCATGCCCGATGAATGGAACTTCAGCATTGCTTGCCCGATCCTGAAAAAGGGAGATCCTCTAAACTGCGCCAACTACAGAGGAATCAGTCTACTAAACATCGCCTACAAGATCCTCTCTGCCGTGATATGTGAACGTCTGAAGCCTTTCGTCAACAATCTGATTGGTCCTTATCTATGTGGCTTCAGGCCAGGAAAGTCAACCATCGACCAAATTTTCACGTTGCGGCTGATCCTGGAAAAGACTCCAAATCGATACCCACTACCTTTTCATCAATTTTAAGGCCGCTTATGACAGCATCTACCGAGACGAACTGTACAAAGCTATGTCTAGTTTTGGCGTCCTTGCCAAGCTCGTTCGCTTGTGCAAAATGACGATGGAGAACTTACGCTGCTCCATAAAGGTTGGCAACGAGCTTACGGAATCTTTCGACGTCAAAAAAGGATTCAGACAAGGCGATGAACTGTTATGCGATTTCTTTAACATCGTTCTTGAGAAGATAGTGCAGAACTCCAACGTCAACACCAGAAACCTTATCTTCCAAAAATCTGTTGAACTTCTCGCGTACGCCGATGATATTGATATAATGGGAAGACCACAGCGTGATGTCAATGGCGCCTTTGTGAGAATTGAGACAGAAGCGGCAAAAATGGGCTTAGCGGTAAATGAGGGAAAAACGAAGTATATGCTGTCTTCGAGGAAGGATACCCAACACCGACGGCTCGGCTAGAATGTCACAATAGACGCATATAACTTCGAGGTAGTAGAGGAGTTTGTCTACCTAGGCTCCGCTATAAACACCCGCAATAACACCAGCGCCAAGATCAGACGAAGAATAACTCTTGCTAATCGATGTTTCTTTGGGCTAAGAAAGCAATTGATTTTAAAGGCCCTCTCTCGAGCAACTAAGGTAAAATTATACAACACACTCATCATCCCAGTCCTGCTGTATGGTGCGGAAGCATGGATTTTTGGCAAAATCGGGTGAAAGTGTCTTAGGCTGTTTCGAGAGGAAAGTTCTTCGGGTCATCTTTGGCCCCGTGTGTTTTGAAGGGGAATGGCGAAGATATAACAGCGAATTTTACGGGTTGTACAACGACATGGACCTAGCCAGAATTGTCAAGGTCCAGAGACTCAGATGGCTCGGTCATTTAGAGCGGATGGACACCAATGCTCCGGCCCGGAAAGCCTTAGACACTATTCCCGAGGGACGTAGGAGGAGAGGAAGACCGCGACTCAGGTGGCGCACTCAAGTGGAAGAGAACCTCAATCAACTTGGAGTGCAAAACTGGAGACGGCTAGCTAATGACCGAGCTAGCTGGCGGAGACTGTTGATTGAGGCCTTAAGTAAGTTAGTAACTTGCCAAAATTTTGGACAGAATAAAAAAAAAAACACCATCGAATGATACATCAAAAGACAGCTATACTCGAACTCTTTTCATCAAAATGAGTAACAGGTTTGTTGAAGGCCTGGTTTACGAGATATTGACAAAAACGCTAGCTGGCGATGCCTTCTTATGCCGCTTCATGAAAAATGAATTTAAAAGACTCACATTACTTGCAAATTCTTGCATTAGATAATTCAGTTTATTTGGAACATTACACATACATGCATACATAAAACATTTATATATATATTCTTTTGTTCATTTCTATTTACTCTCTTATTATCATGGTTTGCCTCAAAATTAATAATTTAACTTTAAGTTGTGATGTTCGCAAAATGTAGTCTTGTTCACCTAAACCTAAACGTATTTATTTAAAATAAAATATTTTTCTTTGATTTACATAGATAGAATCCTTTAAAACTTAATACGTTAAAAAGTATTACTATATTACTCTCTTGTAAAATATAAATTTGTATCCTGATTTTCAACAAAGGACGAGTATTAGTTTATTTCTTTATTAAGAGTCTCTACGATAATTTATTTTTCATCACGTGAAAATAGAATTAACGATTTAAAAAAAAAGTTGAAATTAAATATTAATTTTAGCTACACTCTATTAAATTGTTTGTTTTAAGAATCTTACGAACTAGAATAAGAACTACACCAACGCGTCGAAAGCCATTTCTGAGTTTACTAGGGACAATTTTGACTGAATTCCGGAGTAGAATTCGTCAAGCCTTAGCTCACCTACGAAATAGCATTCAATTCAAATATCAAATTTGACCATATAGCAATAGATACATTCGGTTTTGGAGGGGCATTAAATTGACCTCGATAACAGCGAAATTCGATTTTGTTTAGTTTTGTGACTTTCTCACAAAACGAGCATATACTGGGCACATCGGAATGGACAGTTGATTTTAGTTCAAGTTGGAACTTATGATGTTGATTCAAGGAGAACAGCAGCTGCTAGCTCAACACTCCATCCAGTTTTTTGGAGAGCCTGCTCACATTGGGGACGATTGGCCAGACCAAGTCTGAAAAAAATGTACAAATGACAATTTTTGATTTCTTGATTGAATTTTATGTAGACTCACCTTGACAATTGGTCAATTTTATAAATTCGAATGGCGATATTTGGATCTCCTCCAGCTGATCGCAAAGCAGATCTGATGTCAGCTTCGGTGGCAGGAGGTCCCAAGTCATTCACCATGCTCGTCACCATTTGGCTTTCGAGAGCTTCAATCGAACCATAGACGGACGCCGCTACCGTACTCGATCCACCCGCACTTTCTTGTTGCATTTTGAGTTTTTCTAATCGGCGTTGAATTTGCTGGGCGGAGAGTTGTGGTGGCGCTAGTGGTGCTGGTCGAGTTGGTCTTAAATAATCGTCCATTGAAACTTCATCGTATATCACAGGATTGAGTTGTGCAGCAGCCGTTCCATTGGAGTATATAGCCGATGCCGCACTCACAACACTCCCACTGCCGTTCAAGGGCACCAGGCCGTAGTACGTTGAAGGAGTCGGTGCCACAGAATCATAGAAACCTCTCGGAACAACAGCATATCCACTCGATGGCACCGAGTTGTATATATTCGATGTCTTCTGGAGCGTCGTCGTTGGGCGAACAAAATTGTTATTATTTGGCTGTTGCTGCAACAGGTCACTTCCGCCCTGCTGGGTGTGGTTAAATGTGTTCTGATAGACATCGACTGGAGGCTGAGAATAATATTCAGAGCTGGCTACTTTCTCATACCAGATTTGATTCACCAATGAAGTTGTACTAGACTGCGGCAGTTGGTCACTATTGTTTTGCTTTTGCCTCAGTTCAACATCACTTCCGTACAAACCATTACGATTGTCTGTCATGACCGAGCCATAACGCTCGTTTCTGACTTTTGGTGAGGCACCATTCGATGGAGGCGATGAATTGATATTTTTCAACGGCGTTAGATTATTTTTGTACATTGTTTCCTTGTTTGCATACATTTGTGATGAATTGCGCTCAAAATCTGTCTGGCCACCACCGGGACGTTTGTACATGTCTTTCTCGAGTTCGGCTATGAAAGACTTGTCGAGCATTTTTTCCGATGCACCAGAGTTTTCGAGACTCAGATTGCTAAGACTGGCACCAAGAGATTCGTTGGAATTTGACGTAAACTGCATGACAGCATTAGCAGCAGTGTCTGGCTGCGGCTGATCTTGGGGAATGTTCTCTTTGTTTTGGGAGAACATCAGACTTTTTCGAGCCGACGGGCTATTGAACACCGATGATGAGGTAGACGGCTCTTCCGCGTTATTGTCATTATTTGACTGTTTATTTACATTCGAATAAAGTGCATCGTGGCTAGGAGTTGTTTCAATGTCAGACGTGTCAAAGGGATCTTTGGCTACCGGTTGACTAAACTCAAGTGTATTTGAATATGTTGGAGGCATTTGGTATGGAGGTGGTTCAAGGCGCATTGGTAGCTGAAACTGTGCCGCACTGGTCTGTGATGGAAGCTGTTCTTGTTGTGGTGTTTCTTCAGTTGGAACATCGATTGGGGCATCTAAAATGCAAAAGTTGCTATCAACATGCAACGATGATGCACTTTGGCCAGATTCAAGGTCTCCGAATTCGGGGGATATGTCTATGAGAATTCCCTCTCTTTGCTGGGGTTGTGGTTGTTGGCCATTCGATGTCATGTTGCTCAGTTTTGGTGGCATCGACGATCGGTGTTGTAGGAATTGTCCAGCAGCAGCAGCCGCACCTCGTTCATTGACAAGTTTATTGTAGGCGAATTGTTTGAATGTGGAAGACTTGCGTTCCTTGATTTGGAAAGAGGCACTTTTACGGTTTCGATTATCTGAAAGAAGTAAACAGACTTAGTGCCTGCGAAATAAATTGTTTGGCGTTTAAGATTCTTACCGCCATCTCCATCTGTTTGCATTGGTGGTGCACCTAATGCTGGTCCGCCCCAACAAAAACCAAAAGGAGATCCATGGCCTCCGCCAACTTGACGCAAACCATCATTAGAAGATCTGGGAAGGTCATTTGATTTGCGTTTTTCCAATATGTTCCTAAAGTACAAAATTGAGTTTAGATTTATTTGAAGAACCATGAACCGGTATAATGTTTCTTTCTCAATAAAAAGAAAAAACAAATCACAACTCACCTCGGGAATATTCCTACATCAAATGTCCTCTGATTTTGTCCCTTGATGAACTTCAATTCTGGTCGGCCATCTACTATCGCAATAACATCATTCACTTCAACATTCAATTTGTTTGCTTCATGAAACGGTTTGATCGCCTTCAGCATTTGTGGTTCAACGCCATTCAGAAACTCTCTGGAAAACACACACACAAAAAAAACCATTAAATCAACGAGTTACTCTCAATGTCTCATCTGCTTACTTGATAGCAGCAAATGTAGGTCTCTCCGAAGGGTTCTTATCCCAACACTGCAACATCAACTCATACACATCCGGCGGACAGGCTTCCGGATGATGCAATCGCTCGCCTTCCCTATCAATCTTCCTCAAAATCTGCGAACCATTCAGACCCACCCAGGGATCTTCTCCGAAAGTAAACATCTCCCACAGAGTCACACCAAACATCCAAGTATCCGAAGCATGACTAAACTGTCGATACCGCAACGACTCAGGAGCACACCATGGAAACGGAACTTTCTTGTGCTCCGACATCACATAGCAATCGTCTTCCTGAGGCAATGCCCGCATCAGACCAAAGTCACCAATTTTAATTTTATTCCCCGCAGCTAGCAGCACATTCCGACAAGCGAGATCACGATGCAGAAAACGCTTATGTTCCAAATACGCCATTCCAGTTGCTATCTGAACCGACCAGATCCAGATGTTTCGGAGAGGAGTGTGTTTGCATTGCTTGCGCATTGTATCCAGCAACGAACCCCTCTCCGCCAGCTCGGTGATCATCATCATCGGCTGCGAAAGTACAACGCCATGCAATCGCACTAAATTCGGATGATCTAGAGCATGCATGGCTTGCACTTCGCGGAAAAAATCATCAATGATCCCCGGCTGGGTGAGATTATCCGATTTGAGAACCTTGACTGCCACTGGAAGGATTCGATTCGATGGTGTGGTCCATTCACCCTTGCGCACAACCCCAAAAGAACCATCGCCCAATTTAATGCCTAACGTTACATCTTTCTCGTGAATCAAACATGTCAGCTGTGTTGACTGATTCTCCTT
>CAKKXW010000004.1:29775796-29785826 GCA_920937365.1 Sphaerophoria rueppellii | reverse complement strand
CTTGGCAGCTAGCCGAGGAAATGTGAGCTCTGCAGGAGCGTGTTCTGCCTCGTCTCGAGGAAGCCAAGTCATCCCGACACAGGCTTGCCCTGGCTTAGCTATCCCACTTCGTCCTCTTGGTCAAGACCACCGAAGTCAGTCATGAACTGTTACTGATCAGCCCAGACTAACATATTATTAATAGTATAGATATACATGTGTTTACATATGTTTATTTACATAAGTCAATTAAATGTGTAATTGTAAATCTATTGCAACTACATAGGTAGGTGCATATATACCACTCTACTTAAACCTAAACCCAAAACCCTTAAACTAAAACAAGTATGTAAGCCGGCCAAGGCTCAAAAGCCCACCCCGACTAGTCATTGTCAAGTACTGACTGAAGCCACCAGAACTGGTTCTCCTGCTTCACCCTATCGATTCGGTCCCGTTCGGACACAGCCCTACTGAACCGAAGGAGCTCTGCTCCGTCTTGTGCGAGGACGTCTCGAGTGTAAAGGAGCCGATCGACGGTTCATCGCCTGACGTGGTAGATTAGCGGCACCGCCAATCTGTCCTGTATCAGACCGCATCTATCTAAATAGAGGAATGCCTCTGGTGAAATGAAGCCGCTCAAGCGTGCACTATCAAAATATTCGTGGTTCGGATAGAACGCCCCAAAGATCAAATTATTCGTCGAAGTCATAGCTCTCGCAATGTGACCCCGAACAAGTTTTATCACGAAATTGTCAATTCTGTTGATCCGAGCCCCGTTGTATAGAACCTGGTTAGAATAGTAATGTACATAAGAAGATTCCGGTGTCCGAAACAAACCGAGACAGCGCCGGAGACACTGCCTCTCGAACACCCGAATCTTCTCCATTTGAGATGGTGCAACGTTGACTGTTTCGAGAGGAAAGTTGTTGGGGTCATCTTTGGCCCCGTGTGTATAGAAAGGGAATGGCGAGAAGATATAACAGCGAACTTTACGGGTTGTACAACGACATGGACCTAGGCAGAAGGGTCAAGGTCCAGAGACTCAAATGGCTATTCCCGAGGGACGTAGGAGAGGAAGACCGCGACTCAGGTGGCACACTCAAGTGGAAGGGGGCCTCAATCAACTTGGAGTGCAAACGTCCACAACGGACTGTAGCGCCACCTTAAGTAAGTATCTAAAATTCTTAATGCAGTTGTAGCCAAACATGAACAGAAACCAACTTAATACATGCATAATTCTCGGCTGATTGGTGCTAATACTTTTTTATATTTTAGAAGTCAACTTTTGCAATAGCAAATGGTGCTATGGAATGTGATATACTTTGCGCTCAACCGAGTTAAGTTGCGTACTAAGAGTAAACAATTTAATTAGTTTTGTTCAAAAAGTTGTTGTAACAAATGACTCTGTTGTTAAGATCGGAAGATCCAATACATCAAAACTTTTGCTTTTGAGTCACTTACCGTGGAATTCATTAGAAGAGCAGTCACACGTTCATTGCCTATTGATAAACAATATACATACACAGTTGTTGATGGATGAGTCTCACTTATAGGTTCGGTATTGTTGTTTTCTCTTGACTAGGGCGGATTGGGTTTTTTTTTTTTTTGTATGTCTCGTATATTGGGCATTTTGTACTATCTACGCCGCACTGGCATTAGCAAAGAATTAGTTCCTTATTTAGAATATGCTGCAGAAGTCTAGGGTCTATTTGATTTTCGCATGCAAAATGTATAATATCAAAATTCTCTTGCGTCACAACTCTTGTTTTTCGGTATTTGCGTTGCGTTTTTAAACCTTCGGCTACTTCCATCAACTTCTTGCAGCTTTCACGAGAAATATGTGGCCGAAAATTTTTTACTCCCATGTCAGGGTGGTTTGCCATAATCTCTTTGGTCACAAAAGTCAGGTTTTCAAGTTGCTTACGCCTGGCTTCTTCTATTTCTCTCCTCTGAGCATCGGCTAAAGCTTGCTCAATGAGATTCGTTTGAGCACGTTCTTCTGGTTGACGTTCGGTGATTTCGTAGAATTTTCGCTTTTTCCTGTTAATCAGTAGCAGTTCCTTGGTGATTAAAGCATTCAGCTGTGGAACGTCTGTGCCGAACATCAAATTAACAGCTTTGCCTTGACAACAAAACAGCCACGTTGGCTCACTTCTGTTTCGAAAACGTTTCAGAGCTTCAATCGTATCTGATTTGCACTAAAAAAGATTCTATAATTATTTTCCTTCTCAATTTACAGTACACATTGAGTTTAAACTTGCAATAGCTAAATTAAGATTATCTCCTCCCACCTTAAGTTTGATCTTTCTCAAACTTCCGACCATTGCCACACATGGTCCACACCATTCTGAATAAACATCTAAAACTACATACAAATCTAAACGTGTTACACAAAAACAGAAGAACAACACATCGTTATTTCTAATATGTAGGTACCTAGGAGTCCGGGTTTTTCAAGAAACCTGTTCAATTCATCGTCAGTATTTATTTCGGTCTGAAGCTGCTGTGCTCTTCCTTTTTTATCCATTTATTACACTCACAGTTCTATTATTTTTTTTTTAAATTTAATGCACGGTAAATTTTAAACAATCAAAAATGTATGTCAAGAGTGATTGAAATATTGATCAAACAAATTTGAATCTCAAAAAAATATTGTCAAACAAGTTGTTGCTACACCCTTTCAGAACTTTTACTTAGTTACTTACTTAAGGTGGCGCAACAGTCCGCTGTGGACTTGGGCCTCAATCAACAGTCTCCGCCAGCCAGCTCAGTCCCTAGCTAGCTGTCTCCAGTTTTGCACTGCAAGTTGATTGAGGTCCCCTTCCACTTGAGTGCGCCACCTGAGTCGCGGTCTTCCTCTCCTCCAGAGTCCCCCGGAATAGTGTTATATCTGTTATATCTTCTTCGCCATTCCCCTTCAATGCACACGGGGCCAAAGATGACCCGAAGAACTTTCCTCTCGAAACAGCCTAAGGCACATTCATCCGATTTTGTCAAGGTCCATGCTTCTGCACTATACAGCAGGGCTGGGATGATGGAGGTGTTGCACAGTATTACCTTAGTTCCTCCAGAGAGGGTACTCAATTGCTTTCTTAACTCAAAGAAACAGCGATAAGCAGGATTAATTCTTCGTCTTTTCTCGGCGGTGGTGTTATTGTCCGTGTTTATAGCGGAGCCTAGGTAGACAAACTCCTCTCCTACCTCGAAGTTGTATGCGTCTATTGTGACGTTCTGTCCGAGCCGTCGTCGGTATTGGGTGTCCTTCCTCGAAGGCAGCATATACTTCGTTTTTCCCTCATTTACCGCTAAACCCATTTTTGCTGCTTCTGTCTCAATTCTCACAAAGGCGTACGCGAGATGTTGAACAGATTTTTGGAAGATAGTGCCTCTGGTGTTGACGGTGGAGTTTTGCACTATCTCCTCAAGAACGATGATAAAGAAATCACACGACAGTGCACCGCCTAGTCTGAATCCTTTTTTGACGTCGAAAGATTCCATAAGCTCGTTGCCAACCTTGATGGAGCAGCGTGAGTTTTCCATCGTCATTTTGCACAAGCGAACGAGTTTGGCAGGGACGCCAAAAGTAGACATAGCTTTGTACAGTTCGTCTCTGTAGATGTTGTCATACGCGGCCTTAAAATCAATGTAAGGATGGTGGGTATCGATTTGGAGTTCATTGGTCATTGGTTAGTGCCGATAACAAATAACTAGGTACTCTTTCTCTTTAGGGTCACTGGTTGATTGATTAGTTGATTTCCATTTCCCCTCCTTTTGGACACTGATTCTGAGATGTATTAATTGCTGCTATATAGTATGGCCCTATGGCGGATTCAATCAGTGCGATTAGTCCACGTATTGTATTCATTGCCTAGTTTTGGCATTAAAGCCTTCAATCACCATTAGACATTGCTTAAATGTGTTTCCCACTAACTCTAAGAACAAGTACCTATTTGCAGTCTTTATCTTTCTCCTCACAGGAGCTGTGGTATTATTAAGCCTTGATCAGGAATTGTTGCCAGGTGCTCATTCTTTAGTTGAAATTGAAATTTGAAGAAGTTGTCAATGTAGACAGATTACTTACTAACTTTAGTGGTGCTAAAGTCCAGGTTGGACCAGGGCCTCATCCTACAAGCGTCTTTATCCAGCTCGGTCCCTAGCCAGCTTTCTCCAGTTTTGCACGCACGTCAAGTTGGTTCAGGTCCTCTAGCAACTATGTGCTCCACGTGAGTCGCGGTCTTCTTCTTCTGTGACGTCCTTCTGAGTTGAATTCGAAGACTGTACGACCCGGAGCATTATTCTCTATTCGTTGTACATGAGCCAACCATCTATGTGGTTGTAGCTTAACTTTTCTGGCTAGGTCAGTGCCGCTGAATCTTCGTCTCCATTCTCTATTTATGCAGACTGGACCAAAAATTATCCGATGTTGTCAAGGTCCATGTCCCTGCACCATACTGCACATACTGGACCAAAAATTATCCGATATTGTCAAGGTCCATGTCCCTGCACCATACATTAGGACCGGGACTGTGAGGGTTTTGAAGAACAGTGACACTTTAGCTTTTCGAGAGGACTGGTTCTTTCGTTGGAGTTTGGAAAATCATTTCAAGAATGATTTTGAAGAAATCGTATGATAGCGCATCACCTTGTCTAAAACCGTTTTTGACATCAAATGCATCCGTTAGGTATTTTTCCGACCATTTTTTTTTTATAAAATTTGCACCCACTCAAGGGATTGTTATACCCTTTTTATGCCAGAGACAGTGAGTGCATTAGGAAGAAAAAAAGGGGTTGGAAAGGAGGTGTCGGTGTACATTGATCTTGAGTTCTTGAACATTGTAATGATTGGGAGAGACAGTGTGGAAAAGAGTCCCACATTCGCGTAGTACGGCTAAAGAAAGATTCTCTTTACTTGAGACTACGTCCGAAGTTGGGCTCGAGGGTATTACGGGCAAATTGTTTAAAGGGAGGAATGCAACTGACTATTTCCGTAGAAGTAACGAGTAACGATAGAATAGAGAGAGAGAGAGAGAGAGAGAGAGAGAGACATGAATAGTTACGACGGTGATCTAACGAATGGAATGACAAAGCGATCACCGATCATTCGTAGGGCTCTTTTTTGAATACCATCCAAGACGCTTAAGTATGTAGCTGGAGCACCAGCCCAGACATGGGAATTGTACTCAGCCTTTGGACGGATATAGGTCTTATAGATAGTAGCCAGATCAGACGGGGAGAAGAATTTCTTTCCATATCATTTTGCTCATACCACAAAAGGTGGTCAGTGATGTACATACCGAGAATCTCGAGATGTTCGGTTTCATTGATGCAAGTGCCACTCATGGACAGTGGCAAGGGGGGTATGTCTCGCTTCAACGATACAAGACAGCATTGAGTTTTCAATGCATTAAACTCTACGCGATTTTTTATTCCCCATTGTACAATGCTGTTTTAGTCAGAGTTTAATGAGCTTATCATATTTTGTCGTTCCAGTTCCACATCCGAAGAGAAGGGATGTGGGTCTGGAAACAAATATGAGAAGCTAAGGGTACTATCGTCAGCGAAACAATTGATTGGATTAGAAGTAATAGACAAGAGATCATTAATGAAAATGAGGAAGAGGGTCGGAGACAAAACGGAGCCCTGGGGCACACCAGCATTTATATTGCGGGATTCAGACTTGAATCCGTCCAACACAACTTGTATTGAACGGTTCGAAAGAAAGTTGGATTAGAAGAAGGGATTCATCGATACCGAAGGCACGCATTTTCGATAAAAGAGCAAGATGCCAGACTTTATCAAATGCCTTTGAAATATCAAGTGCAACAATCTTACTTTCTCCAAAACGATGTAAAGGTTTGTTCCACTGTTCGGTGAGATAAACCATCAAATCGCCAGTGGACCTGTTGCTGCGAAAACCGTACTGCCGGTCATTAAGAAGCTTTAGGTCTTCGACATATTTCTTGAGCTGATAATTTATCAGCGTTTCTATGACCTTAGAAAGAAGGGGCGTAAGTGCAATCGGACGATGATTGGAGGGAGAAGACGATTCGCCTTTTTTGGGATTGGCTGGACAAATGCTGTTTTCCAACTGCTCGGATTGAGCCCAGAAGAATAGGATAGATGGCGAAACATACGCAAGGGTTTCGCCAGCGTGGAAGAACACCTCTTCAGAATAATAGCGGGGATACCATCCGGACCAGCGGATTTATGTATGTTGAGATCTTTTAGGCCTCTCACCACAGCACGAGTACAAAAGAAGATTTGTCCCATGGAATCATTGACGCGCTCAGGAGCAGGCAGAGTCATGACACTCTCAGGCAGAGAAGATTTGGCGGCGAACTGCCTAGCAAAAAGATTAGCTTTCGCGAGCGAGTTAACAACTGGAGTGTCATTGTCAACGAGCGTAGGGACCGAGGAAGAAGAAGAATTCTTCATATTTTTTTTACAAATGACCGTAAATTCTTACTGCCTTTGGGACATTGCAGTATTTTTTGCCTTAATTTTTGGTCATGTAAAAATTTGCTCCGCCGAATATGGGCATTGCAGGCCTTCCTGGCTTGTTTAAACTTGTTCCGGTTTTCCTCAGTTGGGTTGGCTCTATAACACCGGAACTTTACTTCTTTTTCCTTGATAACCTCTTTACAGCTTGAATCAAACCATGACTTTTCCTTGGGTTTGATGCTTTTAACCCTATTCGGAATAAAAGTTTTCATTCCCAAAATAATCATATTAGTAATCATATCTGCGCTGGAGTCTACGTCACTATCGAGGAAGCATAGTGACCAGTTAAAGATCCGGAAAAAGTTGTTGAGAGCGTCCCAGTTGGCTTTCTCGTATTGCCACACGGTTCTCTTCGGAGCTCTTTCTCTAACAGGATTAGCTTGACACGAGAAATTTGCAGATATAATACTATGGTCTGACCTGCCTAGAGGAGGATAGTGTTTTTATAAGGTCAGAGGTAAGGATAAAGTCAAGAGAATTAGAATTTAGACAGCAGACAACAAACGGAGAACCTCGTTACCATTCATGTAAGTCTGGTGACTCTATTTCGCAATAAAGAAAAAAACATCAACAACCGATTTTCACAACGTTAACAAAATCAATAAAGTTTATTTCGTTTTTTCATTTAAATGAAATCCGAACCAGATTGACGACAAACCAACCAGTGCCTAGTGGATTGGTGATTGGCAAAACTATTTTCTCAAATTTCTATCTCTACTCTACACTTTGTTGATGGGGAAATCGATGACCAAATTACTTCACTGTGTCAATAATACCCACTTCCTCTATTCATCAATAAATCTACCTATATCGGTGTTTACATTTTTTGCTGCCTGTCAAGGTAATCAAAACAAAGGTGTCACTGTGTTAGAAACGATAGTACAAAGCACAAAAAATACACAACTGCTTTACTGCTTATCGGGGCTAGGCTCTATCGAGTCTGAGTGTAGAGGTGGTGTGTTGTGTTTTATTGACAATCGACATCGTTACGATTATCTAACCACGAGTTGCAGTTAGATAGAGTGAGTTAGACGGACAGCGGGTTAGGGCGATGACGAAAGCATCAGAAGCAGCCCTGTTATGACTGTGGGAAGATCCAAAACAACAACGGGTTCATCAATCTTCAAGAAATTTGCATTAAACTCACGAAAAAAAACAAAACAAAAAAAATAAATATTTATGCTCTCTTTTGAGGAATTTTAAACTAAACAAAAAAAATACACAAATATTTCTATAATCACGTAAGAAACTCTGGGGATGCGCTCAAGCAAGAAAAACAAAGGAAAACGAAACAGGGATGTGTGTGTACTTCTGCTGGTTGAGGTTTAGCGTTGAGACCGCTGTTGCCGGTGACGACTGACGGACCTGAGCGTGCTGGGTACATTGTACAAACTTTCTTCTCCCTAATTAGCGAGCGGCGGCGACGGCTAAAGCAACAGCAGTAGAAGACGGCCAGAGGAACATGGTGCAAGCAATTGCAACTTGCAATTAATTCAGAGCACAAATTGCACTTCGCAGACTCGCTATAAAAAGATAGTCTGAGTCCGTGTCTGGCGCTGGGCTGGGGAAGGCACAGCAATAACTTTTTGTTGTTTGTTCGCCATTACCAGCGCTGATGTTTTCTTGTTTTCTTTATGCATTAGTGTACAGACTAGGACCATCTTTGTGTACCTTTTGTGAAATTTGAGAAAAAAGCAGCAGGTGCAAATTTGCAGCAGGCCAACGCCAAACAGCAACACAGCACAGATGATGAGATGAATATGAAAACTGCTGCTCAACAGCAACAACAAAATCCAACGATGATGTGTGATCAAACGAAAATTCAAGCATTTGTTCTATCAATTTTGGTTTTCAGCACATCGTCTCGTATCCCGATCCGACGTTATAAAACACACAAACCAACTCAATGGAGATTATGATGTTTCCCTTGGGAACACTGCCAGCAAATACACTACTCACACAAGCTGGATTGCTGCCTGGAAATGATGACATTTGGTCAAGGAGAATCGCAGTTTTCAACTACATTTGAGGGTTACTTTAATTGGGGGAGTTCTATTTCTAGTTTATGCAATATGTTGTTGTTACTTACACGCACCTCGCCTTTATTTTGTGGATAGTTTTTTTTTTTTATTGTTGTGGGGAATTTTGTCGTCTCTATTTTGTAGACACTGCGACTGGGTTTCCAATGATTTGCTTTTCTTGGGCTGGTGCTTACTTTACTGCGTCATTTTTGTAGATGAATTTTGTAGTTATTCACTAGTTTTATTGTTGCACTTGAATTTCAATTAATTTTAATTTTTAATACACTGTTCTTTATGGAGAAGGTTAGGCGTTCGGTTACGGATTCTTAGAATCTATTAAATTGTGGGGAATTTTCAAATGCAAGAAAAAAAAAAACAACACAACAAATAGAGAAAAAAATGACGTTCGGAAGATAATCAATCTCTCTCACTCGGTAGCATGCACCGCGACAATTGTGATGGAGCGAGGACTATACAGAAATGGACAGAAAATCGAGAATGACAAAATTATTTTTCATCGGCAATGTTTTTTTATTTTTTTATTTTTGGATTTTACAACAAAAACGACAATATACCGAGAACGACCGAGCTGAAGTTGAACAACTAAGAAAACTGTGCTCGCAGATGGCTGGAAAGCTGCTTGGCAGATGCTGACAGTGACAGTTATTGTTTGTTTGTGTTTGTGTAGCAAAGAAATTGAGGGTGTGAGGAAGTATAAATTACTGATAGATGGCGCTGTTGGCAGTTGAAAGAAATTGCTCTGGGCTTACACTTGTGAATCATTTATTTTGTGCAAGTGAAGTCCATCACAATATAATTAAAATCAATTATCAGATCCAATTCAAATGAACAGAAAGTCAATAAATTAATTCGTCTCGTTTAGACGTTGGGTTGAATAGAATTGTAAGGCCGTTTGCGAATTGGATGAATTGTGGTAAAAAATGGATGAATTTTTAACCACTTCTGTAATATTTTAACCTGCTTCACAACTAGTCTAATTTTTAACACATTTTATTTAATGCGAAATGTCAAAATTTAACCAAACGTCAAGTTTTAACCTATTTTTAACCCAATTCGCACACGGCCTAAGATATGGTTCGCGTGTTACCACAAATTCTAATTACTTATAATAAAATTATAACTTTCAATAACGTGGAGATGTACAGCCGTATTTATAAAGATTCCTTAAGAGCGCTTTAAGACGTTAATTAGTTAAGCATGTTTAAATATTTAAGTTGCCTTTAAGTAACGTTACTTAAATTCTTATTTATAATCAATTAACGACTGTTACTTAGTTAAGCGACGTCAAAGTCAAAAATGTAATAGAAACGACGATTCTATTACAGGAAATTTAAGTTTTATGTGTCAAATTTATCGACAGCAAAAACAAAAACAGTGAGTTAGGTAAAGAAATCATTGTCTCATCAATAATGATGAAGACTGCAATCTACGATGGTACCAGAAAAGGACAAGGAAAGATCGAACGCAGACGAAAGGAAAATGCGAAAAATATGCTAAAAAATATTCCA
>CAKKXW010000004.1:29753668-29763939 GCA_920937365.1 Sphaerophoria rueppellii | reverse complement strand
ATACACTTCGCACACTATGTTTTTACATCAGTATTTCACTTTTACTACGTATATATTTATCACGCTTAGCCTTTTAACTTTAATCTTGAATTTTTATTTTTCGTAAACAATCTTTTTATCGTCAACGGATAAGTATTCCGACACTACGACACGAGTTTTATTATTGTACGATATTTTCGGTGACACTCAAGTGGAAGAGGACCTCAATCAACTTGGAGTGCAAAACTGGAGACGACTAACTAAGGATCGAGCTAGCTGGCGGAGCCTGTTGATTGAGGCCCAAGTCCACAACGGACTGTAGCGCCACCTTAAGTAAGTAAGTAAGTTTGTTGGTGATGTCAATTACAAAGTGGCTTTTATAGCATGTTATTATTTTGAGCACAGCATCACAGCCTTATGAATAGGCAACTGCTATTTTTCTAACAAATGCTTTTTATTTTTAAGTTCTAATTTCAATTTTCCGATTCGCACTATTTATATATGCATCATTTTCACTTTATGACTACATTTTTGTATCACACGCTTCACATAAAGCATAATCATAACTAAGCCATGAAAATAGCTTTGAGATCGATCTTAATTTCAACGATTAGCAGCTGTTGAGCTTGAACTAGTTTTTTTGCAAAATGAGTCTAAGTTCCACCCTGCTCGATCGATCTCACAGGTGAGTTTAAGCTCGTCAGCTCAGACTCCGAGCTCTTGCTCATCTCTTAGAATATGACCCCTTATCATGCAGAAACAAACAAAGAATTTCTTCTATCGACCAACAATCGGAGCTTGAAACCCATCATTGTTAACATTTTCTTGTTGAGCCCAATTAGATACAAAAAAATGTATTATTGACTGCTAAAACACCTGTTTTAAATATTTTAAATTTTTTTTGTCTTACTAAGCCGGTTTTATCCAGTTCCAAAGCGATTCAATTATCAATTTCAATAATAATAACTTTCGAATTAACGTTTTACCTTCGCCACTTAAACTGTATAGGTTAGTACTCCAGCTACCTGCAATTAGACTTTTTTTTCTCTCTATTGTGTCTACCTCAACACAAGATAACATTGGCAAGTAGACAAAATACAATATTTGAGTTCAACCGAATACCGGTTCATTTGTTCAAACTGAAAATGAAATAGATGTTGGTAAGCCGCTAATTGTCTAGATTTTTTGTGTTTTCCGTATAAATTGAAATTGCGCAAAAAATAAAACAAATACGAGAAATACAACAAAACGAAGCCATCAAAGACATAAGGAAAACATTAAAATGTTATTATTTCATTCGAAGTTACACTTTTTTAGGAAACCTTACATTTGATATTTCAAAGGCATTTGATAGAGTCAAGCGTCTTGCTCTTTTATCGAAAATATGTACTTTCGGTATTGACGACAATCTCCTTCGTTAGATAAGAAACGTTCAATACCAGTTGTGTTGCAAGAATTCAAGTCTGAAACACACAATATGCTGGTGTGCCTCAGGGTTCCGTTTTGTCTCCAACAATCTTTCTAATTTTTATAAATTATCTGTTGTTTGCAAAAACAATTCCGTGAACCTGACCTAGAAGAAGTGAAAACTGCAATACCACGGCTGAAATCCAACAAAGCCGCTGGATCAAACGGTCTAGCTGCCGAGCTGTTCAAAACAGTAGGCGATGAGCGAAAAAGAAGCATGTACCAAATTATCTGTAAGATATAGTCACAGGAATGCATGTCCGATGAATGGAACCTCAGCATTGTTTGCCCGATCCTTAAAAAGGGAGATCCTCTAAACTGCGCTAACTACAGAGGAATCAGCCTACTTAACATCACCTACAAGATCCTCTCTGCCGTAATATGTGAATGTCTGAAGTCTTACGTCAACAACCTGAGAGGTTCTTATCAGTGTGGCTTCGGAGCAGGAAAGTCAACCATCGACCAAATTTTCACTTTGCGGCAGATCCTGGAAGAAAGCTTTGAACTCCAAAGCGATAACCACCACTTTTTCATCGATTTTAAGGCCGCGTATGACAGCAAGGCCAATACGCGAAAATGCTAGGAGGAAATTTCACGTCAAACGGCTACAATCGCAAGAGATTGCTAGATCCTTTTCCGATCGTGTCTTCGAAAATCTCCTCAGAAGTCCTTTGCTGCCAGCACAAAATAAAGAGAACCAGTGGCAACACTGGACACTGCCAAGCAGCCATCAGAGATGCCGCCGCTGAAGTGCTAGGGTTTACACGGCCACCACAACGAAACCCCTGGTTTGACGATGAATGCCGGCGAGCACATGCAGCTAAATAAGAGGCATACAAAGCGGCGCTGCAAAGAAGGACACGAGCAGCTCGTGAGCTCTACGAGCAGAAAAGGAGAGAGGAGCATAAACTTCTCAGAAAGAAAAAAAGGCATGAGAAGCATGCGATCGAGGAGATAGATAGAAAGTTCTACAAAAAGGTGAAACAAACCTCCATGGCTTATACACCCCGAACTGAAGCCTGTAGAGACCATCATGGGAACATCGTAGTGGAACCACAGTCAGTGCTAAGGAAATGGAAAGACCACTTATCGATGACGACCAAAACTCCGTCAGCAATATAGAACCATTCAATTTGGGTGCAGAAGGCCAACGATTCCAACCACCCGACATGGACGAAGTGAAGATAGCGGTATCTAAACTAAAGTCGAACACAGCCGCTGGAGCAGACGGGCTAGCCGCTGAACTGTACAAAGCAGCTGGAGATGATTTGGTTAGGAGCATGCACCAGCTCATCTGCAAAATTTGGTCGGAGGAAAGCATGCCCGATGAATGGAACCTCAGCATCGTATGGCCGATCATCAAAAAAAGGAGATCCCCTGAACTGTACCAACTACAGAGGTATAAGTCTCCGTAACATCGCCTATAAGATCTTGTTTGCCGTGCTGTGTGAACGTCTGAAGCCCTTCGTCAACAACCTGATAGGTCCTTATCAGTGTGGCTTCTGACCCGGAAAGTCCACCATCGATCAAATATTCACCCTACGGCAGATCTTGGAGAAGACCCAGGAACTTCAAATCTGGGCTGCTTTGAGAGATTTTTGGTCCTGTCTGCATTAATGGAGAATGGAGACGAAGATTCAACCAAGAACTGTACGAGCTGTACAGCGACACTGACCTAGCCAGAAAAGTAAGGTTTCAACGACTTAGATGGTTGGTTCATGTTGAGCGAATGGAAAATAATGCTCCGACTCGTAGAGTCTTCGAATCTAATCTGATGACGATAGAGAACTCAGGCGATGCACTGTCATGCGATTTTCTTAAACATCAAATATTGATATAATGGGAAGCACAGAGCGTGATGTCAATGGCGAGGTATATGCTGCCTTCAAGGAAGGACACCCAACACCGATTGCTCGGACAGAACGTGACAATAGACGCATACAACTTCGAGGTAGCCAAGGAGTTTGTCTACATAAGGTCCGCTATTAACACGTGCAATAACATAATCGCCGAGGTCAGACGAAGAATAACTCTTGCTAATCGCTGTTTCTTTGGACTAAGAAAGCAATTGAGTGGAAAAGCCCTCTCTCGAGCAACTAAGGTAAAACTGTACAACACACATCGTCCCAGTCCTGCTGTATGGTGCAGAAGCACGAACCTTGACAAAATCGGATGACTGTGCATTAGACTGTTTCGAGAGGAAAGTTCTTGTGGTCATCTTTGGCCCCATGTGCATTGAAGGTAAATGGAGAAGAAGCTACAACAGCGAACTCTACTGGTTGTTCAACGACATGGATCTAGGCAGACGAGTCAAGGTCCGAGACTCAGATGACTCGGTCATTTAGAGCTGATGGACATTAATGCTTTGGCCCAGAAAGCCGTCGATACTATTCCCGAGGGACGTAGAAAGAGGGAAAGAATGTGACTCAGGTCCTCAATCAACAGTGCCTAACTGCAGACAGCTAGCTAGGGACCGAGCTGGCTGGCGGAGACTGTTAACTTAGGCCCAAGTCCACACCGGACTGTAGCGCCATCTTTAGTAAGTAAAGTCTGTTAAACTTAGCGTTTTAAAAACCTCAATATAGAAGTCCTATTTGCCTTACATTTCCACTTGTACTTCTTACACCAGAATAAACACTACGGCGTATGCGTATTTTTTTTCTGAATTTAAGAAAACATTTTCGCTTTGCACAGACATTCTAAGCCATTCGCATGCTTTAAAACTACACCAGATGCTTACACATCTAAAGAAGGTAATTCTAGTATCATTCTGTTTGATATTTAAAGTGTCGCAAACGGCCAAACAATGTTCTACTCACCCTAAGCAATTAAGACAAAATTAATCAAACTCAAAATTGAAATTACAATGTTAGAAGAACAACCTGAGCGGTATGCTCAAACAGTAAACACTCTTCGATTCATAAGCAAAGTGATGAAAGTTACTGACAATTCCTCGCCTTGACTCTACTAAACAACTATTGTTAAAAGATTTCTCATTATTTATATAATTTCTGCTGTCAATAGATGATCTACACTCATCCGAGAAACACGCCTGCTTCTCTCAACAAACATGGATAACAAAGGATACATAGAAGATGTCTCGAAAACTGGCCTAAAACTATCGACATTGGTGAGATTGAATGTTAATTGAAAAACGTGTGCAAATATTATATCATTTTCAATAGAACCAGACAGCTGTAATTAACAATAATAGTGATTCATCTCCGAATGCCGTCGCCGAAGAAGAGGAGACTGGGCATGAAAATTGGGACAATGACATCGAATTTCTACTCTCATGCATAGCACTTTCAGTTGGTCTTGGAAATGTGTGGAGGTTTCCATTTGTGGCGCTGGAAAATGGTGGTGGAGCTTTTATCATTCCTTATGTGGTAGTTCTTATTCTGGTTGGCAGACCTTTTTACTATATGGAAATGATAATGGGACAGTTTTCAAGTCGAAGCAATGTGAAGATATTTGACTTTGCACCAATTATGAGAGGTAAATTGTTGTTTACGGAAGATGATAAGATATTTTGGGTTTTTATTTGTTTGTTTGTTTTCTGTTGAAGGTGTTGGATACGGAATGGTTTTTGTAACTGCCATGACAACAACTTATTATGCAAGTCTAATGGCTTTGACTTTTCGGTATTTGATATCATCGTTTGCTTCGGAATTGCCATGGAGTAGGTGTCGTGAGGAATATGGACCGACTTGTATAAACTCGGATTTGACTGGGAACATGACAGGGAGTGAAGGAAAGAAGATAACGTCGGCGCAGTTTTACTTTTCGTAAGTCAGTTTATGTATGAAAATGTAGATCTGTTTATTCTTATTAGGTATATGGGATGGTGCATGCTTCTTATCAAAAAGGAGGGGAAAGTTACCATAAGAGCGTAGGAAGCATTGAGCCACTTATATGAGTCAAAAAAGTGTTACATTTATTTTTATTAACACATCAAATTATTCTATTGAAATGTTGACTCCAAGAAAATGTGTCACTCATGTTAAATTCCTCAGAAGTACCTGACAATGGCAAGTGAATTTGATGATCGATCAATTAACATCCTGCAAGTTGTTTATAGTTTTGAAAATTTAGATCGAGTTAAATGGTCACTTAAATTGGTCTATTAATTTTTTTTTGGAAATTTCAAATTTAGATTCAGTAAGCGTGCAGTCCTTAATGTGAATTCTATTTCTAATTAATTTGAAGCAAAATCTTTGTACGATTGCGGATGTTTTTGTAATTAAGCAACCATCAGAATGACTGTGTCACTATGGCGTATACGTGTTTTTTTTTATTACAAAAATGTTTCTGCAGTTTCTCATGGCTTCTGCTGTTTCAATTTTATTTTTCAAGCTGTATTTAATGAAGCACATAATTATGTATAAAATAGTGTGCCGTGACTGCTCTTGAAGAGCCAAGGACTAAATGGCTTACTCTCATCAACAATTCTCTACGTAGAGTCTAACGCTGGTTCTGAACGGCAAAGTTGAGAAGCACTTTTCATGATAGATGATACTCTTGGAAGTTTTTTCAGTTCTTCGCAAGAGGCAGTGCCCGTGAAAGATGAAATAAAAACTATGGGCACGAGTAGGACTCGAACCCACGACGACGTTCTGCTTAGCAGCCAACGCACCTAACAACTAAGCTACGGACACTACATAGTATACATAAGAATATTAGTGTTTTTTAGTAATTTTTGCACTGACGGACAATTCGTCGTACATACTTAGAGAATTGTTGTTGAAAGTAAGGCTTTCTAACAAAGTGGACATATCTGCAATCACATCTACACTGCAATTCGTTTGGTCAATCAATTCATATTATTCTGCATCTGCTTATCCACGTACTCGTTCATCCAAAAATAGGCCTCATCGTTAAAGTTGAGCTTTCGACTAAAATTGGGGGAAACTTCCTTGCCACTACTCTAAAACCCAATTAGCAAACACGCGACTCGGCGTATGGACGTTTGGTTTCAGTTGCTGAGTCAGTTGGATTTCCCCATCTTGTGCGGAATTAACTGCCTCGAATTCCGTTGGACACTTCCACGAACACCCGGCAGATCTCTCGATTCGTTCACGTACTGGTGTAAGCTGATTGTTCAATGACGATGGACTCGAATTTGGCCACCAAATGTTGATTATTCGACTTGGAAGAACTACCATAGACGCCATAAAAAGGGTGCAATGCGGGCATTGTTGCTACTAGAGAATACTCATTTTGATAACAAATTTACACAGTGCAGTGAGCAAATGGGTAAAAGCTCGTCCCAGTTTTTTCAAACATACGCAGGGCTTAGACAAGGAGATGCAGTGTTATGTTATTTCTTCAACAATTTCCTGGAAAAGATAGTGCGCAAAGCAGGTGTGAGCACGGAAAACCCTATCTTCAACAAATCCACCCAGCTCCTAGCCTATGTGGACAAGATAGACATCATCGGTCTATCCCAGAGAGATGTACTTGAGGCCTTCACAGCGATTTAAGAACAGGCGACGCTCGTTGGTTTTGAAGTTAATGAGGACAAAACAAAGTACATGCTATCAACAAACAAAGCAACATCTGTCCACCGCCTTGGGCAAAACGTCACTGTTGGTAGTAGCTATTTCGAGGTAGTTAAGGACTTCTCATCATGTAGTTCATTATTAAATTATTCTCCTATATGAATCTTACCTTTTTAAGACAAAGCAGGGAAGGTGAAGAGATTTGGTTTTTAATGAGTCCAAGAGTTCAAGGACTTTTCGCATAAGCACGGTCTTTTGCGTAGCCCCAACAAAAAATCCAACTCGCGAGATCTTGGTGGACAATTCACGTCGCAAAAATATGAAATTACTAGACCAGTAAACTTCTCACGAAATAAAGCCATAATTTAGGTATCGTGTTGGCTTGTTGCCCCGTCCATATTGGAACCACATGGCGCCCAAGTAATGATCGTTAATCAGTCGGTTATAATTCGACCATATCCCTCCGTCCAAACTCACTGCCACCGTCCTACAGAGCAATGATACCTTTCGACCATAGAGTACACCAAACAGGCGACTCATCGATAACTTGTGGGTTTTCTGAACGCCATGTACTGCAATTTCGTTTGTTAGGGTACCCACTGAGTGAGAAGTGTCCCCGTCAGCAGGCTTCAATGGTAACGCCATATTGAAGCAGAGTGGCAAAAGCTTAAATCTTTTCTTAGCTTAACTCTTACTTTAATTCCCAAGGAGGTAATTGTATTATGAATTAAAAACCATTTAATTCACAATCTAAAAAGTGAATTATGAATTAAAGTTTCTTCAATTCACAAGCTAAAAAGTGAATTACAACTTAAAGATTCTTTTATTCACAAGCTAAAAAGTGAATAACGAATTGAAGTTTCCTAGATTCACAAGCTTCGAAGTGAATTATGAATTAGAAAACAAGCCAAAAAGTGAATTATGAATTGAAAATGAGCTAAAATGTGAATTATGAATTAAAAACAAGTGACTTATGAAGAAAAAAGTCAATGCAGAAACAGAGATAAATTAAAATTTGTCGAGTTGTGAGGGTGAACTTATAAGTTAACCAGATATTTTAAGCAAATATTTTCATATTATTGATTGGAAAAAAAAAACAAAACTCTACGGTCGAGATTGTTAACATTAACAAGGTAACAATTTATTCAAAAAAACGTAACATAAAACGAAAAAATCTAAAAAAATAACACGCCCATGTGTTTATTGCATTCTTAGTAATATTCAAAATGTCTCTACATACAAAAATGGTTGTATTTTCGTTTGGTTTTATGTCTGGTATGAAATTTTCATGGTAAATAGAGTTGTCACAAAAAAATGACTTAAACAAAATTGGATAAATCTTACGGAAGAGTGGAAAACTGGAAAAATCAAACATAGATCTTGATCTTAAGACAACATTTATAGCTCGGCACGTTTCCATAACAATTAGCCCAATTGTAGACACAGCCATTACTGCATTATATTTTAAAATCCGCAAAGTTCCTTTCCGTGGCAAGAACCTTTAGCGTTATCGCGAGTCTCTCGTTTGGGCTGATTGTAGATATGCGATGGCTTCAAAGATTTTCAAATAAATGTTTTTGTATTTTTATTTTTTCAGTTCAGATAAATGCGTTGCAAGAAAATTCACACACTTAATAACTAAAAAACAAAATAAAATTCAAAGCAAAAGGTGAATTTCTATTGTTATTTCTTCTCATTTCCAAAAAGTAAATTAACGTAACGTTAATGTAGGTTCATGTCTTGTCTGGTGATGAACTTAATTCAAGTCCCAAGACTTTTTTCTACAACTTAGTAAAATTGAAAAAAAAACTAAACTGAAAAGCGGTGCAACAATTAGTGTACGAAAAAAACTTTAATGACGATTAAAGTTTATTCAGGTACATTGAAAACAAAATAGTACGTATCCACCGCAGTGACCATTATAAGGAATGATATGAAGGAAGTTTTTTGAAGTTTTTTGTAGTTAAATAAAAAGAAATACATAAATATTTTCAATGAAAATTGTAACTGATTTATTATTTAAGGAAAAGTTTATGCTATTATAATTGTCAAACAAATATTACTGTATTAAAAATATTCAATTATGTACATCATAATTCATAAATGATATAAGGTACTAAGAAAAATTTAACAAATTATTTGGTAAACGAAAATTAAAAAAAAAAAGTAAACACAAATTATAATCATTATTTATTTGTATTTTTGCACTGACTTTGCAATCCAAGTCAAACAAACATCAAATGCAATTGGCCAGATGAAGGCGTGGAGAACGTCCAATTTGATCCTCTTTATGACTGAATTCTTTTCGTATGCAATAAGTTAACGGAATTCTGGAAAAACATGAAGCTAGAAAAAAGATAAATCAAAAATCATTCCTCCTAGCTCGAGATATCTGAAACCGTATTCTTGTGCATCGCTAACACGTCTAGTACGTCTCAACACAACGAGGTCGTCCGGGAAATCGTTTAAGGAGTGCTCTGCTCGAACTAAGCGAAGACGTTTGGAAGAAATTTCTATAGACGACGAATCTATGATCACATCAGCTCTGCGTGATACGTCAGCTAATTCGGATAAAGAAGATGAACAGTGGAAAAAGTGGAAGTGGTACCTCGAATGACGGCAACACGACCAGAAATTTTTCAACAATCCATCAGTTTCGGCTGAAATTACCGGGATTGACTAATCTTTGATTGAGAGATGTGCCAAAATCCTACAAGTTTTGAACTCCGGGTGCATGATCGATGCCGAAAGATTCAAAGCGTTCTGTTTGGAAACAGCTGAGCCGATAATTAAAACCTATCCATAGTACTATTTGCCTGCGTCTTTTCACAAGGTGTAATTACATGGCGCATCAGTTATAGAACATCATGGTCTTTTATCTATAGGTGAATTAAGTGAAGTAGCCGCGGAGTTAAGGAACAAGGATTTAAAATAAAGACTAAATTTTACAAGAAAAATGTCTTGTGAAATAACAAATAAGGATCTTTTAAATCATCTTTTACTAACTTCTGACCCGCTAATTGTAGCATACAGGGGGGTTTTCTTGCTTTTGAGTACAACCCTTAAATTGCAGCGAATTGGCACGCTTGCAGTGCTCAGGCCTTAGCTCGCCGTGGGGTGGGATCTTGCTGCATATGTAACCCTGTGCCATAAAATTTTCGTGCCAAAATTTTAGAAAAATAGAAAAAAAAAACAGCCAACTACTCTGCTTACTGACTGGCGTAAGGTTGATATATTACTCATAGAGGAAACGGTAATGAAAAGAAAATGACAGAAAGTATAAAAGTAGATAAGAAGAAAAAAAATAAAGGAAAGAATTAGAAA
>CAKKXW010000004.1:29731220-29750846 GCA_920937365.1 Sphaerophoria rueppellii | reverse complement strand
TAGAAGGGAACCTATATACAGTTAAAATAAGACATGTTTATAAAAAGAATTCTAAATAGAATTTTGTATTTTATTCTTAATTTGTTTGAGCAACCTGAAGGTAAACGAAGACTGCAGAGGGCGTTTGAACCAACAGACGACTGGGGTCCGTTGGAGAAGAAACTTCTTGTTTCATATCAAGCGACAATGGCGGAGAACGAAAGAATCAGTTTTCAACAAAAGAGTTATTGGAATAGATTTAAGGAAAATATTTTTGGTTGAATTAATTTATAAATCTACCTTCCTATTTTATTGTTTAATTCTTATTTTATGTTTTAAGATAAATCTTAAGAAAAATATTTGTACAGAATAAAATTGACATATATCCAAGGGAAGATTTTGGATTTTGTTTTTAGCAACAAACTTCACATCCGTTGTTCAACAATAAATTCATCACTCAGCAATTTATCGGGGTCTTCAAAGAAGTTAACAAATTCTATATCAACGCTTCCAATAGCTCATAATTATATCAAAAGAAAATTAATTGAATCGGGTTTAATTCACAAAAACAAATATATTCCACTCGTCATTTTGAAACCAAAGTAAAGTGTCAATTAAGCACTTACTTGTCACGGCATTGATTCCGCTTAATTTATTGTTCTGAAGAACCCAATAATCATAAATTAATCACAATTTAATCGACATTTTTCAATTGATGTTATCGCCGTGATGCGTCGTTAACACAAAGTAGGTAATGCTCAATCGTTATCTGGCAGCTTAAAAACCAATTACGATTTGTTTACATTCTTTTGCACGTTTAGAAATGCGCGTTTCAAAACGTTGCTTCGCGCCGAGCGACTGGTGGTTTTGTATAACAGCTGGCTGCGCAGCGCATGAACATAATTTGCAACTTCAAGGCTTTCGGGCAAAAATCTATCTAACTATCCGATTGTTCTATCTCAAGGTTGTATGTTTTTAAAAGCTTCATTCCATTAGAGATTGCATTTAGACAGATGCGGGCTGACATAGGAGAGATTAGCTTTAGTACTTTACTTACAAATGTATACATCACGTGTGATTAGGAGGCTTGTATTGGAAGCTCCATTATATTCAACACTCGAGACGTCTTGGTAGCAAACGGTGCAGAGATACTTCGCTTCGGTACGACTGTGTGAAGAGGGAGAAGAAGTGATAGAGTGCAGCAGATGGGGTAGAGTTGCATGTCTTCTTTCCTGTTAGAAGGACGAAAAATTATACGCACTCATGGGACTTGTGATACCCATTCCAATGCCAAAGCACAGTGCGAAGGTGGGAATAACTATACTTACTTAAGGTGGCGCTACAGTCCGTTGTAGACTGAGGCCTCAATCAACAGTCTCCGCCAGATAGCTCGGTCCCTAGCTAGCTGCCTCCAGTTTTAAGTTAATTGTTAACAGTTAATTGAGGCCCCTTCCACTTAAATGCGCCACCTGAGTCGCGGTCTTCCTCTCCGCCTCCGTCTCTCGGGAACAGTGTCCTTCCGCGAAGGAGCATTGGTGTCCATACGCTCTAAATGACCGAGCCATATAAGTCTTTGGAGCTTGACCCTTCTGGCTAGGTCCATGTCGTTGTACAACCCGTAAAATACGCTGTTATATCTTCTTCGCCATTGCCCTTCAATGCACACGGAGGCAAAGATGACCCGAAGAACTGTCCTCTCCAAACAGCCTAAGGCACTTTCATCCGATTTTGTCAAGGTCCATTTTTCTGCACCATAAAGCAGGATTGGGATGATGAGTGTTTTGTACAATTTTACCTTAGTTGCTCGAGAGAGGGCTTTTACACTCAATTGCTTTCTTAGCCGAAAGAAACAGCGATTGGCATGAGTTATTCTTCGTCTGATCTCTGCGCTGCTACTGGTGTTCTCTAAGTTGTATGCGTCTATTGTGACAATCTGTCCGAGCCGTCACGTAAGTGTTGGACAGCATATACTTCGTTTTTCCCTCATTTACCGCTAAACTCATTTTTGACGCTTCTGTATCAATTCTCACAAGGGCGCCATTGACATCACGCTGCGTTCTTCCCTTTATATCAATATCATCGGCGTACGCGAGAAGTTGAACAGATTTTTGGAAGATAGTGCATTTGGTGTTGACGGTGGAGTTTTGCACTATCTTCTCAAGAACGATGTTAAAGAAATCGCACGACAGTGCATTGCCTTGTCTGAATCATTAAAATCGATAATAAGGTGGTGGGTATCGATTTGGAGGTCATAGGTCTTTTCCAGGACCTGCCGCAACGTGAAAATTTGGTCAGTGGTTGACTTTCTTGGTCTAAAACCACATTGATAAGGACCAATCAGATTGTTGACGAAAGTCTTCAGACGTTCACATATTACGGTAGAGAGCATCTTGTAGGCGATGTTAAGTAGACTGATTCCTCTGTAGTTGGCGCAGTTTAGAGGATCTCCCTTTTTCAGGAGAATTGACTGAATATGAATTGACTGACCAAACAAATAACAGTCTAGATGTGATTGCAGATGTGTCCACTTTGTTAAAAAGCCGTAGGCTTACTCTCAACAACAATTCGCTAAGTGTGTATGAGGAATTGTTCTTCAATGTAAAAGCGATTTTGATCGACAGGGTTGTTAAGCATTTTTTCTTATGTCAGATTAATAACACTTGAAAGTTATTTTCACTTTTTCGCAAAAAACACAAAAAACACACAAAGTTCCTATCGATCAAGATCAATCATCAGCAATCAGCTAACATTCTAATGTATACAGATTTATGTAGTGTCCGTAGGTTAGTGGTTAGGTGCGTTGGCTGCTAAGCAGAACGTCGTGGGTTCAAGTCCTACTCGTGTCCATAGTTTTTATTTCATCTTTCAAGGGTACTGCCTCTTGCGAAGAACTGACAAAACTTCCAAGAGTATCAACCTGTCATAAAAAGGTGCTTTTCAAATTTGCCGTTCGGAATCGGCGTTAAATTGTATGTCCCCTCAATTCACACACGCACCTAGAGAATTGTTGGTGAGAGTAAACCACTTAGGCCTTGGCTCTTCAAGAGCTAACACGACTCTCTAGGTATTTATTTATTTATTTAATTCATTTTCTTTTATGTTGTATCTGTTGCAGTTTTATGGATTTCTCTCTCAATTTTGTTAGATTTCTTTGCACTCGAGATAAGATAGCTTTTTTTAATAACAGGCAAACGTACAGAATTAAACATTGTTGCAAAAAATATATACCTAATTCGTTTATTGCAAATACAATTAAAACAATTAAAACAATTAAATGAATTAACTTTACTATATAATTAATTAAAAAAAAAAACGTGTACGACTGGGTCACACGAACTGTCTACTGTATTTTAAAACTGAACTAAAAAAACATGAAACAATAATAATATGTAAATTTAAATTTAAATATGTACTTCAAAAATACATTTTATCTGAAAAAATGAAGACATGCCATAAATTTTCTTAAGAAATTGTTGACATCTTAAATTAAAAAAAAAGAAAATCCTTGAAGGGTTTTTTTTTTAAATTCATTTTTTATATTTATCTACACATTTTTTTCACATATGTCCTTAAATTAAGCTGGCTATACAGTATTCAAAAACACATTAATATACGTCTTAAATTTGGTTTACTTACTAACTTACTTATGGTGGCGCTACAATCCAGGTCGGATCAGGGCTTCACCCAACAAACTTCTCCAGCCAACTCGGCCCCTAGCTTGCTTTCTGTAGTTTCGCACGCCAAGTTGGTTCAGGTCCCCTTCCACCTGTGTGCTCCACCGGAGTCGCGGTCTTCCTCTTCTGCGACGTCCTTCCGGGTTGGATTCGAAGATTCTACGAGCCGGAGCATTATTTTCCATTCGCTCAACATGATCCAACCATCTAAGTCGTTGGACCTTTACTTTTCTGACTAGGTCAGTGTCGCTGTACAGCTCGTACAGTTCTTGGTTGAATCTTCGTCTCGGGAGAGGACTTTACTACTCAATTGCCTTCTAAGTCCAAAGAAGCAGCGATTGGCAAGAGTGGTTCTTCGTTTGATTTCACCGCTGGTGTTGTTGTCTGAGTTGATAGCGGATCCTAGGTAGACTAGGTAGACAAAGTGCTTAACTACCTTAAAGTTCAACCTGTCTATACTGACGTTTCCTCCAAGACGTCGATGTTGGTAGTCCTTTCCTGTCGACAGCATAAACTTGGTCTTGCCCTCATTAACCGCTAGACCCATCTTCCAGGCCTTCGTCTCAAGGCTCACAATCGCTCTGACATCACATTGTGTTTTTCCAATTATGTCAATGTCGTCTGCGTATCCTAGTAGCTGGACGGACTTTTGAAAGATTGTGCCTCTGGTTTTGACATTGGAGCTTTGCACAATCTTTTCAAGAATGATGTTGAAGAAATCGCATGACAACGCATCGCCTTGTCTAAAACCTTTTTTGACATCAAAAGCGTCCGTTAGGTTTTTTCCGACTATGATGGAACAGCGTGAATTTTCCATTGTCATCTACACAGATGGATGAGTTTTTCTGGGATGCCAAAACTGGACATTGCTCTATATAGCTGGTCTCTGTAGACGCTTTCATACGCGGCCTTGAAATCGATGAAAAGGTGGTAGAAAGCGATTTGAAGTTCCTGGGTCTTCTCCAAGATCTGCCGTAGGGTGAATATTTGATCGATGGTGGACTTTCCGGGTCTGAAGCCACACTGATAAGGATCTACCAGGTTGTTGACGCAGGGCTTCGAACTTTCACACAGCACGGCAGACAAGATCTTATAGGCGATGTTAAGGAGACTTATACCTCTGTAGTTGGTGCAGTTCAGGGGATCTCCATTTTTGAGGATCGGGCATACGATGCTGAGGTTCCATTCATCGGGCATGCTTTCCTCCGACCAAATTTTGCAGGTGAGCTGGTGCATGCTCCTAACCAAATCATCTCCAGCTGCTTTGTACAGTTCGGCGGCTAGCCCGTCTGCTCTAGCGGCTTTGTTCGACTTAAGTTTAGATATCGCTATCTTCACTTCGTCCATGTCGGGTGGTTGGAATTGTTGGCCTTCTGCAACCAAATTGAATGGTTCTGTATTGCTGACGGAGTTTTGGTCGTCATCGCCATTATACAGCTTGGAAAAGTGGTCTTTCATATCCTCAGCACTGACTGCGGTTCAACTACGATGTTCCCATGATGGTCTCTACAGGCTTTAGTTCGGGGTGTGTAAGGCCTGGAGGTTTGTTTTACCTTTTTTTAGAACCTCGTTTCGGTTGTGACATCCCTCTATCTCCTCGATCGCGCGCTTCTCATGCTCCCTTTTTTTCTTTCTGAGATGTTTATGCTCCTCTCTCCTTTTCTGCTCGTAGAGCTCACGAGCTGCTCATGTCCTTCTTTGCAGCGGTGCTTTGTATGCCTCTTGTTTAGCTGCATGTGCTCGCCGGCACTCATCGTCAAATCAGGGGTTTCGTTGTGGTGGCTGTGTAAACCCTAGCACTTGAGAGGCGGCATCTCTGACGGCTGCTCGTCAGTGTTGCCACTGGTTCTCTATATTTTGTGCATTCAACAAAGGATTTCTGAGGAGATTTTCGGAGACACGAAAAGGATCTAGCAATCTCTTGCGATTGTAGCCGTTTGACGTCGAATTTCCTCCTAGCTCGGAATGTGCGGACATCTTGCATGCTAGATAAGTGCTGTGCGTCGTGCGTGTCTATAAACTGCATCAAAATACATATACCTATCAATAGATTATGCTATTGTATAAAAATTACGAAAACACAACACATCTACATTTGTAGGTACCTACTAACTTCTGAATAAGATAATTATCTACAAAGCTGAAGCTGTTGTTTTTATTTTCTACCTTCCATATTTGACTGTTTTGTTGATTACTTTCCCATCAATGCAATGCTTTAATTAAAGCTTTCATGTTATCAGATACTTGAGTTCTTATTCAAATAACATTTAGTTAAAATTTCACCTTGCAGAACGGAAAGATTTTATCAAGCTACTGCTATGAGTACATACAAATGAGGATCAACATTCTCGCGTAGCCATACAAAAGTGTGTTTATGAACTTTAGTCTTATTGTCAAGCCATTCATATTTGAAAGCAAAACAAAGATAAAAAGATACTCGTATCTTATCAATGAACATCTTAAAATTTCATAAAATAATTTTATTTCCTTAACACCAGTATAAATCCATTAGAAAAAACTGCCTGCACTCACTTTAATCCACACACTTTGCAATCGGTTTCTTTGACAAAATTTAGTTTTGGTTTGGGTTCAAGTTGAGAAAGTCTTGTGAGTTAAATTTGGTAAGACGTAATTATGTTTGAAGGTTTCAACTTTGTCTGGTTATAAAATGCGAAGTTTGTGGAACGTACGATCTGTGTTTTCAGTTTCGTAGAGACTCATTGTCCTTGAAATAATAAATATTCTAAATCAAATATTGATGTCAGCTGTCGGGTAACAATAGAATTCAAATAAACAGTGACTGTTGAACGGAATTTTAATAACAATAATAGTGAAAGTGTGATACTTCATATTTGGAATTCAAATTGAAATCTATAAAATAATGTATCTTAGCGGCTTAACAGTTTCGATTGTGCCAAGTATTTCTTAGTAAAAGACTAAAGTAATTTGTTCCTCAGTTGAAATCGGTAACCGACTTAAATCTTACAAAAGTTGCATCACATTAAAAATTATCATCAATCCATTTGTATGTATAAAAGCTGCTCAAAACCGGCGAATGTATTGAATGATTGAACGTGTGTTCAGTCTGTCCGATGAAGTCATAAATTTAATCAAGAACCACAAACGGGATCCGGTATCCTGCAAAAAAAGTTTCATTTTTCCTGTTTGTTGGTGAACGCCAAATAAGTCGCATATTGTTAATAATAGGCCTATTTCTAAACTTTCTTGTATCCCTAAACTGTTTGAACAAATAGTGTGTGATAGTTTATCCTTTTACTGTTAAAACATCATATGCAGTCAGCAACATGGCTTTATGCAAAGGAGATCAACTGTCGCAAACCTTCTTGCCTCTACGCATAATTGACTGAACAGTTTAGATCAAGGATTGGAAACTGATTGTGTATACACTGATTTTTCAAAAGCTTTTGATCAACTTTATCACGCAGTTACCGGCCCCTGGGCTGGTTTCATGGATTTCTTCATACCTTGAGGATAGAACTTATCAAGTTAAATTCAGAGACGTGTTGTCGAAGACTTTAACTGCTAAATCTGGTGTTCCACAGGGTAGTCATTTAGGACCTCTTCTCTTTATCTTATCAATAAATGATGCACCGTTATCTATGTGTTCGTGACAGTGAAATTCTTATTTTTGCAGTTGATATGAAGATCTTTCAGAAAATTACATCTAACAATGATCGCATTTTTCTGCAAAATGATATAAATAGGTTTTCTGTATGGTGTAATAAGAACTGTTTAAATCTTAACCCGTCGAAATGTCAGACAATGACATTCTCAAAGAAACGAGCATCTTCGACTTATGAGTATTATATATCTCAGCAGATTCTTTCTCGTGTTTTTAAAGTAAGGGACCTAGGGATTCTTTTTACACCGAATCTTGATTTTACAGAGCACATTAACAACATTGTTAATAAAGCTAATTCTATGTTGGGGTTCGTTAAGCGTTGGTCAAAAGAATTTCTTGATACTTTTTTATCATCGGGGAGGAGGTTATCACCTTCGCAGCATGGATCTAATTAAAGTTCCAAGGCACAGGACCAATCACGGAATGCATGAGCCCTTGGCAGGGATGAGTAGGGTTTTGAATTATAATACGGATCTTATTGACAATTAAAGACTATGCTTAAAACCAGTGTAGCACGCTCTTAATTGTCGTCTAATCATGTACTGTTTTTATTTGTTTGTATTCGTATAATTTTGTCATTTCTTGTGTAAGTGTTAAAAAAAAAACAACGCCATTCCTCCAGTGCAAAATTTGATCTTCCGTACTTTCTCCTATAATGAATTATTTTACCGCAAGCAATTTTCCGTGCCACGCGCCGGTTCTTATTTTCTCATAAGAGCTGGTTGTATGGCCCACAGGAGTCTTTCAAGCTTTACTAACTTACTTATGTTGGCGCTACAATCCGTTGTGAACTTGGGCCTCAACCAAAAGTCTCCGCCAGCCATCTCGATCACTAGCCAGCTGTCTCCAGTTTTGCACTTCAAGTTCTTCTTCCACTTGTGTGCGCCACCTGAGTCGCGGTCTTCATCTCCCTCTACGTCCCGAGGGAATAGTGTCGAAGGCTTTCCGGGCCGCAGCATTGGTGTCCATCAGCTCTAAATGACCGAGCCATCTGAGTCTCTGGACCTTGACCCTTCTTCTTGATATATGTCGTTGTACAAACTCTTAAAGTTCGCTGTTGTAGCTTCTTCTCAATTCCCAATTAATGCACATATGGCCAAAGATGACCCGAAGAATTTTCCTCTCGAAACAGCCTAAGGAACATTCATCCGATTTGTCAAGGTCCATGCTTCTGCACAATACAACAGGACTGGGATGATGAGGGTGTTGTATAATTTTACCTTAGTTGCTCGAGAGAGGGCTTTTCCAATTCAATTGCTTTCTTAGCCCAAAGAAACAGCGATTAGCAAGAGTTATTTTTGTCTGATCTCGGCGCTGGTGTTATTGCCCATGTTTATAGGGAGCCTATAGGTTGACAAATTTCTCTCCTACCTCGAAGTTGCATGCGTCTATTGTGACGTTCTGTCCGAGCCGTGTTGGGAGTCCTCCCTAGAAGACAACATATACTTCGTTTTCGTTTTGCCCTCAGTTACCGGTAAACCCATTTTTGCTGCTTCCGTCTCAATTCTCACAAAGTCGCCATTGACATCACGCTGTGTTTTTCCCATTATATCAATATCATCGGCGTACGCGAGAAGTTGAACAGACAGTGCCTCTGGTGTTGACGGTGGAGTATTGCACTATCTTCTCAAGAATGATGTTAAAGAAATCGCATCACAATGTATCGCCTTAGGTTAGGTTAGGTTGGAGTGGCTGTCTGGATGTAATTGACTCACTTAGACCTCAAGGATCCATTGTGATACCACTAATGAGGTTACTCATGGGAGAGTAATGAAATTAAACAAACCATTTTGTACTTTTGATGAAGTTAGAAAGACATTTTGTGTCTATCGTTGCCAGTTCACTGGTATTAGATCGGAAGGGATTACCGAGATATTTATTCCTTCTATTGGAGAGTGCCGGACATGTACACAGAAGGTGTTGGATTGTTTCCTCCTCCTCCTCGTCCATGCAGCTTCTACAGAAGTCGTTTGCGTAGACCCCAAGCCTCAAGGCATGTCTGCCTATGAGGCAGTGTCCTGTTATGACTCCAGTTGTAGAGCTTATATTTTGTCTGCTCAGTGAAATCAGACCTTTTGACCGTTTCAGGTCTATGCTTGGCCATATTTGTTTGGTTGCTAGGAAGGTGGTACCCTGTGACCATCTAGCATTTGCTGATTCTAGAGCATATTGTTTGAGAAGATATTTGCATGTAGCAATTGGTGTTCCTATGTTATGTTTTTGTCTAACATGAGGCAGAAGTGTTCCGTTTTTGGCGAGCTCATCGGCTTTGCAATTACCCGGAATGTCACTGTGGCCCGGCACCCAAATGAGGTGAATATTAAACTGTTCCGTCATCTCATTCAGAGATGATCGACAATCGTGGACTATTTGAGAGTTTGTGGAGACAGACGCGAGAGATTTGAGAGCAGCTTGGCTGTCCTAGAAGATTCGTATATCCTTGCAAGATATAACGTTTTCTTTGACCCAGGATAGTGCCTCTTTAATCGCCATTACTTCTGCCTGGAAAACACTACATTGATTGGGAAGTCTATATGATAGACTGAGATTCAGTTGTTCCGAATAGATACCACTTCCAACTCCGTAATCGGTCTTTGAACCATCTGTATAGAAGTGTATCGTATTGTCTTCCAGGGGTCTCTCTTCTTCCCATGTATCGCCTTGTCTGATTTCCTTTTTGACATCGAAAGATTCCATAAGATCGTGGTCAACTTTGATGGCGCATCATGAGTTCTCCATTGTCATTTTGCATAAACCAACGAGCTTGGCAGGGATTCCAAAACTAGACATGGCTTTATACAGTTCTTTCTGTAGATGCTGTCATACGCGACCATAAAATCAATGAAAAGGTAATGGGTATCGATTTGAAGTTCATAGGTTTCTTCCAGGACCTGCCGTAAAGTTAGTCGATGGTTGACTTTCCTGATTTGAAGCCACATTGTTAAGGAGTAATCAGATTGTTGACGTAACGCGTCAAACGTTCACATATTACAGTAGAGAGGATCATTAAGGTGATGTTAAGTAGGCTGATTCCCCTGTAGTTGGCGCAGTTTTGAGGATCTCCCTTTTTCAGGATCGTCTTTCAAGCTTTGTTTGTTTGTTTTGTTATTATATCTGCTTCACGGTAGATGATTTAATCGTCTGCTGATGCTGAATAGACGAATCGTCCTCCCTTGCAAGAGTGACATGAGTTTTGAATTTAAATAGCAATTTACAGACCCAAGTAGACTCTTTTTGATTGCAGCAGCATCCCTTGTGATTCTTCTTTCAAATTGTTTTCAGCTGTTACTACTGTGACCCAAGATAGTTGAAGGAACGTTCTTCTTTGAATTCATAATTCTCGGCGCTTATAGTTCTGCTATGCTTTCTGCGGATGGAGCTACCAGGTCTACTTGTTTCTCCTCATTCAAATGCAGCTGCAGGTTTTTCGCCGCTTTTATTATCTTTGTAAACGAGAATTGTACAGCTTGAGGGTTACTATCAAAGATGTCAATGTCTTCCCTGGACAGTAGTTGTCGTCCATTCGCTCATGTGGCCGAGCCAATGTAGTCGTTTTTTCAGCAGCAGCAACTAGCGGTTCGCTAGGTTAATTCTTCTTCGGATTCTAAGGTGTCGTTTGTGGGATTGATGTTTGTTCCAAGGTAGGTGAACCCCTTTGCGACTTCGAAATGGCTGCTACGACAACAGTGACGTTTTGTCCTAGGCGTAGAACAGATCTTCCTTTGTTTGTTGTTAGCATAGCTTTTTTGGAGCATCAGTCGCTCTATGTCTATGTCGTCCACATAGCCTAGCAACTGGTAGTACCTTGCGCACTATCTGCTACGGAACTACCTATGTTGAAGAAATCACATGATAACACATCTCCTTGTCTACGCCCTGCGCATGTTTGAAACAACTATGATGAGCTGTTACTTATTTGCACACTGCACTGCGTATTATTAAGCGTCATGTCATGCGGCCCAGCTGAATCAGTTCGCTCGAGATCCCGAATTCAGACATCGCCAACTTAAGCTATTGGCGGTGGATGCTATCATAAGCAGTTTTCAAGTCGATGAAAAGATGATGGGTTTCGACTTGAAATTCGTTGGTCTTTTCCAGGATCTGGCGCGGAATGAATATTTGGTCTATCGTCGTCCTGCCTGGCCTAAAGCCACACTGGTACGTGCCGATTATTGTGTTGCAGAACGGTTGAAGACACTCACACAGTGCGTTACGTTGGATTGGATTTTGTATGCAACATTAAGCAGGGATATGCCTCAGTAGCTCGTGCGTGACATAGGATCGACTTTTTTGTAGATGGGGCATATGGAGCTTATAGACCCGTCAGTGGGCATGCATTCCACCTCCAACACATTGTTGATTACTTGGTGCATGAGGTTCATCAAATCCTTCATATTTAAAGAGATCCGCAGGTATGCCATCCGACCCGGCGAACTTGCTTTTTTTTTGGCTTTTGTATCGACTTTAAAGTCTTACAATTCTTCTTGAAATTTCGAGTAATTTCTTCTTCGGAAAGCTGAGAGTTAAGGAATTCATTCTTAAGTGCTCCATGATGCCTTGGGTGTCGGACTTTTCAACCTTACTGCGCCTCGTTTCGGAAGGACTTGTAGAACCGCCTCTTCCCTCTATTTTTGCCTCAAAATGCAAGTTCTAGTTCCGTGATCATTGAAATTGTTTGTTTTCTCCTCTTTATCTATAACATTTCGAGGGCAAGTCCAAGAGTGCATGACTGTAGCTTATGGCTAAACTGGTGCTTTCTTGGCGCAAAGCAGCCATGTGCTGATCATATTTTACATTGGCTCCTCGATATAAGAGTATCGCAATCAGGCTCGAGAAGTGGCGGTACTCTATGTTAACAGATTATTTTGTGAACACGATCTCCTTTGATAATATTTCTCATACATACGCGAATTGTGCATTTTCATTGGTATTCTTATGAAAACTTTTGGAGCCATTGTATTTCCTTACAACTTGCTCCCCATTTATATTTCTAAGCAGCAGACATTTCCCAGCTGCCAGGAAGCCCAGCAAAATGGAAAACAGAGGCTATGTGAACGATGAGCCCAAAGCTGCTTCTCAAGACATAGAATCTTCACCAAACAAGGTAAGTCTAAAAGTATTAATTCTTCAAACCTGTAAATGTCGCAAATTTCTTTCTTAAGGTTCCGCCTGCATCATCACTAGATTTCGATGACAATTCAAGCACTGCCGAGGTTAAACGTGACCAATGGGGCAAAGACATCGAATTTCTGCTTTCATGCATAGCCCTGTCCGTTGGATTGGGCAACGTATGGCGTTTTCCATTTGTGGCTCTCGAAAATGGCGGCGGAGCTTTCGTTATACCTTACATCATAGTTTTGATTCTGGTCGGCAAACCAATTTACTACATGGAAATGCTTTTGGGTCAGTTCTCGAGCAGAGGCAGTGTGAAGCTCTATGACTTTGCACCGATTATGAGAGGTTAGAACTGATTGATTGATGATATGAATGTGTAACGTTGATTCAAATGCAGGAGTTGGCTTTGGACAGGTTATATCGACTGGTATCCTGGCAACTTACTATGCAACCCTTATGGCACTGACATGTCGCTACCTCGTGGCTTCCTTCTCATCGGTCCTTCCTTGGAGTTACTGTCGAGAGGAATGGGGAGATGCTTGTATTGATTCCAATTTAAAGGGAAATGCCACTATTGGTGGAGGAAAGAAATATCCCTCGGCACAGTTTTATTTCACGTGAGTCTTACTGAATTTTAGCTGATGAATTTAAACAAAAGCCGTTTTGTAAGTACAGCCATGTGATATTGAAGGAGAAGGAACAAATTGACGATGGAATTGGAATCCCCGACTGGAAACTGACTATTTGTTTGTGCTTTACTTGGATCATAATCGCGATTATAATCATCAAGGGAGTTCGAAGCTCGGGAAAAGCTTCATACTTTTTGGCAATTTTTCCGTATGTCGTGATGTTTATTCTTCTTATTCGAGCCATGACTTTGCCAGGAGCTGGAAAGGGAGTGATGTTCTTCATAACTCCGCAATGGGATATGTTGTGGACAGCAAAGATTTGGTATGCAGCCGTGACACAGGTTTTCTTTTCGCTGGCCATTTGCTTTGGCAACATTGTAATATATTCGTCATACAACAAGTTTGATCACAATGTGTACAGGTATGAGATTGACGAGAATTGCTGTTGGTGGGTTTGACTTATGACCTTTTTATTTGAAGGGACTCCAATGTAGTCACTTCTTTAGACACATTTACCTCAATGCTGTCTGGAATTATAATATTTGGAATTTTGGGAAATCTTGCACATGAAACTAATACCGATGACATTGCCAACGTTGTCAAAGGTGGAACTGGACTTGCCTTCATTTCATATCCGGATGCAATATCGAAATTTGCCACAGTACCACAGGTGAGAACTGTTTTTGACACCTACAATTTTAGCAGGTCCGAAGTGTCGTCAAAGGGAAGAAGTTACAAACCAGAATTGTTCTTCGATGAAAGTTCAACTCAACTGTATTCTTCCATCGGAAATAGCCACTGCGTCCTCTTACTTACTTACTTACTTAAGGTGGCACCATATTCTAAGTCGAAACGAAACCTCATCAAACAAGCGTCTGCAGCGAGCTAGGCCTTAACTAGCGTTCTTGTTGACCATTGATCAGGTGATTTCCATGTTCTCTTGTCAAAATCGAGATATCTGAATCGAATCTATATCGGAGTGCTGTCGTGTAGGCCGTGTCGTACGATAATTCCACCAAAATTCGTACGATAAATCCTGTCTACATTACCAATTTCTGAGAACTGTTTTAACGTTATAGCTAAGGTATTGTTAATAGGTCTTGTCAAGGAGCTCGTAGAACCTGTCTTTAGTGCCTTCTAGTTTCTCGCGGTAGCAGAACTCGAAGTTCTTTATTTTTCTTAGGCCCGTACCATTCCATCGCATTTCTTGGATGGTATTCTTATCTGCTTTTCAGCAGTCTACAGCTTCAACTAAGTGTTCGGCTGCACGTGATCTATTAGGGATAAAACGTTCTACGTGCAAAACCGAAATTCGTAGTTCTCAAGTCGTTTGCGTTGATCGTCATCATCGATTCCGTTCACATCTAGTGCGTGTTGGTGGTTCGGAACTATATTTTTGGGCAGTCATCCCAACGAACGACCCCCAACGCCGGTCAAGCCACTCCTTATAAGTCGTAGTAGTCCTATAAGATGTTCGCTTAAAAGTTCGTTCTGACTGGAACTGTAGACGCCACCGTTGATTCCATTTGGGGAGTTCTTCCGCTGCCGCTTTTTTGAGCCTTTGTGGACCCATACTCTTTCCCCTCCTCTCTCTATGTAACCACGTGCAACTTGGACCTCAATCTTCGGTTGAGGTACTAGACCGATGTTCACTGCGAGGAGGTGGAGAGTAGGAGTTTATAGACAGAAGTTCTTATAGACGCTTCAATGGAACCTTCGAACATCCACTGCGCCCTCTATGTTTCCGAAACCATGCATTGGGCATCTCCAATTTGGTTTTCTGTTCTTTCTGAATCCGGTTGGAGCACCTGCTATTGGCCATCCGCTCCATTTGACCGATCCAATAAATCCGTTTTGTCTTTCTTTACTATATTTCCCCAACTTGATACAATACTAATGCTTCTCGGTTGAATCTTCTTGCCCGTGTCAGTACTTGAGTCTTTTCTACATGGTTTTGGCATTAGTTCTTCAATGACTGGTCCATGTTTCTTTCTTCGCCCTCTATTCAATCGCCTCTGTCTACTCGTAGTTCGTACAGGTTCTGGCAATGTATTTCGTTGACAAGGTTTCCTTCGCTACTTTGGGAAATCTGTTCGGTTCTCGAACATGAAGGTTATTCTTAAGCTCTTTCGTCGGACGGGCGTTGTCGTAAACATCTGCAGTTACCAAGTAGGGGCATCAAATAGAAGACTTTCTTGATTAAAGCGTTGTCCGCTCATTTGATTGGGCCGAGCCAATGTAGTAGTCTTTTCTTGGGTTTCTGGCCGTCATCCACATCTTGGTAAGGCTCGTACAGTTCACAGTTGAACCGAAAGTCCCTGCTTCTACTTATCGTCCAGAACACGGCGCCGGAGAGTAGGATTGGTAAAATCAAAGTCTGGCACTTTTTCTATCGTGTGCGAAATTTCGAACCAAGTTATCGTTTGTGGGATTGATGTTTATTCCAAGGTTGGTGAACTCCTTATCGAAATTTAGTTACAAACAGTGACGTTTTGTACTAGGCGGTGGACGGATGTTCTTTTGCATGTAATTTGTTTTGTCCTCATTCACTTGAAGAACAACGAGCTTTGCCTGTTCTTCAATCGCTGTAAAGCCATCAAGCACAGTTCTCTAGGATCGAGCGATGATGTCTAAGTCTGCATAGCCTAGGAGCTGGGTGGATTTGTTGAAGATAGTGTTTTCCGTGCTCACACCTGTCTTGTATCTGCTCCAGGACCATGTTGAAGAAGTCACATGACAGTGCATCTCCTTGTCTAAACCCTGTGCATGTTTGAAACAACTTGGATGAGCTGTTGCCCATTTGCACATGCACATTGCACTGCATATTGTTAAGCGTCATGTGGCCCAGCTAGATCAGTTTGTCCAGGATCTCGAATTCAGACATCGCCATCATAAGCTCTTGTCGGTGGATGCTATCATAAGCAGCTTTGAAGTCAATGAAGAGAGGTCGACTTGAGATTTGTTGGTTTCATCCAGGATTTGCCTCAGTGTGAACATTTGGTCTATCGTTGTTTTGCCTGGCCTAAAGCCACTAGTTCGTGCCAATTATTGTGTTGCAGAACGGTTTAAGACGCTCACACAGTATGTTGGTAGTGATTTTGTATGCAACATTAAGCAGGGATATGCCTCGGTAGTTTTTGCATAACATAGGATCGCCTTTTTTGTAGATGGGGCATATGGAGCATATCGACCAGTCAGTAGGCATGCATTCTTCCTCCTACATGACCTGGTGCATGCGGTTCATCAAAACACCTCTTCCATATTTAAAGAATTCCGTAGGTATGCCATTCGACCGGGCAGACTTATTATTTTTAATCTTAGATGGCTCTTTCTACCTCCTCTCTGATGGGGGCTGGGACTGGGTCTTCATTGACTGGTCTCGCTTCTTTTTCGTCCAGAGGGTTGCAAAGCTCATCCTTAATCAGTAACCAGTGTATTTTCTTTTTACTTTCTAGGCAGAGAACAAAAACATTTGATTTTGAATAAACACATTTTCCATAATGTTTTGAAGCTATTTTCAGTGCTCTTCTTTCTCATGCTCTTCGTCCTCGGTCTGGGAAGCAACGTTGGCATAGTGTCCTGCCTTCTTACAGTTGCCAAGGATCAATTCCCGAAAGCCAAACAATGGAAAATTGTTGTAATTATTTCAATTGCTGGCTTTTTCATTGGATTGGTCTACATAACGCCTGGAGGACAATTCATCCTTAACATAGTCGACTTTTACGGCGTTACGTTCATCATTCTATGTTTGGCCATTGTGCAACTCATTTCTGTCGGTTGGATTTACGGTAAGAAAGAGTTTCGTCTTTTTGCAATTCAATTTCTAATATTCTTGCCTATTGTTTGAAGGAGTGAAAAGATTTTGCATGGATATTGAATTTATGCTAAAACGCAAGACATCGATTTACTATCGCATTTGCTGGGCTGTTATCACTCCGGCATTTATGTCCGCTATTTTGGTTTACACTTTGGTGAATTACGAACCAATAAAATACAACGGATATACTTTTTCAACTGGAGTGCAAGGTGAGAGTAACTAATTTATACAATTTGAAAAACGATTTTACTGAATTTCTTAATTTCATTTTTAGCTTTGGGTTGGTGTATTTCGGCATTTGGAATTTCACAAGTTCTTATTTGGGCGGTGGTAGGCTATTTCACAACTCCAGTGGGACCCTCTAGATTGCAGAGATCTTTTCAGCCCAAATCTGATTGGGGTCCGTCTGACAGGAAATTATTGAAATCATATCAAAGCAATGTCAGTGATGCAAAAATTAGTGAACCGTTTGGGAGAACATGCTTTTTCCGTTTTTATGATAATATATTTGGATGAAAACTTAGTTGTATGTAGTCGTAAGTAAAAATTAAGAAACAAGTAATACACTCCAAAACATACCCATTCAAATGTTTAAATAAAAAAATCAAAGTTATTTGTTGTGATGATTTTTTATTAAGTTGTTCTGTATGAGCGCACGAAGGTTTCTGAGTTGGTACCACTGATTTATTTATAAGGCTTTTAGATTAATAAGCAAGATCCTATGACCTTTCTTTTGGTTGGAAAAATATAATCGTTTAATTGAATAACGGTTCTCGAGAAAAATTGTGAGAAATTGTAATGAAACATTCATTACAAAATACAAATATAAAATATCCCACAACAACTGACGACAACGACAACCAGTAGCAGCGCACAGTCGACAAACAACAGCTGCACACACACAACCAAAACAAAAGTCGTTTCTTACAATTAGCCAACGGCGAAATACGCTGTATATCAGAGAGACACAAAATGTATGGAATCAGTTCGTTTGCCAAGTATAATTCGCATTCATGTTTTGGCACGAAATTGACAAATAGAAGTGAAATTTAAAGGCAAATGCAGAGAAAAATATCCCAGCGGTTTAGTACTAGACTGGAAGGTCCCCTCGTAAATTTTGACAGACTGTGAATTCATTCATGGGTCTTAAACAGTGGCGTCTGCTTTTAGACTGTAATAATCCTACTCAGCAAGGTACCCTCGAGAAAAAAAGACCACAGAACGATTGGTTATACCGATCACGAAGCTGCAGCGCTGCCGGAACTACTACCATGGGAGTATTTGCACTCCCTTTGCGTTCAGTGTACTCCCATACTCCGCTATACTCGAAAATACCCCCCTTAGCGCCTGTTTCACAATATACAAGTAAAGTTCCAGCTAAGCTACTTGGAAGCTAAAGCTAACTAGCAGTTAAAATTCAAAATAGCGTTTCACAATAACTGAGTAGAGCTAACTAGTAGTTCAAGTGTCAAGTACTTAATAGGGAGGATGAAGTGCCCTATAAAGTAGTTAACTGGCAGTTAACAGAATTAAAAGTCTGAAAAAAAAAACAAGATTTGTCTTTTTTTCAATTATAATAGAATTGAATTTCTCAAAAGCAAGGATTCGTAAATAATTTTAATTCTTTCCAATAAAATGGATATTCTTCTCGACACGATGAGTTTTATGAGTTTTTTCGCGTTGTGGAGTTACCACGAAACCGCGTTTTCCGAGTAAGAACGCTTATCATGGAATCCTTGGACAGAATTCCCAAATTAGAAATATTCGCAATATTTTCGGGTTTATTCAAAATAGTGCATGGTTCGATCGATTACATTCCACAATACGAAATATGATTCGATTGATAATCATCCCGTGTATTGATTGATTAAAGATATGGCCAACAATCACAAATCAAACAAAGAATTATAACTTTCAAAGGCTGGTATTTATTCATTGAACGCTATTAGGTCATTTCAGAGCGCCCTCAAAAGTTAATAGTGGTTCTGTTCTGACCTCTATTAAGTTGAGAGCAAAATCTACAGGGAATGATCCGAAGTAATTTCCGAAACAACAACAAATATCCTTTTGATTTTTGTTTATTTTTTTTCTGGCTTTGCCGTTGTCGTTGTTGGAATAACTGGCAATTAGTTACCCAAAACACAAATTTATTAGAAGGATGAAACGTAAAACATATTCACAGGAGGATTTAACTGGCAGCTAATTTAAGTGCTGGTTAACTAATCAGAACTTTACTTTTACATTGTAAATGTGATACAGACGCTTAGAAACTTAAAGGAACATTATATTATATCAATTACAACTAGTCTAGCGGTGTTAAATCACACGAACAAGGCGGGCAATAGACTCCCATTTCTTGAGATAACTCGTCCATCAAACCTACGCTTCAATAATGGGATTGTGAGGTGTGCTTTGTGGCTTGTTGAAACTACTTGTGGCCAAAGTCCATATAAATTCAAATGCGAGCCAAAAATAATCGGTAATCATGATGCGATAACGCTGGCCATTCAGAACGCCATGGAATTGACTGATTTCGATCATTTGCTACGGACGCCTGAACCGCAGCAATATTTTCGGCACTTCGAAAGGCAACATTACAGAACGAATATACTGACTCAAATTTTTGGACTCGACTTGTTATTGCCGGATTGGAATAGTGTAAGCTGATAGTTGATAGTTGACACGTCAGTTTAAGTCCTTTTTTTCTTCTCTATTAACTCACAGTTGATAGTTGATAGTCGAATGTGATAAGGTTAGGCCGTTATTGTT
>CAKKXW010000004.1:29697267-29730627 GCA_920937365.1 Sphaerophoria rueppellii | reverse complement strand
TGGGATCATCTGGCCCCCATCTTAGCACATTCGACTAAAAATTATCAACGGTCAGTTTAAGTCCTTTTTTTTCCTGAATTTGACTGGCAACTATTAAAAATCAGCTTACACGATTCTACCCCCGGTCTACTAGGGTGAGAAATACGAATGAATTTGTGGTCATCGACTCCGCATTTCGGCAGAAAGCCGTTGGAGAATTTTCATGATGAAAATGGATTGTGATTCATTAGTCAAAATGTGCATTTACGAGGTAAATTCAAAGCTGTCAAAACTCGATTTTGTTTTCTTCTACCTAATCAAAAAGTTTCCCTGTTAAAAAATGTTTGTTTGTGTACTCCCTTCAATAGCAAAATACTCCCCTCTAGAACTTGAAAATACTCCTCTGTGAAAATTTGAAACGGCAGCCCTGCGAAGCTGTCACCATCACATGAAAACATCCACTTACTGTGACAAGCTCAACAGAGGCCAACGCACTGTCTGTCTTTGCATAAGCGGCGCACGCATTGACAACAACCAAACCCGGCTAGGGCCAAACAAGTGGCAGCGAGTACAGCTGCAACGCCTGCACTCTATAGAACAACAATAATATGCGAAATTCCATAATTTTGAACTTATTCGGTTCTTTACCAAAGTACACAGACTACACGATTCCAAGACCCCAATTTGGGAAAAACACTTCCAGGTCTCCATTCCATCTAGAGCCGAATGGGAAGCCAAAAGGATCATAGAAAACAGGAGCATTCATTTTTATACAGATGGATCTAAGACAAATGATGGTGTTGGTAGTGGTGTGTACTCAGAAAAGCTTAATCTAAGCTCCACATTCTGCCTTTGTAGCGTCTTCCAAGCGGAAATTTAAGTGATCAAAGTAGTTCTATCCTGGCTAAAAGAAAATATGATAACAATCTCTGATGTCCGCAGCTTCTCTGATAGTCAAGCTACAATAAAATCTCTCCACGGTGTCTCAACCAACTCTCAAACGGCCCTTTCTTATGGATATGGCGCAGCAATTTAATTATTCACTTCTGTTGGGTGCCGGGCCACAGAGACATCACAGGAAATTGTAGAGCCAATGAAATCGCTAAAAATGGAACCGTCATACTTATTTCGCCTGATCAGGAAAGGTAGTATTGAATGCAATGAAGATTTATAATACGGTTGGTATACTTCCACCAGAGCAATTTGGATTATATGATAAATATCATCTGTCTTGCATTTCTTCTGACAACGCATTGATAGAAAACTTAGCCATATAAATGTAGAAAAAGGAAAAATAAAAGCAAGTACTTATTTATTTATTTATTTATTTTTTCTGTTATATATTTATTTATTAAAATTTGTGTTTTGTTTTCTTTTCTTCTTTGTTTTGTTTTGTTATGCAATCAATTAATTTATTTACTTATTTAAGTATTTGTTTATTTATTTCTATTATTTAATTTATTTATTTATTTATTTTGTTATTTATTATTTATTGCGGAGTGGTAAATTTTGCATGTTGCATGTGACAGAGAAATTATATACTGATGATTCTCGATAAATCAGCTGTTTGCTAATTTACTAAGAAAAGATGTAATTTACCAATCACTACTACTACAATTAATACTTATTTCAATTAAGTTATTAAGCAACTTCTTATAATTTTATAATTTTTACGTGCATTAAGTTAGGTACCTTCCTTAAGATAACAATTAGAAAAGCATATAATTAAAAAAATACATTTTCTACAGAAAAAAAAGTTAATGCCTACCATTAGTAACTGAAGTAACCAAAAACTGATTATAAAGATAACACTGAAGTCTAAATTATAAAATAATAATTAGTTGCTAAATTTAGCTAAAATAAGTGTTTTTCCTATTTTTAATTTGTTGTAAGGCACTTTTTGAAGTCAGTTTTGTTTTAGTAAGATGTTTGTTGTTCTAGCACTACTCCCTTTGTACAGGATCGAATTCAAGAACATTCTTAACTCCCCATAACTTTAGAACCCATTGAGTTAGAAGCATCAAATTCCAATCAAGTATTGACTTCATGAAGACAAAGGCTTTGTAATAAAAATAATTTTGTGGAACCCCTACTTCCTGAGATATTGAACAGTAACATTTCAAAAACCGTAACTGACTGACTGATCATCAAAATTATGAAGCACTTCCAACAATATCAGAATAAAATGGGAGCTTTTCGGGTGTATATAAACGTAAAAATCGAAAATTTCAATTATGTAATCAAGGGGCGTGGTATCCGCCCACTTTCTTAAAATGGTCGTAGGATGTTGAAGTTTGGAATTCTTGTAAGGTTTTGGTTGAATGACATGAAAAAAATGAGTAAAATTCTATTTCCCTTTAGGGGAAATGGTCGAAAACGTTTAAGAGAAAATATAAGTGGTTGCCGCCTACTTGCTTAAAATGGACGTACGATGTTGAACACTGATGTTCATAACACCCCCATGAGTAACTTTCTTTAGTGGTTTTACAATGAACCCTTTGGGTCTAAATGAGTTAACAACATCCTACCTACAAATCCTCATTCAAACCCTCCAAGTGAGTGCCGGGCGGGCAATGATCACCTAGTAGTCCTGTGCGTTCTTGGCGCAGGATGGAGATCAGCTAAGATTTAGCTGGGTCTCCAAATTGTTCGTAACCCCTCAATAGTAATAGGAATAGGAAACCCAATTTCAATTTAGATGTTCCTAATTTCAGTGGAAATGTAAGCGTAGTTTGTACGAAAACCGTGCCGAAAAATGAAAGGCTGGAGGTCAAACCAGGCATTAACGAGCTCTTTCGGACGCCGAGGTAAGGTCCGTCATATTTCTGACTTGCCCCGGCAAGCTGCTCTGCCGGGGTTGTCAGCTTGCATAGTTTAAGCTTATTGAGTGTATTTCGAGGTTCATGTTTCCATTTCATTAAAAAAAACTTTGCAAAAGGATGTGAAATCAGAACAAAAACATAAAATGTAAAAGAGAGCCAAGATCTCTTATGGGCGAACAACACTGTATAAAAGTCAGCCACCAAAAGTAATGAGATCTACAAGAACGCCAAGTTCTTAACAAGTAAGAGTGTAATACTGAATTTTTTAAATCATAGAAGATAATTCAACAATATTAAACGAAAATAGAAACTGAGCCCAAAGTTAGTTTGAATGAAAATTTCTGTCTTCTGTGCGATTTCTTTAACATCGTTCTGGAGTGCAAAACTCATCTATCAATACCAGAGGCACTCTCATCCAAAAAATCTGTTCAGCTCCTCGCGTACCTACGCCAATGATATTGATTTAATGGGAAGAACACAGCGTGATGTCTATGGCGCAAAAATGGGTTTATCAGTAAATGAGGGAAAAACCTAGTATACAACTTCGAGGAAGTAGAAGAGTTTGTCTACCTAGGCTCCGCTATAAACACGGGCAATAACACCAGCGCTGAGATCAGAAGAAGAATAACTCCTGCTTATCGCTGTTTCTTTTGGCTAAGAAAGCAAGTGAGTGGAAAAGCCATCTCTCGAGCAACTAAGGTAAAATTGTACAACACCCTCATCATCCCATTCCTGCTGTATGGTGTAGAAGCATGGACCTTGACAAAATCGGATGAAAGTGCCTTAGGCTGTTTCGAGAAGAAAGTGCTTCGGGTCATCTTTGGCCCCGTGTGCATTGAAGGGGAATGGCGAAGAAGATATAACAGCGAACTTAACGGGTTGTACAACGACATGGACCTAGCCAGAAGGGTCAAGGTTCAGAGACTCAGATGGCTCGGTCATTTAGAGCGGATGGACACCAATGCTTCGGCCCGGAAAGCCTTCGACAATATTCCCTAGGGACGTAGGAGGAGAGGAAGACCGCGACTCAGGTGGCGCACTCAAGTGGAAAAAAACATCAATCAACTTGGAGTGCAAAACTGGAGACAACTAGCTAAAGACCGAGCTAGCTGGCGGAGACTGTTAATTGAGGCCCAAGTCCACAACGGACTGTAGCTCCACGTTAACTAAGTATTTCAATGTAAAACGTGATGTAATCACTTAAAAAATAAAAACAAATTAAAATTTTCGTTTTTCTGTTTTCCAAACATTTCCGTTGGGCTGTTTCACTTCTAAGCCAGATGTACAAACAACCATTTTACATATAGAGCTGATGCCAAATAAATAGTACTTATTTTTAGCAAGTTAAACAAAAACTTTGTTTTCAATTAGCTTACATCGTAATTTATTTAGTTACATACCGACATAAGCCGGTAAAAAATAAACCGTTTGTATATTTGTATCAATATTAATTTTTGTTATGTTAAACAATAAAGTAATTAGATTGTACGATACGGATATTTATATTTATATAACAAAAATTATTCTTATAATTCCTACGCCTTTTCACTTGATAACCCTCCAGCCGCCACCGAAAAAAAAAAAAAATAACAACGTTCTAACCCTAAAAAAACTAGTAAACATGTTTTGGTTTTTTTTTTCGAAGTACCTACATATTTATTTACTTTTGAATTTAGTTTTTATAAATTCAAATATCAAATTCAAAATAAAAGAACTTAGTCTATCGAACTGAACACATCGATTCTCTTCAAAGCAGCGAGAACACCGCAGACTGAAATATTTATTAAATTTTTAATCATAGCATTTATAAGCTTAAATCTTCTAGTAAATCGGGTGTCTATGCATAAATTAAGATGTCGGAAGGAATTAATTTAGTTCGTTAATAAAAGTCAAACCGAAAAGACAAATCTCGAAGAACAGAGATCATTTTGAGTGCAAAAATTCAGTGATTGCGTTTTTAAAAAGAGTGATTACAATTTTCTGATGCGTTTTTGAAGACAGAGTAATCGCTTGTTTTCAATAAAGTAGGTGTCGCGAAATAAACATTTTTTTCAAGGACACGCTATTGAACCCATTAACCATGCATACATAACGCTCGGAAGGACAGTGATAAAGTGAATCAGTTTTGTAATTGCCATTCTATACATTTTTGAAAAGGTAGCTATATGCAAATTTTAATAAGGCACCATGAATATTTTTTCAAAGAATAAATTTAAAAAAATTATCGAAACCTTGGTCTGCATTAATTCAGAATTTCACGTTCGATTTGAGTGAAAAAAAGGTTTTTTTGATTGTGATTAAATTTTGTTATCAAACGAAATAGGAATTTATGTCCAATCTTCATGCCACGATCCGAGCTTCTAGCAGGGTCCCTGCACTCGAACAACAAATGTGACAACTCAAGAATCAGTTTGACAATGTCTTCTGAATATGAAATGGTTTAAGCCTTTTATTCTCATATGTGGTAAGAAGTTGTACAAATAAATTATTGGCTTATACATCGTGCAAATATTATGAAACCAAAAATAACTTGTTTAATAAATTAATAAATAATAGTGGTCCGTGGACAAGAGTTCTAGACGTTGAATTTCTACTTTTTATTTCAACAACTGTCTGCTTTAATATTCTCAGTTGAAAAATTGGGCACGTCTGAAAAAATTAAAAACAAAAAAAAAAAAACTGAACGGGTGTAAGAAAAACTCGCTCGACGAGGGTTCCGTACTCGTTTATCCTACCGTAATTTTCACATATTTTCTTCTTACTTCACAAACTTCGAAATGAAATGACCATTTCAGATTAACAATTGTACCAAATTTCATTGCAGTCGGCTAAGCAGATTTTGAAAAATCGTTTGCGAAAAACAAATGAACGAAAATGAAGTGATCTTATAAAGGTTTCGTTCACCTCTGTAAACGTCGTGGCGTAACAGTAAGTTAAGAACTTGGGCCTCAATCAACAGTCTCCGCCAACCAGCTCGGTCCCTAGCTAGCTGTTTCCAGTTTTGCACACCAATTGGTTGAGATCCTGTTCTACTTGTATGCGGCCACCTGATTCGCGGTTTTCCTCTCCTTCTACGTCCATCGGGAATAGTGTCGAAGGCTTACTGGGCCGGAGCATTGGTGTCCATCCACTCTAAAAGACCGAGCCATATGGACCTTGACCGTTCTGGCTAGGTCGTTGTACAACCCTTAAGTTTCGCTGTTGTAGCTTCTTCTCCATTTACCATCAAGGCACACGGGTTCAAACATGACCCGAAGAAACAGCCTAAGGCACATTCATCCGATTTGTCAAGGTCTATGCTTCTACACCATAATGCAGGACTGGGATGATGAGTGTGTTGTACAGTTTTACCTTAGTTGGTCGAGAGAGGGCTTTTCCTTTCAATTGCTTTCTTAGACCAAAGAAACAGCGATTAGCAAGAATAATTCTTCGTCTGATCTCGGCGCTGGCTGGTATTATTGCACGTGTTTATAGCGGAGCCTAGGTAGACAATCCCTCTACTACCTCGAAGTTGTATGCGTCTATTGTGACGTTCTGTCCGAACCGTTGGTCTGTCTTCGAGACAGCATATACTTCGTTTTTCCCTCATTTACCGCTAAACCCATTTTTGTCGCTTCTGTCTCAATTCTCACAAAGGCGCCATTGACATCACGCTGTGTTCTTCCCATTATATCAATATCATCGGCGTACGCGAGAAGTTGAACAGATTTTTGGAAGACAGTGCCTCTGGTGTTGACGGTGGAGTTCTGCACTATCTTCTCAAGAACGATGTTAAAGAATACACAGGACAGTGCATCGCCTTGTCTGCTCCTTGATGGAGCAGTGTGAGTTCTCCATCGTCATTTTGAACAAGCGAACGATCTTGGCAGGGATGCCAATACTAGACACAGTTTTATACAGTTCGTCTCTGTAGATGCTATCATACGCGGCCTCAAAATCGATGAAAAGGTGGTGGGTATCGATTTGGAGTTCATAGGTCCTTCCAGGATCTGCCACAACGTGAAAATTTGGTCGATGGTTGACTTTCCTGGCTTGAAGCCACATTGATAAGGACCAATCAGATTGTTGACGAAGGGCTTCAGACGTTCACATATTACGGCAGAGAGGATATTTTATGCTCAGTTTAGAGAATCTCCCTTTTTCAGGATCGGGCAAACAATGCTGAGGTTCCATTCATCGGGCATACGTTCTTCTGACCATATCTTACAGATGATTTGGTGCATGCTCTTATCTAGCTCGTCGCCTGCTGTTTGAAAAGCTCGGCAGCTAGACCATCTGCTCCAGCGGATTTGTTAGATTTCAGCCGTGATATTGCTGTTTTCACTTCTTCTAGGTCGGGTTTATGGAATTGTTGACTATCATCGTGTCCGATGAAAGCCTCCTGTCTGATGGCGGGATTTTGTTCGCTTTCGCCGTTGTACAGTCTACAGAAGTGGTCTTTCCAAATCCCCAGCAATAACTGCTATTCTACTATGATGTAACCTTGTTTATCTCTGCAGGCATCGGTTGTTGCTGTATGACCTTGAGCCAAAATCCTCGATCTGACGCTTCTCATGCTCTCTCTTTTTTCTCCTAAGAAGCCAGCGTTCCTCTCTCCTCTTTTGCTCTTAGAAATCATGAGCAGCTCTTATGCTTCTATGCAGCTCCTTTTTGTGTGCCTCCTACTTGGCTGCATAGGCCTGCCTGCATTCATCGTCAAACCAGAGGTTTTGTTTTGATGGCTGTGTGGAACCTAGGACATTAGAGGCGGCATCTCTAACTGTTTTCTGGCAATGTTGCAACTGGTCTTCGATACTTGATGTTGGCGGCATAGTACTCCTTAAGAGGTTACCTGACACTCGATCAAAGAGGGATCTGGCGATCTCTTGCGATTGTATTCGTCCGACGTCGATTTTTCTTGCAGCATTTCCTTGTTTTGGCCGTTGTCGTGATATTCGTAGTTCTACCTTGGCTCCGACGATGAGGTTGTGGTCCGAGTCGGTGTTGGATGCTCGCCCGGTCCATCCCATCGCTTTTCCAGGATAGCTGTAATATCTGCTTTGTAGCAGTTGAGGGTCTCCGCTAATTGTACGGTAGCATGCGGTCTATTAAGGGACCTAACATTCCACGTGCATATCCGAAATTCGATGTCCTTTAAACATTTGCTTGGCTCGTCATCAGTGTATCCGTCCGTTTCGGAGGCCTGTTGTTGCTTCGCAACTAAGTGCTTTTCTACGTTGTCGGGAAGTTACCCTGACGTACAATCCCCAACCTAGAGTACGCCACTGAGTGGGGTAGTGGGTTGTGGGGTAGCGGGTTGCGGAGTAGAGGGTTGCGGGGTAGTGAGTTGCTGGGTAGGGGATAGCAAGGAAGTGGAGTAACGGAGTAGTGGGAAGCAGGGTAGCTTTTAGCGGGTAGTCAGTAGCGGGGTGAAGGGTAGCTGATAGCAGATAGCGGGCAGTGTGTTGCGAGTAGCGTGGTAACGGGGTAGCGGGTTGCGGGTAGTGGGAAGAAGTAGTAACAGGGCACCGGGTATAGCAGCTAACGAGTAGCCCGTTAGCGGGTGCGGGTAGTGGGTAGCAAGTGGCTAGCGGGGTACAAAGGTTTAAGTTTTTTTATTTGGGGCAGTACGAAGTCTGTCGGGTCAGACAGTATTTTAATAAATAACAGTTAAATTCAAAAATTGCCGTTTCGTCACCTTGCGACACTTGTCATTTTCGAGTGACAAAAATGCAGATTTGTGAGTATTAAGGACAAACAAGTACATATAGAAAAGTGTGTAATGAATGAAGGTATGCAACCAAGTTTGACGAGTACCACATCGTGACGTCAGTGGCTATTTAAGAATTAAATATTTCAAAACTTTTTTATGTGAAAATGAAAAATATTTATTTTATTTTTTATTTTTTTTCAAATACATCCCTCTTACTTATTTGTATGCAATGTCAAATGTACAATATTTTTCTCTAATCAACAGACACACAAACAAAATGGTGGATCAAAATGCTAATTTCCACGATTCGGCATTCTTGAAAATGCTCGAAGACCGACAGCAATATGCCAGAAATCAAAAGACAGACTACTCCCATGTTTTCCGCAAAAAGTCCGCCACAGAAATTGTGAGACTATCTGCGTTAGCGATTGGCATTGGTTTAGTTTATGCAGCCGAAACAGCATTCGTGTGCCCAACCTTGTTACAAATCGGAGTTGAGCACTCAGCCATGACAATGGTGTGGGGCCTATCTCCGGTGTTGGGCTTGTTTTTGGGACCGATCCTTGGTTCAATTAGCGATCGCTGCAGGTTGACTTTAGGTCGAAGAAGACCCATGATATTGATTCTCTCATTGGGAATGGTCCTTGGATTCATTGTTCTGCCATTTGGCAAAAACATCGGACAGTTCTTTGGTGACGATGACGTAAGCCAAATAACTTCAGTGTTTAACAGCACAATGACGACGCCATTGCCATCAGCGAGTAATAAGCCGCCAAATTTGAAAATAGCAATTGTTTTGACAATTATTGGAGTTGTATTGACAGACTTTAGTGCTGAAACGTGCCAGAACCCCATTCGAGCTTACATGCTGGATGTTTGCATTCCCGAAGACCATAATCGAGTGTTGAGTGCTTTCGGCGTGATGACTGGTTTAGGAAGCACAATTGCATATGCGATCGGTGGAATTGACTGGGAATCAACCGCTTTGGGTCGGTTTTTTGGCGGAAATATACAAACCTCGTTTGTGATCGATGGCATTTGTTTCATTGTGTGCTTTTTTGTAACATTCTTGAGCTTCAAAGAGATTCCGTTGAATCTGTTGGAGAAGGACAAATTATTGCAACCATTGGTTGCACCTGGTACCAAAGCTCAAATTTTTAGCAACAATAATAACAACCATCAGGAGAGCTTCTACAAAAAAGTAAGCTGATTCAATATGGGTTCCAGAAAAGTGTTGCTAGATGTACTTTTTTTCAGGAACTTCGATACGAGAAGGAGAAATTGACGAAGGTGCCTGAACTGTATGCAGAAGCCGAAACAGTGTCCCTGCGGACATACTTGAAGAGCATCGTTGTAATGCCAAAGTCACTGTGGATTTTGAGTCTGACAAATCTATTGTGTTGGATGGGTCAGATGTGCTATTGCATATATTTCACCGATTATGTGGGTGAGGAAGTGTTTAAGGGCAAGCCAACGGTACGATGATTAATACTCATGACCAGAATGATTTGAATGAAAACCCCCATTTTCAATTTAAGGCCCCACTCTCATCAGAGGAATACAAGCTCTACGATGAAGGAGTCCGATTTGGTGGCTTGGGCTTGGCAGTTTATGCTATGGCCTGTTCGATCTACTCGTTATTCATTGAAAAGTTGATAACGAGGTTTACGTAAGTCTTTACGAACTTTCATTTTTATATTTGTTGGTAAACAAGATTTTTTGACATTTTGCAGATCAAGGGGTGTTTATGTTTTTGGGATTCTAGTGTTTACTGTTGGAATGGTCGTTCTAGCTGTTTGGCCGAGCAAAGTCGGAGTGATTCTGCTGAGCATAACATCGGGCATAAATGTTTCTACACTTTACACAATACCTTTCATCATTGTTGCCAATTATCATGCTGTTGGCTGTGTAAGCTGTTTGCATAATTTGCCGTTTGATGTCTTTTACTATTTTTCATTTTAGTTTGAAGTGCGCAACGGGAAACAAATTCCAATGACAGATGCTCGAGGGATTGGTACAGACTTGGCTATTGTCGGCAGTATGCTGTTCATAGGTCAGCTTCTAGTGTCACTCAGCATAGGTTTCACAGTGACTTGGATGGGAACTACAAGTGCGATATTGTATTATGCTAGTCTAGTAAGTTTTGGTGCTGCCGTGTCGGCAATGTTCGTTTTATACATTTGATATTAAATTTAATTCAAAATATAAATTTGTTAAGTTTGCATTGGTCTTAACAGTTTAAATAAGTTTATAATCAATTATTATATACGTTTAGAAGTAAAGCATGTCTGTTAACAATAAAATTAAAAATAAAATTAAATTAAATTAGTAAGAAATTTGATAATCAAATAAAATGTATCTTTCGTAAGCAAATTTTCTGATTTATTTTAGACAAGTTATTCCTTTAATAATCTTGCAAAAGAAATTTAAGTATGAGTCACTCTACTTTCTCAACTTTTTGGAACGCAAACGTGTTCAAACGTGGTGTTCTTAACAAATAAAAGTTTCGTACTGATTATTTTCAATTGTTTAAATCATACAACAATATTAAACGAAAATAGAAACTGAGCCCAAAGTTAGTTTGAATGAAAATGTTCAAGTTCACTGTTCAAGTTTTGAAACTCCAGTAATCACACATCAAACGAAAACTTGCCAAGTGATCTTGAAATTATCATTCAAACTAACTTTGGGCTCAGTTTTTCGTACAAAGTACGCTCACACCACTTAAATTAGGAACCTCTAAAATATGATGAAATTGGGTTTCCGAACGTTGTACTATTGAGGGGTTACAAACAATTTGGAGACCCAGCTTAATCTTAGCTGATCTCCATCCTGCGCCAAAAATGCACAGGACTAATATGGTGATCATTGCCCGCCCGGCACCCACTTGGAGGGTTTGAATGAGGATATGTCGGTTAGATGTTGTGAATACCACACCCCTAAATGGAAATAGAATTTTTTATAATTTTTTCATGTCATTTAACCAAAACATTACAAGAATTCCAAATTTCAAAATCCTACGACCGTTTTAAGATAGTGGGCGGAAACCACGCCCCTAAATTAAATTTAAATATGTACTTATATTTTTCCGTATATTCAACCTAAACCCTATTCGAATCCCGAACTTCAAAATCCTACGACAATTTTAAGAAATTGGGCGGACACCACGCCCCCTGAATGAAAAAATATGAAATTTTTGATTTTTTTTTTGTATACACCCGAAAATCTCCCATTGCACCAAATTTCAAGATTCTGATATTGCAGGAAGTGCTTTATAGTTTTGATGATCAGTCAGTGAGTCAGTCAGTCAATTTGAAATGTTTACTGTTCAATATCTCAGGAAGTAGGAGTTCCACAAAATAATTTTTATAGCAGGGCCTTTCTCTCTATGAAGTCAATACGTAATTCAAATTCGAAGCTTCTAACTCTATGGGTTCAAAAGTTATGGGAGGTTAAAAATGGTCTTGAGTTCGATCCTGTAAAAAGGGAGTAGTGCTAGAACTTGGCTGGGAACTACCGTTTCCTTTGGTTAGGTTAGCAGTCAACTGACTGATCAATATTATAAAGCACTTCTAACAGTAGCAGAATAAAAAGGAAAAAATCGAAAATTTCATTTTGCTTATTCAGGGGGCGCGGTATCCGCCCACTTTATCAAAATGGTCGAAAACGTTTGAGTTCGAAATTCTTTTAGAATTTCGGTTGAATATAAGAGAAAATATTAATATAAAATTGAAGTTTCATGAAAGGAGCGTGGTTGCTGCCCACATTATTAAAATGGTCGTAGGATGTTGAAATTTAGAATTCTTGTAAAGTTAAGAACTGAATAAGTTTTCAGCGAAATCGGCTTAGCGGTTTCTTGTAAGGATTGAACAAAATCTGAATGTATTCGTCATTTATTCATGAAAATTATGATGATTTCAGCATTAAATACAATATAGTTATAGTTATTAGATCGAAAAACGTTTTTCATCAATGTTAGAAAAACTAAATTTCCCACCCTCAATAGAAAATATATTATTTTACAATAATTTGTTATAAACAATTGAAAATGAGTTTAAGCGGATATATTATTGTTCCTAGGAAAAGAAATTGGCAACAATTGAATATTGTTTTTTTTTAATTTTTTTCCGTCTGGGAAGTAAGTACTGTGGACCACAAGGGTCGCACTCATGATGACTGTGGACCACGGTCGTGATGATGATGATTTATGTTTTAAAACTATATTCTTCTTGTCAAATCACCAGACTTTAAGTGGTTCAGGGGGGGGGCGATCGCCCCTATCGCCCCCCCCTGAATCCGCCCTTGTTTCACAATGGACCGAGTTGCCTAACTGGAACAAGAGTGTTCGGAAAAACTAAACAGTGACAAAAGACAAAATCCTGTGAATTGTTTGCTTATGAAAATTATAATTTTATTATTTAGATCTTAATAAACTTTCATTCCGAAAACATCGAAAGCTTTGCTTATTATAAAGTCTTTATTACCATTTTTTTTAAATATGTGTTTAAATTCGATTTAACTTAACTTTTCTGATGAGAAGAAATCGAACCTAGATTATACTGAAAGGTTTCATGGATACTGGCGTGATTGATTGAATTTGAACGGACTAATTTTTGTAGAGGTTCACTGATGATATGGGGAGCTATCTCTTCAATGGGCCGCTTGGAAATGCTATTTACTTACTTACTTAAGGTGGCGCTACAGTCCGTTGTGGACTTGGGCCTCAATCAACAGGCTCCGCCAGCTAGCTCGATCCTTAGCTAGTCGTCTCCAGTTTTGCACTCCGAGTTGATTGAGGTCCTCTTCCACTTGAGTGCGCCACCTGAGTCGCGGTCTTCCTCTCCTCCTACGTCCCTCGGGAATAGTGTCGAAGGCTCTCCGGGCCGGAGCATTGGTGTCCATTCGCTCTAAATGACCGAGCAATCTGAGTCTCTGGACCTTGACCCTTCTGGCTAGGTCCATGTCGTTGTACAACCCGTAAAGTTCGCTGTTGTATCTTCTTCGCCATTCCCCTTCAATGCACACGGGGCCAAAGATAACCCGAAGAACTTTCCTCTCGAAACAGCCTAAGGCACTTTCATCCGATTTTGTCAGGGTCCATGCTTCTGCACCATACAGCAGGACTGGGATGATGAGTGTGTTGTGGAAATGCTATTTCCGTCATCAAAAATGAACATAAGCGATTATACTGCGCAGCAGATTGATACATGTTTTGGAAGATCACAGTGATTTTTCAGTGGGACAAATCACACATATCGGGAACAACTCATTGGTTGGAGCTAAATTCAATGGGCCTTACTAATAATCAGACACTAATGTCGACTATTAGTAAGAGGTAAAGTTAAAATAAAGTGCAGAGCTTAAACAGAATCCTACCAATAAACTATTTAACCTTCTCGTTAACAAATCTTCACATTTTCCTTAAGTCTACTACAATTTCCATCAAGTAATTGTCAAATAAATGTCAAATGAGTGACAAAAATTTTTTTACGAGGTGAAACAATAAATATTTTCAAAAATGAGTTCAAGCAGGTTAGCTGCAAGAGTATGCGTTTTATTCTAATAATGATACAATTGCCTGCATAATAAGAAGCAAGTTTGCTGCAAGAGTATATTGTGGTATTTGGAGGGTAAAACGTAGGTAGGTTTCCAATCTTGTTACAACTAATCAGTGCTACCTTACTTCTTGTTCTTGTTGTTATTGCCGTATCCTTTTTCAACACTACTTTATTGTCAGCACTTATAGTACATCAATTGATTTAAAGTGTTGAAAAGCTTTTTTCTTTTCTTAATTTTTTAATAGCCGTGTTTTTGTGCTTTATCTTCGCTTCTTTCTCTGCTAAGATATAATTTCTATGTGAAATACAACAACAATTTTAACAATAAACAAATTGAATTTTGAATGTTTGAATTGAATTTTTATGTTTTCCTTGCTGATTTCATTTGAAAATATAACTTAATGACATATTCCAATATTAAACATTAGACGTGTCTAATTGTCCCTTTATGATCTGACCTTCTCTATCTTGCTTATTGTTGTGTCTCGTGCATATGTCTTTTCCTTACACTACTTTCTCTTTTTCGGCTATGAGAGATCCTGCTGCCCGCCAGAGTAAAAACTAGTTTTTGGGTCATTAAAAGTATGACCGATAAATAGGAGGATCTCGTGTAGTTATTGTAATTCATTTTTTGATGAACCACATAGATAGATAGTACGGCTTATGCCAAATTGAACAAACGGCCGGCACAAATCCATTTTAAAATTAAATAAATACAATTTTTACATCTTTTGAACCAAAATAAGTGAGACGTAATGAAAATACCAATAGAAATTGAAAAAATACTATGAAAAATTTCAGTACATTTAATACTTATTTGTGTATCATAAAATAGCACTACAGAAACACTTGCCTTCAGATGTGATTTTAGTGTACAGCTTAGAGATGGATTTCCGTGTATTAAATTTTGACGTTTTGCTAGTGACTAAACTGGAGACTAAATTCGTTATTGGTATGTGATGTTTCTGGAATCTGGAGATTTTCATTTAACTATTTACTAAATTTGATTATTAGTAAGGCCCAATGACCTTAATGCAACTGCCTGCATGTTCTTCTGATGTTAACCCTAGACAGAATCTTTCAGAAATCAAAGACTGGAGAATTTGTGTAGAAGGAAACAGCTACGAATCTGAAGGATGATACTCTGTGAACAGAATGGGTTAGATAAAATTAAATTTTGGAAAACTTGGTCAAAAAAAAGAGCATATAACTAAAATTTTATCTAAAGGATGTCAAATTGACTGTTAAAATCTGTATTAATTTCTTTAAACATCTTATTAATTCACATATTATTTTTCATGCTTTATCAACACTTTTTCCGATGCATTATCATCTGTCCATTTTTCATTTTTCGTATGTGAATAAAAACAACTTTTTCTAGAGGTGCTTCCAAATCAAAATCCAAAGATGAGAATTCAAAAATTGTTTCAATTAACAATGAAAAAATAGACAGCATCACTAATGAAAGGGGTCGGAAGATCGGCTTGGCAGCCGTGAAATTGCTATAACTCCAGCCAAAAAACGGAATTGACGGAAAAAAGCCATTGGTGGAATTACCTCTATAAAAAGTTGTTAATATTCACATACGAAAAATCTTATTAATGTTGGATTATAAATATACAACTTTTTTTTTCAGGAAAAAAAACTATAAAATTAACAAAACTAAGTTTTTGAAAAACGTTGTTTGTTCTGTTATTAAAAAAAATAAAATCTCAGCACATACATCAAATGGCACGGTAGTGCCCAGCCAAATTTTAGCACTACTCCCTTTTTACAGGATCGCACTCAAGCTCATTTTTAACCCCCCATGATTTTTGAACCCATAAAGTTAGAAGCTTTACATTGGAATTACGTATTATGTATCTTCATGGGCATTGTAGAACCAATACTTCCTGGGATATCCTGCCACTTTCTAAAACTGGTCGTAGGATCATGAAATTCAGAATTCTAATAGGGTTTTGGTTGAATATATGGAAAAATATAAGTAAAATACTTTGGTTTCATTAAGGGGCGTGGTTTCCGCCCACTATCTTAAAACGGTCGTAGGATGTTGAAATTTGGAATTCTTGTAAAGTTTTGGTTGAAAAGCTCTTTCGGACGCCGCCGTCTTGGTAAGGTCCGGCATATTTCTACATTACCCTGGCAGGCGGCTCTGCCGGGGTTATTAATGTATTTTGAGGTTCATGCTTCCATTTCATAAAAAAAAAACTTTGCAAAAAGATGTGAAATCAGAACAAAGACATAAAATGTTAATAAAGAGCCAAGTTCTCTTATGAGCGACCAACACTGTATAAAAAGTCAACCACCAAAAGTAATAAGATCTACTACAACGCCAAGTTCTTAACAAGTAAAAGTGTTCTATTGAATATTTTAAATCATAGAAGATAATACAACGATATTAAACGAAAATAGAAACTGAGCCCAAAGGTAGTTTGAATGATAATTTCAAGTTCACTAGGCAAGTTTTTGTTTGATGTCTGATTACTGACATTTCAAAACTTGAACAATGAACTTGAAATTTTCATTCAAACTACCTTTGGGCTCAGTTTCTATTTTCGTTTAATATCGTTGTATTATCTTCTATGATTTAAAATATTCAATAGAACACTTTTACTTGTTAAGAACTTGGCGTCCTAGTAGATCTCATTACTTTGGGTGGTTGGCTTTTTATACAGTGTTGTATTTTTTTCAACATGTTCTTTCCTCATAGTCTGTAAACTGTTCGGTAACTAGTGCCACAACCCTATACAAAATTATTAAAAAAAAAAAATGGTCCAAGGATTAAAAAACAAAAAAATTTAATCCACAATTTCGAAATGTTATTGCATCGATTTTTTTTCAGATAAAATGTGATTTACATATTTCAGTTTAATTTTTTATTTATGATCTAGCTGACCCGACAGACTTCGTACTGCCTCAATCAATATAAAAAAGACCTAGACTTTTGTAGCCCGCTACCATACCACCCGCTACCCTCTATACACTTCTCCACTACCGTCTTCCCACTACCCCTTATACCAAGTTACCCACTACCCCACTACCCGCTACCCAATACTAATACACGCTACACATTTAACCGGTAATTGCTACCTACTACCCGCTACCCTACTCCCCTCTACACGCTATCCCGTTATATCCATTATGAATTTGTTTTATTCTAACCCAGCAAACATTTCCCTTCGATAATTAAAGTTATCACATTCAGAAACGAAGCTGCAACAATAATTATGCTAGCATTGCACTACGTGACCAACGAATGTATCTAATATGCAATGCTAGCACTACGTGACAAAACGAACTTATATTGTTCCCACCGAGATCTGCAGGTGCACATCGGATGCATGGGAACTGAGACAATGTAGTCTCCTTAGGTTAAGCTTCTCTAAATTCTAATTGTATGGTTGTGGTCACTTGTGATTTTGCCGCCAAGCGAATCAGTCGAATAAATGTGTTAAACAAACTCGAGAATAAATCTTTCATTGAATCCGGCCTGTGGTTGGCCGAAGAAATTATATTTTTTGAAGAACGCGAATTAACAAACATTAACTTTAATCATTAATAATAATAATAATAATAATAATAATAATAATAATATGAATTCATTTATGATTCGTTTTGGATCAGGACATTGGGTAACGTGACACGGATATGAATCTTTTTTACGACTCATTTATGATTGGAAATTCTTTCATTAAAACGAATGTAAATAAGGCCCTTAAATATTCAGTTAAGTGGACAATAAATTAACTGTTTCTTAATGACTTACTTATTTATTTTGTTTTTTGATTTCAAATATTTTAATGTTTTTCGTTTGATTCTTACACTGTTTAGGTTTACACTACACTGTTTTTTTTTTTTTGTTTTGTTAAATGAAACACTGCACAATTTTATCATCACTGACTTCCGCATTTAATAAATTCTTTACTGAAGTGAAGAATTTTAAAATTCGTTAAACATTGTTTCGATCTCTTCTCGCGACACGGTCCGGTTATAATTGCTCCTTCGCAAAAAGAAATAAGAAAAAAGAGATCATTCGCAAGTTCGTTTTCCTTTATTTTTACATACAAATCCTTGAGGATCTTCCAATATCCTTTTTATGCCTGTGCACATTCATATTTCACTCACACACATGATTCAAAATCGAAAGTCAATATGCTCGTTTCGTTTTGCAAGTAAAATTTTGTAGTTTTTTTGTCTATCTTCAAAATGTACTCAGAAAAATGTACGTTTTTCGAATACATATTCTTCAGATTTACTGAAGGAAATTTGAACCTTCACGAAAATGTTTGCGGGGAAGTCATGACAAAATAAAAATAAAAAAATTCTTGCTCAAAAAATTTAAGTTTTTGTTCAATAAATAAAAAATAAGGGTTTATCATATATAGGTGAAAATTAAGGGTTGTATGTATTTTCGTATGATGTATCATAAAAACAAAAAAATGTTGTCCAAAAAAATAAAAAAAATATATGAGAGTGGAGCACCCTTAACATTAAGGGGGATGAAAAATAGATGTTGTCCGATTTCCCACCCTAGCCGATATCCTCGCGAAGATTCACTAAAATTGGTCGAGTATTTTCGGAGGAGTTCAACTACGCACCCCGTGACAAGAGAATTTTATATATAAGATGTATACCTACTTTTATTTTAAAGTGTGTTTTGTGAGTTAAGTTTTAGAATACAGGGGCAAGTTCGTGCAACCCAGTCGTGCACATTTTTTAAAAGTAGAAGTAATATGATGGTTAAACCTTCCCTTTTTGAACACTAGAAAATACTGTAAAATAATAATATAAAAACGTTTCCTTATCTTTCTATACGATGTGCTTCCTTATTGAAATTCATTGCTACCTATCCCTTTCATGAAATCAATCCGCATCGGCTATTATCAACCATCAACAAAAAAATAACAACAAACAACAAAAAACCCTTTCTAACATTCTAACCGCCACTCAATTCATGAACACGATCACAAAATAGCTGATAGCGCGCGCCGCACCGTCTTACTCAAAATAAAAGCAAAAGTGCTTGTAAGCAATTAAAAGCTCTTTTCTCGCTCGACTTAAGTTTCTAGACTTTGCAATCGTCTAGTCTCGTGCCGACACTTAAATCTACAAAACCATAACGAGATGTTAACTAACCGCAGCAATATTTTGACTGTTAAATATCTCGAGTCTCGACGCACATGGCAATATATCGATAGCACTTAAGTGACCTCGAGGCGAGTGTGGCCAGAGGAGCGCATACCTTGCTTTGGTTGGAAAATATGAGTAGGTGGAAGTGGTAGTGGTAGCGGCGGTTGATATGGTAGAAGAAAACGGTTTTTGAGCTTTTTAATGGCAGTTTCTTGTCGACTGTATGTCGGGCCGGTTCGATTGATTCGATTATCCGCGTGTATAGCTCGGAGAACTAGTGATTTGTTTTGTTTGCTGTTGGGTTGTTCTTAAGGCAACTTTTCAAAGTGAGTCAAAGGTACAATCGGATTTAGATTTTTAACGATATCTGATTTGAAATTCAGAGGTGTGAATGAGGTTAAGAGTGAGAGTGACTTATTTAATTGAGAATCGGTAGACATGTAATATTTTTCAAGTGATTTAATTGGTTTTTATTGTTTTGACAAATTGTGACCCTTCAAAGGGAAGACTTGCGACGCTGTCCATCGAACTTAATTGATTGCAATTTACGCCTTTTAACTGTTTCAAAGTAAAAAAATTAATAATTCCTAATAGTGTTGTTGCAAATTCTCTCAAGAAAACGTGTTTTAATTTCGATCAGGTTTTGTCAATATTTGCACTGATTTTATCGCAACATTCTGCTTGACGCGACGGACGGCCGATGCGGTAAGCTTTCAAAACAATGACATTCTAAAAAAATGATAATTATTGGTTTATGCTTTTACAACGGCATTGAACAATAAATGTCAAACTTTATTTTTCTTTGTAGAACTCAGACGGGCGCTCGAGGTGTAGAAGGTGTATCTCAAACAATAGCTAATGCTCAAAGCATACTAGCAATCCACCTTGATAGATTGTGATTGTCGTTTTGCGAAATTGCTGTGGTTAAACTCAAACCAGTGCTGTATGAAACCTTATATAATTGAATTCCTACTTTGGGAACTTTTTTAAAACATTTTCGACAAATCTGTTCTATTCAAATGTTTCTGGACAATTAAAAGAAACATAATATGAAACTTAGTAACCTTCAACACCACATCGGCATCGCCATCGGCACCTCCGGCACTGCATGGATTTAACAACATTTTTCAAGTTAATTGCCAACCGCAATTGAATTGAGTAATTCACACTCTTGGCATGCAGCTGTGAGTTATATTTGTTTCGGAAGTATCTGATGTTGGAACTATAGTTTCATGGATTAGTTACTATCTATCTAGATACATTTGTGTAGATACCTACAAAACGTTGTGATTTACAAGGCTCTTTAATGAAGGCTGCGAACAGTTTGAAAAACATCATCAACCCATTTGTTTGTTTGACATAAAAAAGATGTACGCATGTGAACCGTTGATAAACCTGTTTATTTTATTTTGGAATTAACCGTGTCTGATGTATATGTTTTTTTTTTTTTTTCTTTCAAAAAATTCAAACAAGACATTTTGGGGAACTTTTGTGTGTGATGTGTGATTCATTCAATCAAGAACACTTGTTGCCTTTCAATATTCAATTATGCCAATAACAGGTTGCTATTGTGAATATTTGAATTGTTTTTGAGTATTTTTTCTCGATCATCTCACTACCAAGAAGCGTTTCTTTTAGTTCCCATGGCAAGTGCCTATAGATAGATCCATGTTTGATGCATGCGGCTTAGAGACACAAATTTGTGAAGCCAGCTGGCTTTAGGAATTTATTTCGCAATTACTCTAGTATGGAGTTGGGTTGGGCAGGCGAGAGTCATACATTTTACATGAGAAACTGGAAAATTGAGGCGTATTACGTCTTTAAATGCAGTTTTGTTACAGGGATTGATAACTTATTTACATAATGTCCGACCAGAATGACCCAGAAAAGGTTTCTTAATAAGCTTCCTTCAATATCGCATGCTTACTTGTTTCAGGTCCTTAACCTTTCTTACTTACTTACTTAAGGTGGCGTAGCAGTCCGTTGTGGACTTGGGCCTCAATCAACAGTCTCCGCCAGACAGCTCGGTCCCTAACTAGCTGTCTCCAGTTTTGCACTCCAAGTTTATTAAGGTCCTCTTCCAATTGAGTGCACCACCTGAGTCGTGGTCTTCGTCTCCTCCTACGGCCATCGGGAAAAATGTCGAAGACTTTCCGGGCCGGAGCATTTGTTTCCATCCACTATAAATGATCGAGCCATCTGAGTCTCTGGACCTTGACCCTTCTGTCTAAGTCCGTTTAGCTGTACAACCCGTAAGGTTCGCTGTTATTATTATCTTCTTCGCCATTCTTCTTCAATGCACACTGGGCCAAAGACCACCTGAAGAACTTTCCTCTCGAAACAGCCTAAGGCACTTACATTTTTTATCAAGCTCCATGCTTCTGCGCCATACAGCAGGACTGGGACGATGAGGGTGTTGTACAATTGTACCTTAGTTGCTCGAGAGAGGGCTTTTCCACTCAATTGCTTTCTCAGCCCAAAGAAACAACGATTAGCAAGAGTCTGATCTAGGCGCTGATGTTATTGCCCGTGTTTTTAGCGGAGCCTAGACAAACTCCTATACTACCTCCAAGTTCAATGCGTCTATTGTGACGTTCTGTCCGAACCGTCGGTGTTGTATTTCCTCCATCGAAAGCAGCACATGCTTTTTTTTGCCCTCATTTAACCCTCAATCCATTTTTGCCGCTTTTGTCTCAATTTTCACAAAAGTGCCATTGACATCACGCTGTGTTCTTCCCATTATATCGGCGTACGCGAGAAGCTGAACAGATTTTTGGAAGATAGTGCCTCTGGTGTCGCACGACAGTGCACTGCCTTGTCTGAATCCTTTTTTGACGTCGAAAGATTCCGTAAGCTGGTTGCCAACCTTGATGGAGCAGCGTGAGTTCTCCATCGTCATTTTGCGCACAAGCGAACGAGCTTGGCAGGGATGCCAAAACTGGACAGAGCTTTATACAGTTCGTCTCTGTAGATGCTGTCATACGCGACCTCAGAATCGATGAAAGGGTTGTGGGTATCGATTTGGAGTTCATAGGTCTTTTCCAGGATTTGCCGCAACGTGAAAATTTAGTCAATGGTTGACTGTCCTGACCTGAAGTCACATTGATAAGGACCAATCAGGTTATTGACGAAAGGCTTCAGACGTTCACATATTACGGCAGAGAGGATCTTGTAGGCAATGCTTAGGAGAGTTTTTCCTCTATAGTTGGCGCAGTTTAGAGGATCTCCCTTTTTCAGGATCGGGCAAACAATGCTGAGGTTTCATTCATCGGGCATGCATTCCTCTGACCATATCTTACAAATGATTAGGTGCATGCTCCTATCTAGCTCGTCGCCTGCTGTTTTGAACAGTTTAGCAGCTAGACCATCTGCTCCAGCGGCTTTGTTGGATTTCCTTTACCTTTCACTGTTTTTTTTTCTTCTGCGTCATCCCTGAACTCCAAGTCTATGCGAGTTGATAGTAGGCAGTCCATATGCCAGAAACACAAATAGGCTTTGGCTTCGCCTGACATTTACGAGCTCAGCCATTGGAATTCACTGCCTGCCATCGCCAGAGATTAGAGAATGAAGGAGATCGGTAACTGACTTACTTTTTCCTCCTAAATCCCGCGATTTTTACTTTCTTTCATAATGACCCTTCGACCTCACGTTTTGTACGTAATCTTACGTAATGTGACTCATATTCATTTGTTTTTGAAGGGATAAATGTCATTCAAAGCAAACTCGAAGCAGATGCAATGTAACGCAGATGAAGACGACGCTAAAACGTGTTGGTGTTTCAGCCAATAGAATTCGTCAATCCTTCGCTCCAGCTTCAACGCATACGTTGCTGTCGAAGTATTTGCCGGATAGATTCGTCTCATATGTTACGTTGTTGTATTACGATATACGTTGTATTCTTTGATAGTTTCATTGGCTTGATGTGAAAATTAACCACAAAATCTATGAATGCTCGTCAAATTCAGTTGTCAACGGATCAACAACGGTCCCAAAAAGTAGAAAGGTAACCATAACGCTAGTTACTTATGTTTTTTGACTTTGTTTTCTCGAAATCACTACATGACCTTTTTTAAACGGTTATCCTTAAACCTGTTTGCTAATAATGTGTGCCCTTACGATTTCTTAAGTGCTTTAATAAATTCACATTAAAATTGCGTCTTTGCTTGTTTATGTTTTTGGAGAAAGAAAAAAATTACAAAACACAAAACACGAGAATACGGAAAAACGTGCGCTTGAACTCTTTCGTATTTCACAATAAATGAGGTCATATGCAAGATCAATTAATCATTCGCATATCGCAGGTACAAAAATATTTAAAAACATCGCTCTTCCTGCTTATCTTTTTATTTTGTCCGTTCATTCACCTTCTTGGACGTCCATACACTACCTCTGCTGCAAACTTGTATTCATTAATAATGTTCAAAGGATCACACTTAATATTAATTTGGCAATCATAAATTCCAATCAACTCGTACAATAAAAAGGGAAACTGATAAAATACCTTCACCATAAAAGATGTGAATCTAATCATTTATAAATTGTATTTTTACAAACAAAAACACTGATTTCACCAAACTACTACTTGAGCCGAAGAATTCCATCGAATTAGAATCCAAAGTGCTCTTGGAAAAATGTTGAAATTATTATTTAATCATTTGAGGTTAAATGATTACAAGGCAATTATTACTGAATTAATTTGAAAATGTGTTGAAATTTAAAATTTTGCGAGTAAGATGCAAGAAATCTAAACGACATCGACATATTAGTGGTGTTTTTTTTTCACTACTCAGTAGCCAGCACAGTAATCAAGTGCGAATACAACGCTCCAACTCACTTTATCTGTCAAATTCAATGTGTATGGCAATTGTTACATTCAACGTTGCAAAATGGACATGAGGGTTGCGCATCGGGTTGCACAAATTTAGCAAGTACTTCAACCTAAGCGAGTAAGAAAGGATGCACCTAGCAATCAAGCCTTATCTGACGGTGGACCTATCCACACTGTCGGCGTGACAATTTCCAACCGGAGTCAGCAATGTCACTATGTTTTATTAAAGAGGACACTTTACCTCTTGCTGATGACCCACCAGCATACAAAAGCACACCTCAACTTTCTAAAGAAAGAAACGGGTACCCTGCATCTAGATTCACACCAGTACCAATTGAATTAGTGCCAGCCCTTATTCATCTTGGTTTGATTCTAGACTACTATTCATGCAACACACGGAACTGCACTCAACCTTCAGTCACCGAAAGAAGAGCCGTTGTCCGGTCACGGCAACTGCACTCAACTTTCAGTCACCGAAAAAAGAGCCGTAAACAGTGATTTGCGAATAGCAGCTGAGGCCAATCTCAGACAACCACAACCCCCGCGGAGGTCCATCCCACTAGTGAGGTGGAAAATCCTCACTACCCGCGGTACCCAATTGCCCCTGGGTGAGGGGTGGTGTCACATTTTAGTTTTGTATAACCATTCGTTTTACATCATTGTTTTTTGTGATCTTTTGTTTGTTTTGCAGCTTTTGTCCAACTGGCGGATGAGGCACACCGCTCACCCTCTGTCAAGTATATCCACATTGATCGAGGGTATGAACCAGCCAATCAAGGGACACACCCAACAGGGTGTCTAATTTCATTAACATTTATCCAAATTCGATACTCGTTGATCGTATTTCCTCATTTAATATATCCTTAGATATATTATCTTTTAAAGATCGCATTAATCTTCATCATAGGTCCTGCTTCAATCCGTCAATTCCATTATACTAAAGTTGCCTACGTCCGCAGGTTCATGCCAATAAATTGACAAGAACCTCTCAGAGGCACCGCAAGAAGGTGTAGGTCAGCACGTTCACTTCCTGTGGAATATGTACTCTTAAACATGTTTCCTTTCTAAATTTCCAGGTCCATGATTTTACCTGCATGACTCAGACAGATAAGCTCAGATCATAAGATTTGAGAAGCAAAATAATTCTTCTTCATTTTAATGATTGAAAGTTCTATCGCCGGCACAACTGTCATTTTTTTACTGGCCTTTTTATCGACTGCAATCCAAATTGTTGTTGTTTCCCAAGGGAAATTTTGCTGTGCTGGCGGCGATCAAATAATAATAGTCGTGTTTTTTTCGTACATCTTGCACAATAAAATAGATTCTACAATTTGACATTTGGATGTCAGCTGTTTTGTTAATAGGTCCGTTCCTTTACTAATTCCCCATAATTTATGAATTCCCCGCTTCTCATCCAGACGTCAAAGAAACAACTTAGTTTTTAAAGTTAAAATTATATATTTAAAAGATTTAATATCAAATAAATGAATTGAAAATAATATTCAGCGGTAATATTTCATTCATTTGACGACCGACGTAACAGAAAACCAGTCATCTATGCATATCAATAGAAATGTCTTGATAAACTTCATAAGAATATATTTTTCTGGCAGCTTTTTAGTGTGACCAACATGGGTTAAATTCAACTCAAAGTTTAAAAGTATGAAAAAAGTTTTTTCTGCTTTCATATGAAAATCTTCAGTTTCGATTTCATTAACATGAAAGAAAAAAAACAATAGAGCAAATATAGACGCGTTCTTGTCTCTCTACTCCGAAAACGGTTAATTTTAGAGAAAAATGCTTAGAACATTCTGTTTAGAACAAATTGACCACTATTATCCTCCGGGCAATAGATCATGAAATATTCACGAAAAATTTCGCGACGTTTTGACTAAATCAGTTTTTTAGTCGGCACGATATCAATGTCGGTTTTTCCCATCTTCATAACAGCGCCGTATTAGGTGTAAATAAAAATCTAGCCCATTAGGAATTATTCCTCAGATGAAACCTAAAATGACTGGATTATTTGTATAAATATGTATGACTTGACTAACCGCATAACCAAACATGTTTCACTGTTGTAGATTGGAATCTAAAAAGTTGCTGGAAATTTTACCAAATTCCCAACTTTTTGATAGAGTTTTGATAACAATTGATTTGATTAAAAAACCATTGTATTGGTACAAATACCATATCAATGTTACCGCAGTTTTGAAAGCATTCGTGATTGAAAAAAGATTGAAATCAAAATATTTAACCATTTTAGTGCAATTTTTTAAAAAGATAATAATATTCCGGTCTTGGGCATATTTAAGTCTGATAAGCATATAAAATTACTTCTTACTTTTTTTCAAATATGAACAAATATATAAGTAGTTTTTTTGGAACCTTTGATTTAAGCTTTCTTCGTTGCCAGAGAGTGTCATGACTCCGCCTGTTCTTGAGCACGTCAAAGATACCATGGGACATATCTTTTTCCATACTCGTTCTGTGGTGATCTCAACCAAATCTCAACATACATAAATCCGCTGATCTGGGTGGTATCCCCGCTATTATTCTAAAGAGGTGTTCTTCCACGCTGCAAAACCCTTGCATAAGCTTTGCCATCTATCCTATCCTTTTGGGCTCATACTGAGCAGTTGGAAAACAGCATTTGTCTAGCCAATCCCAAAAAAAAGTCGAAAAGTCACTCCAATTAACGCATTAACGTCCCTTCTTTCTAAGGTCATGGAAACGCTGATAAACTGTTAGCTCAAGAAATATCTCGGCAGTAGGGCTTTCGCAGCAACAGATATGATATGATCTGATGGTTTATATCACCGAACAGTGTAACAAGTCTTTGCATCGCTTTTATGCCACTCAACACCGACGTATTTGATAAAACGTCATCATGGACAGCCATAACTTAACCTCTGCTATCAATACAGAACAGACAACAACACCAGTGCTGAAGTCAAACGAAAGATTACTCTTTCCAACCGCTGCTACTTTAGTTTCAGAAGGCAATTGACCAGCAAAGTCCTCTCTCGAGCAACTTAAGTGTCCATATATAAGATCCTTATCATCCCAGTCCTGCTGTAAGGCTCAGAGACATGGAATTTGACGAAGGCGGATGAAAAGTTCATTGGACGATTTTTGATTCCGTATGTATTTAAGGTGATTAGAGAAGAAAGTAAAAAAACACTGAACTGTACGGGTTGTACAAGGACACCAACCTAGCCAAGTGCAGGGCTTGAGGTTGCGCACGCAAATGAAAGGGGACATCAACCAACTTTGGGTGCGAAACCGAAAGCAGCTAGCTAGAAGGGGTTGGAAAAGCTTGTTAGTTAAGGCCCAAATTTACAATGGATTGCAGCCACTTTTAGACGCTGGCCACCCTTAGTAAGTAAAGACTCTTTATTTTCAAGATATGCCCTTACATGGTCGTCCCTCCAAGTCGACTATTCATCGTTTGGTGGCCAAATTTGAGTCCACTTGCTCAGTAATCAATCGACCAACACCCGGACGTTAACGAAACGTAAGATTCGATGAAAATATCGCCACTGTTCGAGAAAGTTTTCAGCAGAATCCGAATCAGTCAATACTGCTTGGCCTGCACCCATTCAAAATCCAACTGATCCAGGAACTGATACCAAACGACCATACTCAGCGTCATGGGTTCGCTAGTTGGGTTCTCGAGCAGTTCGAAGTTCATCCCAACCTTGGTCGAAAAGTCATCTTAACGATGAGACCAATTTTTGAAGAATGGTTATGTTTAAGCAAAATTAACGGATTTGGGACGACAACAATCCACGTGAGATTCACGAGTTGCCAATGCATTAAAATAAAGTTAGGTTTTTGGTGTAGATTTTGGGCTGAAGGCGTCATCGATCAACCCGTAATTCTTTGGAAATGATGCTGGCAAGACTATCACCGTCAACGGCGATACCTATATAGGTCCATGATCACCAATTTCTTTTGGCCCGAAATGGATGACAACGGCACACATATGGTCTCAACAGGTAGCGCTTTGTGCCACACATCTCAAGACACAGACGATATTTTCTACACGAGTGGTTCCATGGAATGGATATCTCACACCGAGGTAACATGAATTGGCCACAAAGATCGTGTGATTTCCTTACAGTAGATTTTTAAATGCAAACATGTACGTGTTTAGGGTGATCCTCTAAACTGCGCCAACTACAGAGGAACTGATTCCTACTAAACATCGCCTACAAGATCCCTTCTGCCGTAATATGTGAACGTCTAAAGCCTTTCGTCAACAACCTGATTGGTCCTTATCAATGTGGCTTCAGATCACTTTGCGGCAGATCCTGGAAGAAACCTGAGATCCAAATCACCAACCGCTACCTCTTTATCGACGTAAAAGCCGCGTTAATGACAAGATCTACAGAGACGAACTGTATAAAGCTTTGTCTAGTTTTGGCATCCCTGCCAATCTCATTCGCTTGTGCAAAATGACGATATAGAACTCACTCTGTGCCATCAAAATTGGCAACGATCTTACGGAATCTTCGATGTCAAAAAAGTATTCATACAAGTCGATGCACAGTCATGCGATTTCTATAACATCGTTCTTGAGAAGATAGTTCAGAACTCCACCGTCAAAACCAGAAGCACTGTTCAACTTCTTGCGTACGCCGGCGACATTGATATAATGGGAAAAACACAGCGTGATGTCAATGGCGCCTTTGTGAGAATTGAGCAAGAAGCGGCAAAAATGGGTTTAACGGTAAATGAGGGAACAACGAAGTATATGCTGTCTTCGAGGAAGGACACCCAACACCGACGGCTCGGGCAGAACGCCACAATAGATGCATACAACTTCGAGGTAGTAGAGGAGTTTGTCTACCGTGGCTCCGCTATTAACACGGGCAATGAGACCAGCGCCGAGATCAGACGAAAAATAACTCTTGCTAATCGCTGTTTCTTTGGGCTAAGAGAGCAATTGAGTGGAAAAGCCCTGTCTCGAGCAACTAAGGTAAAACTGTACAACACACTCATCATCCCAGTCCTGCTGTATGGTGCAGAAAAATTGACCTTGACAAAATCGGATTAATGTGCCTAAGGCTGTTTCGAGAGGAAAGTTCGGGTCATCTTTGGCCCCGTGTGCATTGAAGGGGAATGGCGAAGAAGATATGTCAGCGAACTTTACGGGTTGTACAACGACATGGACCTAGCCAGAAGGGTCAAGGTCCAGAGACTCAGATGGCTCGGTCATTTAGGGCGGATGGACACTATTTCCGAGGGACGTAGGAGGAGAGGAAGACCGCGACTCAGGTGGCGCACACAAGTGGAAGAGGACCTCAATCAACTTGGAGTGCAAAACTGGAGACAGCTCTACAGCTGGACCGAGCTGGTTGGCGGAAGCAGTTAATTGCGGCCCAAATCGACAACGGACTGTAGCGCCACCTTAAGTATAAGTAAGTTAACACGTACCTTTAGAAAAGAAGCACATTCATGCGACCAAGTCGTACACCTTACTTTCTTTCTTTTGTTCACGGATTCAAAACAAACTCGTACCAGTTTAAACCAAGCTGAGAATTGAGATATCAACGAATGAAGACCCATGATTAAGAACTGTTTCTAGGCACGAGCCATCACCAATCTTTTCTCCTTTGTGTTGCTTGAATTATTTTTAACACTAAAGAGGTCTTGCCAATAATTACTATAAATTTATTCCTTATCATATTCATACAAATCCTTATCTTACGTTTTTTTGTTGAAAGATCACGTCTGAAAGTGTTTGAGTTCAGAAGACCTAGTTAGTAGAGTTCTGAGAGTGAAACCGGTGCTTCTAATTTTCTTATCAGTGATTAGAACATTCTCATGCAAGCAGTATATTTCACCAGTGACAAAATTGGATGACAAATGATCTTGCACATTTTTTTGTTCCCGACAGACTTGAGAACAAACAAATGATCTTATCTCTCTGGAAAACTTTACCTACTTTTTTTTATTCATCAGATAAACTTTGGAGATATACAAAAACTTAAGAGTCATTCTCTCTCTGTTCACATCCCAGAGCCATGTTGAACCAAAATGGTCACGTAAACGAAGGCTACTATGGTACTCTAGGATCAACGACCTCAATTCCTGGAGCATACAAAAATGGCTCCACCACGGTTTCGACAATAAGCTTAAATCACAGTGAGGTAAGCATCTAACAAAATCTATACTTCTTGTCTCAAAAAAAAATCATCATTGATCTTCTGTGTTTTAGAAAGCTTTAAGGGATGACAACCAGCAACCAGCAACACCAACAACGGGACCAGATGAAAAAACTCAATTGGGTCGTGACCAGTGGAGCAATGATATAGAATTCCTTATGTCCTGCATAGCGTTGTCAGTGGGACTTGGCAACGTATGGCGATTTCCGTTTACCGCTCTTGAAAATGGTGGTGGGGCATTCCTGATCCCGTACATCATTGTCCTGTTTCTCGTGGGCAAGCCCGTCTACTACATGGAAATGATTCTGGGACAGTTTTCAAGTCGAGGGAGTGTGAACGTTTTTGACTTTTCACCAATCATGAGAGGTGTTGGTTATGGCCAAGTACTTGCAACGGGCATTGTAACAACGTACTATGCCACGCTGATGGCTTTAACTTTGAGATACTTGGTGGCATCATTTTCGTCAGTGCTGCCATGGAGCTATTGTCGTGAGGAATGGGGAATTGCTTGTATCGATTCGAAGATTTCAGGAAATGCAACTGCGTTGGAAAATGTGACGAGGATTCCCTCAGCCCAGTTCTATTTTACGTGAGTGTGAATTTTTGAAATTTTTTTGAGTTTGAATTAAATACTTTGACAAATGTCCCTTAGAAATATAGTTCTTCGTGAGAAGGCTTCGATTGACGATGGAATTGGTTATCCCAGTTGGGAATTGGCACTGTGTCTGCTGGTTGCTTGGATTATGGTCGCTGGAATAATGATTCAAGGTGTGAGGAGTTCGGGAAAAGCTTCGTATTTTCTTGCTCTTTTTCCGTATGTTGTGATGGTGATTTTGCTCATTAGGGCACTGACTCTGCCCGGGGCTTTCGATGGAGTTCTTTACTTTATAAAACCGCAATGGCATAGACTTTTGGAGCCGAAGGTGTGGTATGCAGCGGTTACGCAAGTGTTCTTTTCGCTGGCAATTTGTTTTGGAAATATCATCATGTATGCCTCGTACAACAGATTTGGACATAATGTTTACAGGTGAGTTTTTAAAGTATTGTATTACAGTACTAACACATCAACATTTTAACGTGTTCTAAAGTAGAACACAGATTTGATTTCAACTTACATATTTTTATACTGTTTCCTTGGGTATTGTTATCGTTGTGCTTTACTTCCGTAAGAGTTGTCGAGGTCGATTTCTGGTGTGTCTCCGTTTTGTCTCCGACCCTCTTTTTAATTTTTATTAACGATCTCTTGTCTCTGACTTTTTATCCCAAAAAATTTCGGTGAAGATAGTACCCCTAGCTCTTCTTATTTGTTTTCAGATTCACATCCCTCTTCTTCGAATGTGGAACTGCAACGGCAAAACATGATAAGCTCATTAAACTCTGACTTAAACAGAATTGTACAATGGGGAATTAAGAACCGTGTAGAGTTTAAGGCTTCGAAAACCCAATGCTGTTATCTATCGTTATAGCGAGACATATCCCCTTTGCCACTGTGCATGAGTGGCACTTGCATCAATGAAACCGAACATCTCGAGATTCTTGAGTTCCCTTGTCGAACTAGCACATATGTGATGTCGCCAAAAATGCCGCAAGATGTTTAGGTTTCCTAAAGCGAAGCAAGAAATTTGTATCCCCGCTTGATCTGGCCATTATCTATAAGACTTATATCCGTTAAACGCGTGAGTACAATTCCCATCTCTGGGTTGGTGCTCCAGCTACACACTTAAGCCTCTTGAACGGAATACAAAAAAAGAGCCCAACGAACGATTAGTAACAGAGACATAGGCGACTCATTCACCTTGTTAGACCATTCGTCTAGCTCTGCTGGGTTCCTGGACACAGAAATATAGAAGGGAAGGAAATAGTAGATGCACTAGCCAGGAAAGGGTCAGAAGCAGATAGAAGTATAGTAGCGACCATTCTGATAGGGGACCACTCGTCCAGATTGGGGTACTCAAGAGGAAGATAGACCTTAAATCAAAAGAGAAAATTAATAACTTCTAGCAATCCAGGGATGATTGCGTAATCTCTAGAAGTTTATGGCCTAACACTAATGAAAACGAAACTCGGTATATTCTATCACTGAGTAAAAGGAACATTAAAATCCTGACTGGTCATTGCGGCATTGCCACAATGGCCAACAAGATAAGGGCTTTTGCACCCGATTTCTGTTGGAACTGTCAGGTTGAGGAGGAAATAGAATCCATTAAACACCTGCTCTGTGACTGTCCGAACCTCTAAACTAACCGACTCCGGCAAACATGAGGAAAGTTATAGACACAACAAGCTGGTTCGTTAACGAGCCAGTCTACGTTAATCGGCAACTTTGAAGAGCATCGATGCTTGCTTTTATTTTTATAGGGATTCACAATGGACCAGTAGGCCCCCGTGTAAGCAACAGTTCACGCTGTGCACACTCCTTATCACCTAACCTGACCTAACCTAGACCACCGTCGTCGTAACGTTTCGTCTCTCTCTCCTCTCTCTGTTCTATAGTATCTTTTACGGTAACTGCTAGTGAGTAGCCAACAATACTCGCGCTTCTAGGAATGCCCATCAGTTTACCCTCGAGCCCAACTTGGAATGTGGAACTCCCTGCCACATTCTGTCTTTTCAAATCATTGCAATGTTCAAGAATTTAAGAATTTAAGTGTACATTACACCAGCACCTCCTTTCCAACCCCTTTTCTCCAGCCTTAAGCACTCAGTGCAGTGGAAGTTATGTTCTGTACTGCTTCTACAAATGCATATCCGAATATCTCCCTCTCATTTTTATAAAGTGAGCGTGAGCAAAACCCTTGACCGTTATCGAGCATTCACTGTTCACAAAGTTCGCAATACGAATACGAACACTTTTTTGTACTTTTTACGCTTTGTGTTTCGTTGAAGTTCAGCCTTACTACTTACTTACTTAAGGTGGCGCTACAGTCCGTTGTGGACTTGGGCCTCAGTCAACAGGCTCCGCCAGCTAGCTCGATCCTTAGCTAGTCGTCTCCAGTTTTGCACTCCGAGTTGATTGAGGTCCTCTTCCACTTGAGTGCGCCACCTGAGTCGCGGTCTTCCTCTCCTCCTACGTCCCTCGGGAATAGTGTCGAAGGCTTTTCGGGCCGGAGCATTGGTGTCCATTCGCTCTAAATGACCGAGCCATCTGAGTCTCTGGACCTTGACCCTTCTGGCTAGG
>CAKKXW010000004.1:29641466-29658957 GCA_920937365.1 Sphaerophoria rueppellii | reverse complement strand
AAACCGAAGTATATTTTTTAGTTATGTGTACCGTACCGTACACGTTTTTTTTGTTTTATTTTTACGATGAAAAATGTTTGTTTCCATATAATAGTGATGAATACAAATAAATAAATTGATTCTCACAAAACTCATTTTTGTTTTATTTGGGACTTTTGTCCGATAGAAAATAAAATAAATTTAGGACACATAAAGAGGACTTCTGACTTCGCGACTTAATACTACATTACTTCCAAGCGAAATACTGCCAAATTCGTATTATTTCGTTTTCTTAATCGAAATAAAGCCAAATTTTCCGAATTCGGCCTTATTTGGTTTGGCGATATTTCACGTCACATATTCTAATATATGGCCATTCGTCACTTTAAAAAGCGTCATTTGGCCATTTGGCTAAATGACACAAAAAAATATGGTCAAATGACACATTGCCAAATCGACAAATGGCCATTTGGCCATGTGACACAATTGAAAAGTGTCAAATGACCATATTTTGAAATATGGCCATATGGCACATGGCCAAATGTCATGGCACCAATAAAACATTTATAAAAAAACAATTTTGTTCATGATATTTCTTTTTTATTATAAAGTTTGAACGTTGACAGTATGTGTGGAACACAACATTATTAAGATGCCACCACGCGAATTGTTGCCAGCATTGATTCTTTTGAAGTAATTTTCGACTACTTTTTGACACAATATTTGGCGGTATCTCAGCCATAATTTGACAAATGTTTGTTTTAAGTGTCCTACAGTTAAAGGCTTATCTTATCCATAAAAAAAAGTTGATCGCGGCAAATCGCATGATCTTAGTGGCCAGTTGATATCGCCACAACGAGAAATTACGCGGCCAGGAAATGTCTCTTGCAGTAAAGCCATATTTGCTCCAGTTGTGTGGCATGTGACATCGTTTTGTTGAAACCATATATTCTCCAAGTCGTATTCTTCAATAGGAGGCAAAAAAGTCGGTTATCATATGACCATAACGCTCCGAATTGACGGTGACAGTCGTTCCATCGTCGTTTTCGAAGAAGTAAGGTCCAATCATAACTCTTCCGGACCAAAGAGCGTACCAAACAGTGACTTTTTGTGGATGTTAGGCTAAAAACAAACCGAAGCGGAGAAAACGTTTGTTCGGTCTTCTCCGGACACAAGTCCATTGCTCTGAGGCCAAAGAAGACAAAAAGTCCCGGACAAAATTTCGACGCCTAAAAGTACACACCGTCTTAGGAAGAACCACACAACAAAGTGAACAAGACAAACAAACAGGTTTCGACAAACGGACATGTCGGTTGCTCATAGTTGGATTTGTATTTTTATTGCGATATTTCTTGTTGTACTTTGTTCAATTTGGTATGGATGTTGTTGAAATGGTGAAAAGAATTAAGAAAAAGAAGAGTTAAGAAAAACGTAGAGATTTCTTTTGTGTGGATGTTTGTGGTTTCAAAGAAGTGTGCATGAAAACTCGACTAAATTTTTTCGTATGCATACATATATATATATGTATTTAAATTGTATATACACATGTAATTCCAAAATTGCTTTTTATTATGTATTATTACAATAAAACGCATACCCTTGCAGTTAATCTGCTTTTTTGAGTTTGTATTACACGCATACTTTTACAGCTAACCTGCTCCTCAGCCTGTAGGCAAATGTCATTTTGACAGCAAGCTTTCCCATCTTGTCATAACCGATCAGTTATATCTAGTAGGGACGCTCTCCACGTGGTTCATTTTTGTTTACATTTTTGGATCCCGTTAGGTCTCACGTACACGATAAAATGTGTTTGTGCCAAACATCGAGGAATAAAGAAGCAAAATAAAAATCAAGATAGGGAAAATGCAAACTAATTTGTGTTTCGATTTTTTGTCTTGCGACAAGCAAACGTTTTGTCCGCTTCGGTTTGTTTTTAGCCTAATGGCCTTTCTTCAATTACTTGAGGATTCTCACTTCTCAGAACCCCTAATACGACAATTTTGCTTATTAACATACCCACCGAGTCCGAGTGAGAAATGTGCTTCGTCGCTGAAAAAAATTTTGTTCGAAACATCGCCGCCGTCCACCAACTGTTTTCAAGCAGCCATTCGACGTATCTACGACCGACGTTGTCAATGTTCAGCTGGCTTGAGTTGTAGGTTGAGCTGGACTTTATATGGATGTAGGTGAAGATCCAAATGGAAAATACGCCATAATGTAAATGTTTATGCCAGACTTTCAACTGAAAAAAAATTGGTTTCGCAAATTTGAAAGATGTCGAATTCCAGCCCTATACTTTGGAAACCGCAAAATGGATAGCCCGTTATAGAGATATGGTAAGTATAGCATTCGTAAAAAATAAGTTGAGATTTTGATCAAATATGACATTACGATTATAGAGAAGTCGAAAAAAGTTGGTCCGGCGATTCTGTCCGTTTGTCTGTCTGTAAACTCACTTATCGCCCTAACCACTGGTACGATTGACTTTAAACTTGAAAATTAGGGGTTGTGCAATTTCGCGTGGGTCATTTTTTGATTTTTTTTTTTTTGGATCAAAATTTAGGGTAGCCGTTTTACATTTTTGTCTCAAAAAACAAAGGTTAATGCAGGTGGCCATGGTTCAGAGGATAGAGTAGTTGATTGCTAAGCCAACGCTGCGGGTTCAAGCCCCAGTTTCGGCAATAAGCATTCTTTTTCTACAAAAATCGCCAGCTTATCTGAGGCCACCTGTGCGATAATTTGAGACAAATGTTGCCAATATCCTCTTCATGGCCCGATAACGATCACCATTGACTGTAACGGCCACTCCTTGCTAATTTTCGAAGAAAAATGGCCCAATTATGCCTCTGGACCAAAAATCGCACCAAACAGTGACTCGTTTTGGGTGTATCGGCTTTTCAATGTATGCGTGTGGGTTTTCTCTGCCCCAAATGCTACAATTTTGCTTGCTTGCTTGCTTCATACCCGCCAAGATCAAAATTATCTTCATCTTAAAAGATGATTTTTTTTTGGCAAAATCGGTATCTTCTGTCTTCTCAAAGTCGAAAGCGAAAACGCATTGGATGGTCAGTTGGCTTCAACTCCTGAGCCAATTGGACTTTGAATGGCGTCAAACCAGGGCCTTTATGCAAAATTGGTCTCAATGATGTCTCCGAAATGTTCAATTGTTGACAACGACGGTGAATTGATGTTGATGTCGCTTCACGCACACTTTCTGCCACAGCAGCAATATTCTCGGGTGTATGCACTGTTTTTGGCTTTTCACGCTTTCGTTTATCGATGAGGATGCCAGTTTCTTTCACTTTTTTCACAAGATAACGAACATACGGAGCTGACGATGGTTCTCTTCTTCCAAAATCCGTACACAATTTTCGCACACATTCTGCAACATTACCATGATTTTCAAAGTAATGTCGCAATATTTCCCAGCGTTGTTCAAGCGTATATACAAGAAAAACCGTTATATGGCGGAAACTTTAGTATTGAGTCAACACTGTGGGGGAATTTGTCCAATAATTTACCCCAGTTTGGGCCTTAAACGTTTGCATCTTCTGTCTAAATTTCAGCGGGCGGGGTCGTATATTATAGTAGAAGGTCAAAGGTGAACTAAGAAAGTGATTTTAACATTTTTTATTATTTTACCGAAATTTAAACGCTCATAACTCCCAAACTAAGCGTGAAAGTGAAAAACGGTTATCATTTTCGTGTTTCTCGATTTCTATTCCATAAAAATCCGTTTAATTTTTTCTCGGAATGTTTAGTTTTATTTCTCCACTTCTCGATAGGTAAACGCGTTTAAAAATAAAATTCAACTCCTCTTATATTTCCAAAAGCTGGTCACACCAGGCAAGCACCAAAGAGCACCTCATCGCTGGCGCATCATATGAACAATGCAATTACAACAAATCATACAAAACCAGTCTCATATCAAAACAAAAGACCTGATAAGCGAACTACATAGTCAAGTTTTCAAGTTCGATGTTCGATTCGAAGATTCTAATCCCCACTCCTGGACACAACACAACAAATGGTACTAAAAGCTTCAACAAGATTTTGCTTCTCTGATCTCTGCAAAACTTCTGAGGTAGACAAAAATTTTTAATAAACTTTTAAATTCAACCCAAGTCGAAGTTAGTTGAGTTCGAGTCGCGCTTCTGTTCAAGTCAATTTATAAATCGTGTGCCGATCATATTTCGCGTGTGGGTATATCTCAAAGATAGAATTTACAACCAATAAAAAGAAATCAGTTAAAAGTCATGAGTAATTCAAAAATCTTCTACTTGGTTGCTGTTGCATCGTTGGTGCTCATCGGCCTAGCCACACAGGCCAATAGTCAAGGTTTGTTTATAATTTTGTCGATTTTTTTTTTCATTGTCTGTAACCACTTAATTATTTATTTACGTTATTTGCTTGCAAATTAATCGATTTTCAATTTTCATTGTGATTTCGTATTGAATCCATGACGAATACGCCTTGAGTAAATTTAGATATTACGTGAGCATCGTTTGATGGGAATAGTGGCATTGTTGGGGAATGAAGTTATGGGAGGAGCATCAGATAGAATTCATTGACAATAATCTTAGTTCTGCGAAGTTCCGTCTTGCAAAATCAGAATTTTTGGAAAATCCAGTCGGATTAAATGTTAAGAATATTTTATAATCAAACGGGTTGAGTGGGTATCATGACTAGTTTTGCTGTAGACTTTTTTGTGTATTTGTCTTCATTAAGAATAGAACCCAACCGTGCGTGATTATGAATTGAATAATTTAATTGTTTAAAAAAAATGAAAACAAAAGAGGTAAATGCCTTGGAAAATGCTTCTGGGAAAATCCCATAACACCGGGGAAAAACATTCTTATAATCATCCATAAAAATCATAAATAGATGCTAATTGGTAGTAGTGAATAACCACTTCAAGAATGTTTATACTTCAACTATTTTGTGCTTGTTGGGGTGTTTGGTTTACGGATTCGGCTATTTCCAAGGAAATGTATGCTTTTAATTGCAAATCAGAGGAATATGCATGCTCGATGAATGGAACCTCAGCATTGTTTGCCCGATATGCTGTCTTCGACGAAGGACATCCAACACCGACGACACGGACAGAACGTCACAATAGACTCATACAACTTCGTGTTAGTGGAGGAGTTTGTCTACCTAGGCTCTGCTATTAACACGGGCAATAACACCAGCGCCGAGATCAGAAGAAGAATAACTCTTGCTAATTGCTTTTTCTTTGGGCTAAGAAAGCAATTGAGTGGAAAAGCCCTCTCTCGAGCAACTAAGGTAAAATGGTACAACACCCTCATTATCCCAGTCCTGCTGTATGGTGCAGAAGCATGGACCCTGACAAAATCGGATGAAAGTGCCTTAGGCTGTTTCGAGAGGAAAGTTCTTCGGGTCATCTTTGGGCCCGTGTGCATTGAAGGGGAATGGCGAAGAAGATGCACCTAGTCAGAAGGGTTAAGGTCCAGAGACTCAGATGACTCGGTCATTTAGAGCGGATGGATACCAATGCTTCGGCCTGGAAAGCCTTCGACACTATTCCGGAGGGACGTAGGAGGAGAGGAAGACCTCGACTCAGGTGGCGCACTCAAGTGGAAGAGGACCTCAATCAACTTGGAGTGCTAAACTGGAGACAGCTAGCTTGGGACCGAGCTGGCTGGTGGAGACTTATTTAGTCATTGAGGCCCAAGTCCACAACAGACTGGAGCGGAAAGTAAACAAGTCTTTAAAACTTTCATCGGTCTATAGTTTCGCAACAAAACTTCGTCCTTCACATCGATTTGCAAGTTCCTCGACATAATATTATTTTTTGACGGGGAATCCACAATTCCAATGAAACATTTACATATATTTTAATCAGTGTTTAAAGCGTGTACTATCAATGCATTACCTAATTTGAATTCCCCAACCCTTATCAATACGAAAGCTTCTGGCCATAATTACGGTCAAAGTGATAAGCTATTCTGAGAACATCAATAGTTAAAAAATAAACAAGATTTAATCTCGAGCTGAGGTTAAAGCTAACTTTAAATCTTATTTAGACATTTTAACACTTCGTTTGCAATTTTTATTACAAGGTTAATAGCCACCTATTGCTTCAATACAATACAATGGCGCGCCATGGTTTAGGTGGTTTACACTCATCAAGAATTCTCTGAGTGAGTGTGAAGAACGGCTGACTTGAGAAGCACATTTTTCTTGACAGTTTGATATTCTTGGAAGTATTTTCAGCTCTTCCTAAGTGGCAGTACCTACTCGTGAAAGATGAAATAAACCCACGAGTCGAATTCGAAACAATAGGCACGCTCTGCATAACAGCCACCGCGCATAACCACAGCACCACGGGCGTTACTTATCTTATAGGCAAATGATCATCAAATATTGTCAAATCTATATGTGTCCCATAAGCGGAAAAAATTCGATCAGTGGTTTAACATACACAACTCATTTTACTCATATTGTTATTCAAAATTCCAAGCCCTTGGCCTTTTTGAGTCCATGAAAGATAAGAAAGGAATGCTATGATCGGGCTCTACTCATGTAACAAGATTGTGGGTAGAAATTGGGGACCAAACCCAAACTAATCATGTGGATGTACACTGCCATTGTCAGATCGATTTTTACCTATGGCAGTTTGGTTTGTTGGAAAGCTCTGGAGACATCCACGAATTTAAAAACCCTAACCAAAGTACAAGCCATTAGCATTAGTACAAGTAGTGTGATGAGGACTACCCCAACCGCGATCTTAGAAGCAGTCCTCAGTCTCTCCCCATTGATCAAGAATCAGCAGCAAATAGCGCCCTTCCACTCAGACTGACCAGTATCTGAAGAACTGCCAGGCAAAAGCTTGCTGAGCTTTCTCAAGACCCTTTAATGGCTAGACGATAGGTTGATTATTATTTTTCTGGATGTTACAACACTTCAGTTTTAAAGTTAGAACCAATTTTGATGAAATTTTCACAATAGGACACTTTTTTTTGGTAATCCGGAATTGGTTCACAGAACTGCCCGATTCCGGATACCAAACGAACATGCAAACACATTTTTTTTTTGCTTCTAATGGTTGATTGCTCATGTATTTGAAACCTCATTGCAAACCTCACGGGTACGTATGTGCAAGTGTGTGCATGTATGCATGATTCTGTTTTTGATTCCGACTTCAAATTCCGAATCGTTTTTGTGTTCTTTTCAGTTCAAGAACTGTCATCATGTGCCAAGTGAATGAGTTCAGAATCGTTTGGAACGGTTCAGGACGACCAAAAAATAACGCTATTAAGTAAGAACTAAACCGAAAATTTCAAACTTTTTCGAAAGAAGAGAATGCCTGTCTTGCTTCTAATATTTTGTCGTACAGCTCGTAATTTTAGTGGCGGGTAACTTACTTACTTACTTATGATGGCGCTTCAGTCCAGGTCAGACCAGGGCCTCACTCAACAAACTTCTCCAGCTAGCTCGGTCCCTAGGTAGCTATTCTCAGTTTCGCACGCCAAGTTGGTTCAGGTCCTCTATCACCTGTGTGCTCCACCTGAGTCACGGTCTTCCTCTTCTGCGACGTCCTTCTGGGTTGGATTCGAAGACTCTACGAGCCGGAGCATTATTTTCTATTTGCTCAACATGACCCAACCATCCAAGTCGTTGGACCTTTACTTTTCTGGCTAGATCAGTGTGGCTGTACAGATCGTACAGTTCTTGGTTGAATCTTCGTCGCCATTCTATATTCTCAGGACCAAAAAGCACTCGAAGAATTTTTTTCTCGTGCTCCCTTTTTTCTTTCTGAGAAGTTTATTCTCCTCTCTCCTTTTCTACTCAGAAAGCTAACAAGCTGCTCGTGCCCTTCTTTGCAGCGCCGCTTTGTTTGCCTCTTGTTAAGCTGCATGTGCTCGCCATGAGTGCCGGCAAACCATGGGTTTCGTTGTGGTGGCCGTGTAAAACCTAGCACTTCAGAGGCGGCATCTCTGATGGCTGCTTGGCAGTGTTGCCACTGGTTCTCTATATTTTGTGCTGGCAGCAAAGGACTTCTGAAGAGATTTTCGAAGACACGATTGGAAAAGGATCTAGCAATCTCTTGCGATTGTAGCCGTTTGACGTCGAATTTCCTCCTAGCATTTTCGCATGTTGGCCTTGATCGGGATATCCGCATTCGTACCTTGGCTACAACAAGGTCGTGGTCCGAGTCGATGTTGGCACCTCGGAATGTTCGGAAATCTTGCATGCTAGAGAAGTGTCGTGCGTCGATCGCAATGTGATCAATCTGGTTGACGGTTGATTGGTCAGGAGATTTCATTGTTCCCTTGTGGATATCGGGATGTGGGAATCGCGTACTTGCTACCATTACGTTCTCGCCCCGCAGCGAAGTTGATTAGCCTAAATCCGTTATCGAAGGTGGTGTCGTGTAGCTATGTCGTCCGATTATTCCCCCAAAGATTTCTTCTCTACCCAGCTAAGCATTAAAATCTCCAAGGACGATTTTAATGTCATAGCTAGGACATTGCTCATAGGTCTTGTCGAGCAGCTCGTATAGAACCTGTCTTTGGTGTCATCATCCTTTTCTTCAGTGGGGGCGTGAGCGCAGATGAGGCTGATGTTGGTGAATTTAGCCTTGATACCGATTGTCGTGATGCGCTCATACACTGAGTTGAAACTCAAGACCTTCCTCCTGAGTCGTCGAGTCCCAACTACAAATCCACATCCAAATAGACGCTGATTTTGTTCCCGGTAGCAGTCGCTGTAGTAAATATCGCAGATGTTCATTTTATGTAGGTCCGGACCATCGATCCCATCGCATTTCTTGGATGGCAGTTATATATGCTTTCTAGCAGTGAAGGGCTTCCGCTAGTTGTTCAGCTGCACGTGGCCAGTTAAGGGACTTAACATTCCAAGTGCAAAACCGAAATTCGTTGTCTTTAAATCGTTTGTGTCGGTCATCATCATTAATTCCGTCCGAATCCGAGGCTTGTTGGTGTTTCGGAACCATGTCTTCTTTATGTGGCTAGGCCCTAGGCAGTCACCCCGATGCACAACCCCCAGCATGGAGGGCCAGGTCTTTAGTTTAACTCTAAGATGAAAAGCCGGCCAAACCGCTCTTTATAGGCCTGAACGGCGAATATGTCGTAGTAGCCTTTATAACGTGTTCACTAAGTAGTTCACACTGACTGGAAAAGGAGGCATGCCCTAGTGGACACATACCTCCTCCCCCTCTCTCTCTTTGCTGCCACCAACAACTTCCCACTGGGGTTCGAACCCAATTTTCGGTTGAAGGTACTGGGCAATCGATGTTCACCACGGGGAGGTGGAGAGTAGGGGTTGATAGACAGAGGTTTCTGTGCACGCTTGTGCCCTATTTAATGCACGTGTCTACCCTTCGAACATCGAAATATCTAAGTATTAAAGTCAAAATTTTAATGGGATGAATTCTACTTTGCACTGCGTAGTAAGTGCTTTCAAATTGACGTTCAAAATTTACATTTTCATATAGGAACTTCCCAAGTCCTGTCTAAACAGGGGGAAAAATATGTTTGCTAAATAAATAACTGAATAATTAAATACATTGTTAACTACTAGTTCATTGCTACTAGAAATGTATTTCCCAGATATTATGGAAATCGATTCAATTTGTTCCACCATTCAAGTTGTGTCATCGTTTTGTTTATTAATATCTCTTATCTAACAGTTAATACCGAGACCACCAGGAGAAAGAATGAGAATATTTCATCGAAGCAGAGTCTATACAAAAAACAACTTTTTTACTCTATCTTCAGAAGAGATCTTCTCTATGGAAATATTTAGACTTTTTTTACTGGAACCAGTTTGACATATGGCGTCTTCGTCTGTCAGTAAACAAAAAATATTGATCTCTGCTATTTTGTTGAACTCTAGAAATAACTGTAAATCAAAAATGAGAGAACATAATTAAGATGTTCAACATTAATAACTACTGTCAATTTTCGTGTTCGTTGGATCTTCAACAATTAAGGTTACTGTCAAAACGATCACTCCCGCCCGTGGGACATTTTTATTGCTAAAATTTTGTTCTAAACCGGATTTGCTAAGAATTCAGACATTCGCTTGGCATGGCAGTGTCAGGCACAAGTGATTCAGGAATACACGAATGCTTGACTTTGAGTTCAAACTTGCAAAACCAGATATAAGCTGCGATAAGTAATTGTTAAGAAGAAGTATAGAAACTAATGTTGTTGCAGATAAATGTTTTTCCTACGCAAAAAGTGGTTGTTTATCTATAACTCCGATGGCTTCCATTAATTTCCGGATGAGGCCATTTGTTGTAGAATTTATTGGTAAATAGTGATCAGGTTCAAGTTGCATCCAAGAGGATATTCAGATAATGAATGATAGAAGCATTTATAGCGTTTGTCATGTTTTTATCAGTCTCGTAAATGGAAGATGTCAGAAACTGGTATCATTTGAACACACATTTAATAGTGTCCGCATGAAATTCTGACATTTTTAAAACCTATTCATTTATAATTCAAGATAAAAAGAAAACAGGCACAGCTGGAATATTACAATAAATTGAGAACAATGAACTATGACGTCTTAAACAAATAAGCTTCGCCAACTGAATATTCTTTAAATGATTTCTTTCTCAAACTGGTTGGACTAAGAGAGTAAAAAAGCATTCAAGAATTGTATATTAACAGGATATGTATGAATTGCTAAATGCTTAGGGTATCCGGAATGTAATGGAAAGCAACTTGTTCATCATTAACTTAAACGGTTCAATAATTGCCCGCAACATAGGAATCTAAGAAACCCACCAATGTTTTGGAATGTAATAGTTTTCTATAAGAATATCGGTCAAGAACCCTAGAGTGTATGTCCATTAAAGGCAGGGAGGGTATATGCTCCTCTTGGAGTTGTGAAGGGCAATATCCCTCTCTCCTAAAGCACTCATTGTGTCTATGGCATAATAAGGGTATACAAACCCATTGAGTGTGTGCTTAAAAATAAATAGAGTGGCGCGACAGCTCTTGAAGAGCCAAGGCCTAAGTGGCTTGCTCTCATCAACAATTCCCTGGGTGTGTGTGGAGAATTGAGGGGACCTACAATTTAACGCCGATTCCTAACCGCAAAGTTGAGAAGCACCCTTTCATTACAGATTGATACTCTTGGAAGTTTTGTTAGTTCTTCGCAAGAGGTAGTGCCCGTGAAAGATGAAATAAAAACTATGGACGCGATCAGGACTCGAACCCATGACGTTCTGCTTAGCAGCTAATGCCCCTAACCACTAAGCTACGGATACTGTGCTTATTATAAACAAAAGTCCACATCAGAGGCAAATCATAGGTGGAACAGTTTATAGAGTTGCGTTATATCTAGGAATATCTGGCCCACCTATAACAAACCAAAATCAATCAAGGAAACGGTTCCACACTTTTTCTGCCATTGCCCGGCCTTGGCTAGGAAAAGAGCACTCCACTTAGGTAAAGAATCGTCCAAGCGGAGGTTCTGGCAGTGACAACAGCTGATAAAAAGGTATCAATGATGGCGACACTACAAGCTGATATCACCTTTAACATTGATAGCCAAGCGGCAATAAAAGCCATTACTGCAACTAAGGTAAAATCAAAGCTTGTTTCATGCTGCCGCGAAGAGCTTAGGTTTCTTGGCGCACAGCACAACATTAGACTCTGCTGGGTCCCACGCCACAGCGATATACTAGGCAACGAGAAAGCCGATGAATTAGCAAGATTAGGGTCAACGCTTGACGTAGGCCAAGCTAAGCTATTCAGCACACCTACCTGTTATTTAAAACAGGAAATCTTAAAAAGAATAACTATCTCGAGCCATGAAAGGTGGAACCTCCTTGACACCTGTGGCACTACAAGAAAGATCTGGGCCCTGTTTTAACAAACAAAGAACGGAAAGAATTATGCAGCTACACAAGGGATCACTTCGATCTCTTGTAAGCATAATTACCGAACATAATCTGTTAGGTTATCATATGAACAAGGTGAGAATCTGTTCAGATGATCTATGTAGAGAATGCGGTGACGAGGAGGTGCATCAAGACACTTCGCACTTTCTGTGTCACTATCCCGCACTCTCCCACCAAAGGAAGAAATTGTGCGGCAACTATTTCTTCGGGGATTTAGAAGAACTCTCTAGTACACCAGGTACTAACATTCTGAACTTCGTCAAAGCATCTAAATGACTTGAATAACTGAACACATTGGTTTTTCTTATAAGCTTGAGTAGCAATACTCACGGGTATAACAATGGATCTGTATTGTTCCAAGTGTGACGGTAACGACATCAACTGTCAGCCCCTTAACCTTTACCTAACGTAGGTAAAGAATTCTTCAACGGTATTGAGGAACTCTCAGTATTTAAGATCAAAGACATGATCTGATACCTCAATAACACAAACTGGCTTAAGCACCCCCCTTATCTCTCCTAAGTTAGATGGCACTATGAGACAAGAGGCCGTTAGGGAGATTAATACTACAGTATGTATAGGATTGTACGTGCGAAATGAACATCCGTCCTTACCCATCCCAATCTTCTTAGAATCTCGTGAGGTATAATATCAAAACGGCGCACTCAGCGCTAATTGTGTGCTACACGGAAGTGGGACAGCCATTTCTTCCTACCTACCTACCATTTTCATAAAAATCAGTTTTACAAGTTTCTTTTAAAATGATACGTATCCGCCGTAGTGAATGAAACATGTTTTTTTACTTACTTATTTACTTACTTACTTTAGGTTGCGATTCATTCCAGGTCCCTAGATAGCTGTTTCGCATGTTAAGAGGTTTTCCACCACCTAGGCCACCACCTAAGCCTTCTTCTTTTGTGACATGCTTCTAGTTTATTGCCTTTCTTTTGGTAATCCGAAAGTGGTACACAGAATTCTCCAACTCCGGATACTAGACGAACATGCAAACAAACCTTTATGCTTTTAGTGGTTCCTGACCTTAGTTCTTAGTTTTTGTTTTTGAATCTAAGTCTCCATTCTCCATTAATGCAGAACGCGGCCAAAAATCACGAGAAGAATTTATTTTCTCGAAAAAACTGCAAGCAAAATATGTGGGACGTTGTATCCGCATTCCATTTTTGTAAGTTTTCAGGATTTAGAAACGGAAAATGGAAATTGGGAATAGTAGCATGATGTTAGTGATTTGATGTTCTTTTGGAATCATAAGAGTTGTGCACGGTATGAAAAAGATGAAAAAAAGTGAAGGGTAACATTTTCTCTACGAGATATACTCGCGCATCCTGATAGAAGGCTAAAAGACCTTTTTTCTCGTACATCATTTGAGGTGGACTTCCTGAGAATCGCTGGAAATATTCTGAAGGCAGAAAACGAAAGAAATTATTTGTTGGCATTATTTTTTGACTAAAATTGCGTCTATGTTGACGTTTGCTCCAAGACGTCGATGTTAGTAGTCCTTTCTTGTCGACAGCATTAACTTGGTCTTGCCCTCGTTAACTGCTAAACCCATCTTCCTGGCTTCTGTCTCAAGGCTCACAAACGTTCCACTGACATCACGCTGTTTTCTTCCAATTATGTCAATGTCGTCTGTGTATCCTAGTAGCTGGACGGACTTTGGAAAGATTTTGCCTCTGGTGATGACGTTGAAGCTTTGCTCAATCTTTTCAAGAATGATGTTGAAGAAATCGCATGACAACGCATCGCCGTGTCTAAAACTTTGTTTGACATCAAAAGCGTCCGTTAGGTTTTTTCCGACCACGATGGAACAGCGTGAATTTTCCATTGTCATCTTACACATACGGATGAGTTTTACTGGGATTCCGAAACTAGACATTGCTCTATATAATTGGTCTCTGTAAATCGATGAAAAGGTGGTAGGTATCGATTTGAAGTTCCTGGGTCTTCTCCAAGATCTGCCGTAGGGTGAATATTTTTGATCGATGGTGGACTTTCCGGGTCTGAAGCCACACTGATAAGGACCTACCAGGTTATTGACAAAAGGCTTCAAACGTTCACCCACCACGGCAGACAAGATCTTTTAGGCGATGTTAAGGAGACTTATACCTCTGTAGTTGGTGCAGTTCAGGGGATCTCCTTTTTGAGGATCGTGCATACGAAGCTGAGGTTCCATTCATCGGGCATGCTTTCTTCCGACTAAATTTTGCAGAGAAGCTGGTGCATGCTCCTAACCAAATCATCTCCGGCTGCTTTGTACAGTTCGGCGGCTAGCCCGTCTGTTCCAGCGGCTTTGTTTGGCTTTAGTTTAGATATCGCTATCTTCACTTCCTCCATGTCGGGTGGGTGGAATTGTTGGCCTTCTGCACCCAAATTGAATGCTTCTCTATTGCTGACGGAGTTTTGGTCGTCATTGCCATTATACAGCTTGGAAAAGTGGTCTTTCCATATCCTCAGCACTGACTGCGGTTCAACTACGATGTTCCCATGATGGTCTCTACAGGCTTCAGTTCGGGTTGTATAAGCCCTGGAGGTTTGTTTCACCTTTTTGTAGAACTTTTGAACCTCGTTCCTGTTGTGACATCCCTCTATCTCTATTGCGCCTCCGATGTTGACATGAAGGCTGTGCAGTGTGCACATTAGGCCTGTACCACATAAAATTATTTCTCTCAGATCTCAATGTCACTTTGAATGAAGCAAATCATCTGGTAATACTCAGTTCTCATTGAGATAGTTACGGTTATCTTACAAATTGTTGTTGTACATATCTCAGTCACGTCAAAATAGCTGAGTGAGAAGAGAAATTGAATCCAAAATATTTTCATCTCAGAGATCTCACAGAAAAAAATCTCAGTTCTCCGCTGACATTTTTGTTCCACTTAAAAATCTTTGAGAACTTAGTGAGATGTTGTTAGGTGGAACTGATGGTTGGATGTTAATGTCGTTTTCCATTGAACGTCCAGAAGCATTCCGAGGAGTCCAGAAGTCTTCTGAAACCATTCTATTGAACTGACTTTGACAGACGAAATCCTTCTGAGATATGAAGAACTCTTCCGTTTTGAAAACAGAATCGTCCGGTAGCGAAGAATCACACAAACATTACGTATGTATCACTCATTCTCAAACGCAGAGAATTTTTTCAGTTTTTTTGACAGCTCCGGTTCACAGTATGACAAGCACCGAAGCCCTCGAGGCTGGTTACATCGAACAAACCTAAGGAAAACGCATTACAGATACAGACGTGAGGTTTCTGCACCTTCGTGTTCCGTAATAAATTCAAATAAATATTTTATAAAAATAATCTTAAAAAGTTCCTTCACCTCTTATCCTCTCTCAAAAGCTTCAAGCATTGACATTCCATAAACCAAACCCTAAAAACAATAATTACAAAAATGTTTTAAAATCCAAACGGATTATATCCGCAGCTCTGCTCTGTGTGGGCGTCAAACTGATTTGAATACGACGAGACACGAGATGTTGAGTCTATTCAAATTTGTATTCCCTCTCCTTTCACCAATGACTACCATCGAACACACGGTACCGACAGCAGAAGCAGATATGTTTCCATTTTGTCATAAATCACAGAATTTCTTTAAAAAAGTTGAGTATGTTGAAAGGCCTTCCTTCAATGATGCATTAGGTTTAGAGTCAATGATCTATCATCAAATATCAACAGCGTTGGTACGAGTATGTACCTACTACCTAGTTAAAGTGTTCACATGCTACACTCAATATTTCAATTACCAGCTTAAGATTACCAATGCAGAGGTTTTATTAAAAGCAAACATTCGAAAACTTGCCCTTGATTGGATATCTCAAAGTCTCAGCTTACGAGTAGGTTCAAGATATTCAAGTTCATGGCCGGTTATGCACACTCCCAGTCCAAGTAGTCCAACAAGCTTAGGCTTTTGATGATTCACAGAATCACGCGCCGCTGGCTGCTGGCCGCTGCGTTTATTCACAATTTTTTAATGTTCGTTTTTTTTTATTTACAGGGCCTGCAGTCACAGACATCTGCCTAGGTTGCATCTGCGAGGCGATAAGCGGATGTAATCAAACCAAAGCCTGTAATGGAGATGTATGCGGTCTGTTCCGTATCACCTGGGCCTACTGGGCCGACGGCGGTAAGCTGACATTGAACGGCGAATCATCACAATCGCAAACAGGTAATATAAATTTTAATTTCATGACATGACCATCACGGAGTTCTTGGGAAGATATTAATTCTCTGTTTCACTTCTCATTGTAGCTTTCCAGAACTGCGTTAACGACCCCTATTGTGCTGCCAATACAATCCAAAACTATATGCAAAAATTCGGACAGGACTGTAATGGAGATGGCCAAATTGATTGTTACGATTATGCTGCTATTCACAAGCTGGGCGGTTATGGTTGCCAGGCTGGTTTAACTGGAACGTACGCGACTAAATTAAATCAGTGTTTGGCTGCTTTTACTCCAAGCGGTTAGGAAACTGAGCGAAGCAAAAGGAAGAGAAGAAAGAAAACTGTCTGACAAAAAGTGTGCTGATTTTAAGGATATTCGAAACGCTTAAATGAAATTTGTGTTTATTTTAATTGATTTAATAAAAGATTAGAAACAAGATGTTGGTATGCGTGTTTTGTACCAACTTAACTTAAAAAAAAAAAAAATCGCATGATATCGACGTAATTCAGAATCAGAAGATAGGTTGTGGAGAGAAACCCTTTGTTATAGCCATTTCTCATTTTTTTTTCAGTTGATAGAAATTAATCTTTTGAACATATCACTGCAATTTTTCAACAATTCTCCGCCAGATCTGTGCATCGGGAGTTAGAGGTTTGTTCGATGTACGCTCTGGGTGGCTCTGTGGCACTCTGATTTCGAACTGAGCTGTTCGATGTCTCTCTTTTTTCGCTCCGGTGCATTTCCTTTCCATCGCGTTCGATGTGTATTCTGTGCTCGCTCCGAGAGCGCTCTGAATCGCCCCAAGTTTTTTTCGGTGTGAGAATTTCGGAGCTGTTCGAATCAGCTGTTGCTATACAACAAAGGAAAAAAAACAGAGCACTACTAAAGCGAGAAACAGATTGAACCAGCAACAACAACAGCGGCGGCCATTGTTTTAGATCCCATGTATTTAAATCTTTCGACACAGATTAAACCAGCACCAGCAACGTCAACAGCGTCGTTTGGTCAAAGTCCTAAATTTGCTGTTGCTGGTCCATTGCTGACAAATTTCCATGTACGAAAATCAGAAATGACTGTCATTGATTGGTTATTATTCTTAGACGTCCCTGGTGGTAATGTGTTTGGAAAATATTTGCTGGCCAGCGTGCTGTTTGCTGTTGACGGCGCTGGTGCTGTTGCTAGTTTAATCTGTTTCACGCATAATACTGTAATATTCGGCTTGGTCCGACAATTAAAACTTATTCACTTTTTAAATAAAACACAAATTCACTTTATTTAAATCACTCACAAACTTATTTATTCAACACTTTCAATTATTACTTTCAAACACAGTGTCTTTACTTTATAGCAGTTCACATTCAATTGATTCATTTTCGACACCAAGCGGGTATTTATATAACTCAAATAATTTCGAGAAACTACTAGGTTCTAGTA
>CAKKXW010000004.1:29604177-29624769 GCA_920937365.1 Sphaerophoria rueppellii | reverse complement strand
GACGCTAAGATGATACTATAAGGGAACAAATAAAGACGTCCGTAGACAGGAACAAGCTACTGGAACTCGGTCGACAAATTGGAAAGTTATTTTGAAGGCTTTAAGTAAGGACGACAACCGAGAGAGTTGTAGGAGCTAGACTGCGAAGAGTATGAGAGAGAAAAGAGGACTCTTCGGCCGCGATGAGAGAGGAGAAAGCGAGCATCTCGAGTGCTCGTCCCCGGGATGAGACATTACACTCGGCAAATCTATTCTATTAATAGAAAAAGTACTAGATGATTGTTTTGTTCGATTCGAACATTTTACAGAGTACGAATTCATACACGAATCGAATATCAGATTCGAATCGGATTGGCTTTCAAAACGCATTACAGAGTAGGGCCCCTGCTCGTGAGCTCTACGAGCGAAAGAGGAGAGAGTAGCGCCGGCTTCTCAGGAGAAAAGAGAGAGTATGAGAAGCGTCAGATCGAGGATGTTGAGAGAGCCAACAGCAGGAATGAATTTCGGAAGTTTTATTGAAAGGTTAAACAGCTGGCTCAAGGTCATCGAACAAGGACAGATGCCTGCAGAAATAAACAAGGGAATATCATAGTAGAATCGCAGTCAATGCTAGGGATTTGGAAAGACCATTTCTGTAGATTGTATAACGGCGACGACGAACAAAACACCGCCGTCAGACAGGAGCCTTTCATCGGACACGATGATAGCCAACAATTCCGTGAACCCGACCTAGAAGAAGTGAAAACCGCAATATCACGGCTGAAATCCAACAAAGCCGCTGGAGCAGATGGACTAGCTGCAGGCGACGAGCATGCACAAAATCATCTGTAAGATATGGTCAGAGGAATGCATGCCCAATGAATGGAACCTCAGCATTGTTTGCCCGATCCTGAAAAAGGGAAATCCTCTAAACTGCGCCAACTACAGAGGAATCAGTCTACTTAACATCGCCTACAAGATCCTCTCTGCCGTAATATGTGAACGTTTGAAGCTTTTCGTCAACAATCTGATTGGTCCTTATCAATGTGGCTTCAGGCCAGGAAAGTCAACCATCGACCAAATTTTCACATTGCGGCAGATCCTGGAAAAGACCTCCAAATCGATACCCACCACCTTTTCATCGATTTTAAGGCCGCGTATGACAGCATCTACAGAGACGAACTGTTCTAAGCTATATAGTGCAGAACTCCAACGTCAACACCAGAGGCACTATCTTCCAAAAGTCTGTTCAACTTCTCGCGTACACCGATGACTTTGATTTAATGGGAAGAACAGAGCGTGATGTCAATGGCGTCTTTGTGAGAATTGAGACAGAAGCGGCAAAAATGGGTTTAGCGGTAAATGAGTGAAAAACGAAGTATATGCTGTCTTCGAGGAAGGAAACCCAACACCGACGGCTCGGGCAGAACGTCACAATATACACATATAACTTCGAGGTAGTAGAGGAGTTTGTCTACCTAGGCTCCGCTATTAACACGGGCAATGACACCAGCGCCGAGATCAGACGAAGAATAACTCTTGCTAATCGCTGTTTCTTTGGGCTAAGAAAGCAATTGAGTGGAAAAGCCCCTCTCGAGCAACTAAGGTAAAACTGTACAACACACTATTCCCGAGGGTCGTAGGAATAGAGGAAGACCGCGACTCAGGTGGCGCACTCAAGTGGAAGAGGACCTCAATCAACTTGGAGTGCAAAACTGGAGACAACTAGCTAAGGACCGAGCTAGATGACGGAGACTGTTGATTGAGGCCCAAGTCCACAATGGACAGTAGCGTCACCTTAAGTAAGTAAGTTACTTGGAATGTTAGGTCCCCTGGTTTGACGATGAGTGCCGGCGAGCACATGCAGCTAAACAAGAGGCATACAAAGCCTGTAGAGACCACCATGGGAACATCGTAGTGGAATCGCAGTCAGTGCTGAGGATATGGAAAGACCACTTTTCCAAGCTGTATAATGGCAATAACGAGCAAAACTCCGTCGCAAAATGTCGAGCGAGCTAATGACCAATGAGAAGCAAGACCAGTCAAGAAGACGCAGTCCCAGCACGCCCCCAGCACAGAAGTGGTAGAAAGAGCCATCCAAAAACTAAAAAATAACAAGTCCGCGGGGTCGGATGGCATACCTGCGGAACTCTTTAAATATGGAGATGTTTTGATGAACTGCATGCACCAGGTCATCAACAAAGTGTGGGAGGAAGAATGCATGCCCACAGACTGGTCGATAAGCTCCATATGCCCCATCATCATGCAAAAACTACCGTGGTATATGCCTGCTTAATGTTGCATACAAAATCCTATCGGCACGTACCAGTGTGGCCTTAGGCCAGGCAGATACACAACGATAGACCAAATATTCACACTGAGGCAGATCCTGGAAGAGACCAACGAATTTCAAGTCGAAACCCACCACCTTTTCTGCTACTTATGATAGCATCCACCGCCAAGAGCTTATGCGCAATGTCTGAATTCGGTATCCCGAACAAACTGATCCAGCTGTGACGCTAAACAATACGCAGTGCATTGTGCAAATGGGTAACAGCTCATCCAAGTGGTTTCAAACATGCGAAGAGTTTAGATAAGGAGATACGCTGTCATGTGATTTCTGAAACATAGCCCTGGAGCAGATAGAGCGCAAGACTGGTGTGAGCACTATCTTTAAAAAATCGACCCAGCTCCTAGGCTATGCTGTCGACATAGACATCATCTGTCGAACCATCAACCGCGACGGTTGACTTTTTCCTTTCAAATAATTATCTAACGTCACTATTGATAGCAGCAATTGGTAGTTAAGGAGTTCACCTACCTCGGAACAAACATCAGGCCCACAAACGACACTTAAGTAGAAAGACGACGAAGAATTACCCTAGCGAACCGCTGCTACTTCGGTCTGGCAAAACAACTGGGTTCAAAAATCCTCACTCGAAAGACGAAGTGTCTGCTATAAAAGACTTTGATTTTACCAGTCCTTTGCTACTGCGCGTCGAGTGCTGTACGATGGAAGCGGGAAAATGGTACTGGACGCTTTCAAAGGAAACTTCTTCGACGGATTCTCGGTCATATATGCGACGATGACGAATGAAGAAAAAGGTCCCACCGTAAGAGCTATACCAAGATGTAGTATGTAGTCCAGTTAGCAAATAAAAGAGGTATACATTAGCTCGAACAAATCGAGCGAATAAACGACAACGCTCCAGCCAAGAAAATCATTTCCTCGCAAGTTCGAGACGACAAAGAATACCGAACCTATGGTACAAGGACCAAGTGACTGCGGATGCCAGAGCGCTTGGTTTTGGTGAATGCAGAGTGCTTTCGAGGGACCCGATGGAAGGCTGCAATGTCATAGACTGAGTTCCTTCATAGATTGGGATCCGGTTAAGTGAGACGTATAATTTCCAAAAGAACCAGATTTATTAAAAATTACTTTTATTATTAGCGCATAACAAAAATGTAGCTCATGAAAAAAAAAAATACAACTTCTCTTAACTTAAAACCATCACTTCGTTCGACTCCATTTGATAACGAATTCCCTTAAACTACAAACAGCAACAGTGGCGCTCGCCTCTGCCTTTGCAACGGCTAAACTCCGACAGAACTTCTCAAAACTTTCGGCCCCATCAGCTCCATTCGCGTTGATGCTTGCCACAGAAACGAACAATTCCTCCCCGTACAACTTCTGTGCGCAGCCAATCAATCGATCTAATTGCTTCTCACTTAGCATTTGTCTCACAGCATCTCCGCTTGTGGTTTTGTTCAAAACATTCATCAATTTGGCGAAATTTCTCATCGATATGCGACCAGACAGATGGGGCAGCAATCTCAACACTAAACGATTCACATCCGACTCGATATGCTGGAAATTATGGAAACTCTTCTCGTTGGCCTTCATGGCATACCATAAATTGTTGATTATACTGATGATGCCTTCGATTATGTCAAAGTGATAGAACTCGACACCAGTCAAGAGGCCATTAAGCCATGGAATAATTCCAACATGCTCGATCATTATCTTCGATGAGCCTGGAATTTTTACGCAAGTCGAAAGGACAGATAGAATTTGCAAATTGATGTCCAGTGTGGCCATGCTACTCGCATAGAATCCCATAAGGGCCTTGAATGTACTTGTCGTCACGAGCAGGAACAAATCTGAACTGCTACGGACGCCATTCCGAATGATTTCGACAATGAACTGCCGGAACGTATGGTGCTGGACTTCTGGCGAATGGAAGAGAACATTGAATTCAGGAACACAAAGGAAATTGAAGGACTCCTTGAGTCGCAGGAACATCGTCAGTTGTTTGTACAATATATGAGTCGGATCGGTTGTTAGATTTATTGTTTTGGCCAGGAAGATGCCGGAAATGTATGGAACTCTTGGTATGCCACCGTTTTTCTTGTGCTTCAGCCAGTCGCTCCTCAGCGCATCCAATCCATTTTGGATGTTGTCGTAGGCCTGTTGCCAAAGGGGTTTCTCGTAGAATTTGCTGTTCTCCAAATGAGCTCGATATCTGAGATGAACGCAACCCGCTGCCATACGCATTTCCTTGTCCTGACTGGAGAGAGCGGCAAACACTAGAGACAACAAGCCATTCTGAACCGGTCGCACTGGCTGGGCGTAGATCTCTGGAGCAAAACACATCGACATCAGAGGAACAATGAACGCTGGATCGTAGCATTCGTCATAGTGATTATATTTCTTTGGACAGAGTCGGAGTTCGGCTTCTGTGAATTCATAAATACCGTGTTCAATGCGTTGCTCAATGAAATTCGTTCCAAAAGCTGCCAAATGTGCCAGTTCTGGATCCTCAAAACGAGTGGTTGGCAGTTGACTGCTTGGATCCAACTTTCGCCAGATGGGGAAATTATCCAGTGTATGCTCGCAGACATAACGATCGACAAGCGACATCACCTGTGCCACTGAGGTTTCTTGATACTGCAAATTAGTCTTTTCCTGTTGATCCTCACGCAGTGAATAGAACGCTATTGCCGATTCGCCCCAAATAAACGGTCTATATTCTTGCAGACCGATGTCGGCTTCCTCGTACAGTTGCAACAGTGCCAAAGTGTAACGATCGCAATCGGATAGCTTTGCCTGATAAGCAGCCAATATAAATGCAATGTGCTTTGTTTCAAGCGCACTGGGACACTTTTTGGCCAACACATACAACAGGTGGATGATTTGAGTTTTGACAGCGCTCGGATGGACTTCCAGCACAATATTTAAGAATTTCGAATGGGTAATGGTCATTTCAAAGAGTAATTTTGCCTCTTGGCAATCTTCGGCGTCTTCGTAGACTCGGTCGGCAAGAAAAGCCAACAACTTTAATAACTCTCCATTCACATGGTCGGTTTCCAGTTGATTCTCTGCAGTTTCACTGACAAACATTCCTGCTTTAAGTGCTGCCTTACAGAAATTCATCCAATTTTGTGATTTCAAAATGTTTCCATAATCCATTGCCACGTCAGGATTCGATTCTATCCATTTGAACAATGAGAATCCTATGAGCTTGATCTTCTCCTCATCGAGAGCGTCTTTCTTCAGTACGACTGTAAGCATTTGAATACAAAGGTTCACAAATTGGACAACAATCTTCGCCAAGACTTCACTGCTCTTCTCTCGATCCTCGATGGATGCAAGAGCCTTCTGGAAGATGGCTCGAATAATCTTCACTTGGAACACTTCAACGGCATCGAATTTAATGTTTTTATTGCAAAAATCAATGCACTCTGAACGGGGCATGCATTTTTCGATCAAATGAATCGAGGTTTGAACATTTTCCTTGTAGATGACTCCAGCTTTTTGGGGTTTCTCGATGGTCTTCATGAAACCGTTTTTGTATTCTTGATAAATTAAACTCAAGACAGAGTCTTCGAGTTGGATGCCATTCGTGAGGGCAATAGTAAGCAGTGGATAGACGAGTTCCTTTTTGGAAAGATTTTCCGGGAGCATCTTGATGAATTCCCCCTGCATAGGTGCTGGGTTCCGCTCGAGCAATAAACAAGCCAGACGAATTGTTGACTTTGTTATTTTGCGATGAGAGAATATCGAAGTAAACATCTCGCCAGGCAGCTTGACAATGTATTGATGGCAAACGAGAAGAAAGCCATGCAAGGCATCTTCCAGGCGCTCCAAATTGATCTCCCCATCAGATTTCATGACCAGATCGATATAAATCTGGGAAATTTTCTCAACACTCTGGTCGCATTTGACGGATTTCTTCAAATCAGCGAGACGTTCCAGAGTCACAATTAAGATGTCAAGGAGAATACTCTTTTGGCCAGCTTTTCCTTCGAAATCTTGATACGTGAGATTGGCGACACTTTCAAGAGTTTCCAAGCAATTCTCGCTGGACAATTGGAACGTTTTGATCAAAGCTATAACCGATTGCAGTTCCTCAGAGTGTTTCTTGAGCTTAGTTTTGTCTTCGGTTGTGGCCATTTTGATGGAGTTTACAATCTTTTGTCGGAAATTCATCGTAAAATCACTGAAACTAGTCATCTCGAAGGTATTTACACAGTCAGTGATTTGCTGTACAAAGTGCAGGTAGTTCAGGTTGTTCTTGTCTTTGTTGAACAGGTTAGTTGTTTGAATCAAGCCCAAGCGAGTGTTGAAAATATATTTCAGGGTCTTTTCCAAGTAGCTGAGTCGATTCTCTTCCTTGTCGTCGTCGTCTTCGAGGGAGACCGACACTACAGACTTGTCTAAAGCGTTTAGGGCATGCATGACTTTCAGAAGGTTGGTAATGAAATTTGCAGCAGATTTAGCCTGTTCCATGGAAAGACTTTCGGTTCGTGTGAGATAGGAGAGGATAGACATAACCTCCTGGATATAGATCATGACCAGACGATGGTTTTGAAGAACTTCATCGAATTGCTGTTCTTTGCCATCAGCGAGAGTCAATTTAAAGTTGTTTTTGGAGCTTTGGAAGATCTCTTCGAACTTTGACTGTCCCTTGAGAACCGCTTCTTGAATCTCAATCATCTTCGGAACCAAAGCAGCAGCTTTGTTGCCTTTCAACGACTCGTTGATACTGCAACCGCCATTATCGATATAATGACTGATAAACAAACGAACTAGTTTCATATAGATTCCCAATTCCTTGCCAATTACCACACCTTTCTCAATTAAAGCGTACAATTTACTCATAGTTGGACTTTCAACAAAGCCCTGGACAGTGAGTCCCTTCTCAATGTTGGCAAACAGTTTGGACAAGTGTTTGCCAGTGATGGCAGCCTGCTGGGCAGACTCGTTCAGCGGGCCAACATCAACCTTTGTGACTTGAAGGACCTCAACAAAAACGGCTGTAACAATTTCCACTGTTGCGGGATTAACAAACCTCAAGGCTTCCAGCCACAAATCAACTTCAATCTCTGCCGAATCGAAAATGTTCGTGTTGATGAATATTCGACGAAGCAGATCACCCGCTTCGTTACGAATCTCTACATCGTCCTGGACGAAGGCGTTGATGAAACTTTTCAAAACATTGCCGAATAGTTCCGCACTTGGCTCGAGGGCTCTGGGGAAGAGCAACAAAATTGTCCGAATGGCTTTTATTTCGAGTTTGATGTTGCCCAAGCCTTCGTCGCTGGCATACAATGGTCTCAAGAGTGCTAAATAGTCCATTATTGTGGCAGTTTTATTGACGAATGAACGATTCTGCTGGCAAATTATAAGCACCAGATCCAGAGTCACATCTAAGTGCTGCAGAACATCAACTCCCTTTTGTCCTTGGGATTGAATACTTACAAACAGCGAATAGAGAATAGTTTCGATTGTTGGGAAATTCACAAGAATGTGATTGAGAAGGTCGAATTTGAAGCGACGCAAGTTGTTTTTCTTCTGTTTCTCGCGTTGAATAATCGCAGCCATGTAGTTGGCATACTGCCGGAACATGGTCAGAAGCAATCGATTGGCGGACAATCGGTGTTGAAAATCAGGATGCTTGATCGAGTTACTTTGAGTTAGATGGGTGAGCACTTCGATTGGCAGACAAATGTCTTTAATCCAGTGAGAAAAATCGGTGAGAGTGATCTTAGCCAAGGCACCTTTCAAGAAAGACGGATGCAGCTCATTGATGACTTTTGTAATGAAATTACAGGCGTGTATCCAGTGCACATCAGAGGATCGCAATGGATTGACGATACCTGCAAAGTATCGGACTGTATTGCGAGCCACGTCGGGACAAACTCGAAGTGTACTCAGCACCAATTCTGTCTTCTTTTCGCACATCCAGGGTTTATCAAGAAATCCGATAATTTTGCCTTGCAGCTTGTTATGGCGCTGCTGGAAGTGTGACATTGCATCGAAATTGATTCCGTGTTTCCGCGAACAAAGTAACACCATGAGGAACTCATGGACCGCTTCCACAACGGCCTTTCTCTCTTCCGGGTCAGTGTATCGCTTGAGTCGAACAAAATTGATGTTGCCTGCTGAGTTATTGGCCTGCCTATTGCTATAGGAGAATTTGGCGGCGAGCGCTTGAGGACCAAGCCAGTCATACAATCTTACAATAGACTTCACACAATCCACATCGAACACATGGACCTTCTTGGTCTTGGAGATTTCTGGACACTCAAGAACATACTTCTTCAAGGTACTCATTACAACACAAACTGTGACAGCATCATCGAATAGCAATCCATGGGCTAGAGCTTTGATGAGGATGCCCTTGTCGAGAATGTTTTTGATGAGCAGTGGATTCCCATCGACCAGATATGCTAAGATAAAGTGAATATAACACTTTCGAACAGTGTCTTCCTCGTTGAATTCAAATTTGGAATGTGCGAGGAAATTTTCGATTTCCCTAACATTCGAGAGAATATCAAAGGTTGAGAGGAGTTGTCTGCCTAGTTTTGGCTCAGTGCAAACAATTGCTGTGAGCAGTTTCAAAGCACATCTACGATGACTCAAGTTGTTAGATTTGAGCAGACTCTCGAGGACCGAGCCATGGGTTTTGAGGAAAAAACCGCACGCATTGATTGCTGGTTCTAGATAACTCTTCTGATTGCTGAGAATTTCCATGAGAACTAAGTGTAAAGCTTGACACAGATAAGAGACATGGAAGATATTAGTTTTGTCTACTCGTTCCAGAGCTTCGACTAGTTCGAGTGGTTTGCCACGTTTTTCGATGTATTTGGCAATTATTTGTGGCTTTGTCGAGGCAATGTGTAGGAAATGGCGAAGTTCTGATATAAGAATATTTGTTAATTTTATTGCTCTAACAAATAAGTGACAAGGACTCACCTGTAATAAAATCCTGCCCCCTCAATTTCGCACGGAAACTAAACATTTGGAAATCTTTGGAGAACTTCATCTCTTCCTGATCTGGTTCAACACCAGAATCATTTGTGGTTTCTTCTTCCTCTGCCATTGCTTCATGATGTGGTTCTTCTTCATCGTTTACCAGGTTGAACGAAGACTCTGCTTCTGCATTTTCATTTTTGACTTTTTTCTTCGGTATTGCATTGGCCTCGGTTTTAAGTTTGCGTTTTCTTTTCTTTGCTTCGACAGCCATTTTATTTAAAATATATTTTTATTTAATTTAATAAAAGAAAAACGTGGGCACAACTTTTTAAAAACAAATTTGGGACATCGACATGTGCTTGGTTTGGCTTCAACTTTTTCCACTATCCACTGTGCTGATGACAGATTTTATTTGACAGTGACAGATAAATTTAGCTCTGTTCGTTTTTCAAAATGGAGTAATATGTGCAGCTTTTTTCTTATCTGAGAATCGATTAAATCTGAACCGTAAAATTATCAGTTTTTACCGTCGTGAGTCATTTTTGCAGTGATTATGCTCTCTTCATCCTTGTTTTCCAATGAACAAAAATCAAATGACGAAAGCACTGATCACTTATACCAAGATTGGAAACCTTGCTGTCAAAATGACATTTGCCTACAAGCTAGGGGAGCAGGGTTAGCTGTAAGAGTATGCGTGTAATACAAACTTAAAGACACAGGTTAGCTGTAAGAGTATGCGTTTTAATGTAATAATGATACAATTGCCTACATAATAAAGCAAGTTTGCTGCAAGAGTATGTGTATGAAAAAAAATAACTTTTACGGTATTTGGAGGGTAAAACGTAGGTAGGTTTCCAATCTTGTTATAAAGTGATCACTGGACGAAAGAAGCAAGATACTGTGTGATAAACAAGATGAATTTTATGATTAGAAACAGCAAATTACTAGGCCGTGGGCGAATTCGATGAATTGTGGTTAAAAATGGATGAGTTTTTAACGACTACTGTCATATTTTAGCCTGTTCCGCAGCTAGTCTAATTTAACACATTTTAATCAATGCGAAGTGTAAAAATTTAACCAAGCGTCAAGTTTTAACCACATTTGATCTGAATTCGCACAGGGCCTTGCTAAGAAAAATTAAGAAATATCCATGAGTGTTCCAAACGTTCTCAGCTTGTTCAACAGACTGTCATCTCTGAAAAATAAAACAAGTACTCTGAACATAAGAAGGGAAACGCTTCAAAACATCCCTTTTGCATTTGACTGAACAAATCTAATATGTATAAACAAAATAAATTGGCAAGATAACAAAAAAGGAAAAGGGATTACTAAACAAAGGACACAAGGATTAAAATTATAAATTCCACTCAAAGCCTTGAAAAGAGTTTAAAAATGCCTAATGGTTGCTGCGTTCGTGGTTGCAACAGTAATTCCTCCAAGAACTCGGGTATAAAATTCTTTGCATTTCCGAAAATCTGGAGAGCTCACCCAAGACTGCAAAAATTGTCCGCACAGCGTTATAGACGCTGGATGTTAGCAATTAATCAGACAGAATTGAATACAAGCCTCGCCCGTGTCTGTTCTAAACATTTCTTATCTGGTAATGTCATAGAAAGGACCATAGAATTTTCACTCATCTGATTTTATCCTCTGTACTTTGTGTATAGGCAAACCAAGTCTACCTGAGGATTTTGATGACCCAGATTGGGTGCCAAGCTTAAGAATGGAACCGTCAGAAATTAAAAAACCAACAGAGAATCCACCTACCACAGTCGAAACCGGTGCAGAAGCAAGTGTGGAAGAAACTCTCGGGATAATCGAAGGTGAGATTAACTGTAGTATCGGGCAGATAATCCAGTCAATGTTAATTTATTTTCATTTAAGATATGTTTGATTGTCGCCAGGACCTTCAACAGGTATTCTCCTTACTAGAAGACACTCAGAAAAATGAGCCCATGAAAGAATTTCCATGCGCCAGTGAATCTGAAAAAGAAGAGTTTTTGTATGAAAACATGGATATTCCGGGTAAAGAATATAGAATATCTATAAGAATGTAAACCTTTCTTGAATATTGTTGTTCTTTAGAACCGGCAGTCAAGGAACCACATGCCAGAGCAATTCGATGTTGTGTTCCCAACTGTTTAAATGTACGAATTGCGAACAAATCAGCAGTTAAATTCTTCCGATTCCCAAACGCGTTCAAGAACAACTACGGCAATCCTTATAAACGAAACAGAGTAACTGCCTGGATCGATGCAATCAAAAGAACAGATATAACAACTGCCAATCATATTCACAAAATAATTTGTTCACAACATTTTCGAACAGGTATTTTTATGGATTTCATAAAAGCTAAAGTCTTAATGACTTAATTTGTCCAATTAAATAGGAGCTCCTGCAAATGACGAAACACATCCCGATTGGGTTCCCAATCAAAAGATGCCAAAACAGTTTTACTCAAAAACGACAGAACTTATTTCATCTTTTGACACAATAGAAGGCATTGCATTGCCGGAAGATGAAATTTCAATGGAAACTGACGAGTCAAACCAATTGAAATTGACCAATCAGAAAATTGAAACTTTAGAAAAGCAAGTCCAACTTGTAAGTACCTTAATTTTGTTTTTGAAAAGTTCAAAGTTCTCTCAAACACTCTTCTAGTTAAACACTGAAAACAATGCTTTGAACCAACAACTCATGGCAAAAGATTTAATCATTTCAACCCAGAACGAAGAACTGAGAATAGTAAGTTATGCAATTAATTGGTTTTAAATTATTTTTTTTTTTTGTAAATTGCTATGGCCGAAGACTTCAGAGTCGATTATTGTAATGTTCGCGGGCTTCGAACGAATTTTCTGGCTGCGTACATCCAAAGTGTATCTGACAGGCCAGCTGTTTTGGCGCTAAGCGAAACCCAATCAGGTGAGAATTCCGACCCTGCTGAATCATTCATGGGTATAGCTTAGTGCCATTATTCTTTCTCCATCATGGTCTCGCCGTTTACATCAGAAATGATGTTGCTTATCAATTCTTACCATAGTATGGACGCTTATGTGGTTTAAGTTCACCATAAATAAGGAAATCATTCACTATTGTTTTCTTTATCGAAGCCCAAATTTGGACAGAGCTTGAGGCTGATGTTTTAGAAAGCATCTTAGCCATCAAATCTAACTCCGTGGGTATTGATGGTATACATCCAGTTTTCTTAAAAGCCATATTACCTTACGTTCTGAAATACATAACGCACACAGTTAACAATCTTTATGACCAGTACCTTTCCCTCTGCTTGGAAACAAGCTTAGGTCATACCTGTTCCTAAAAATCGTGATTGTGATGATTTTCGACCCATCGCCATTTTGCCTTTTCTTTCAAAAGCCGTAGAAAAATTAATTAATAACCAAATGCGCTTTTTTCTAAACAATGACAAAATGATATTATCCAATCAGTCTGGTTTCAGACCGAAGCACAGCTGTACCACGTCTTTAATTGAGGTGGTGGAAAACATTAGGCAAGCTGTAGATGATGACAAAGTGACCTTTCTTACTCTCCTAGATTTTTCAATGGCTTTCGATATAGTCACTATCGAGAAACTTTGCGAAAAGATTGAACATCACTTTAATTTTTCTGCGACATCAACAAATTTAATTCGGTCTTATCTGTCTATGAGATCTCAGGCAGTTTATGCTAATGATGCAATGTCTTCTTTTCTTCCTTTGCATTGTGGTGTTCCTCAAGGTTCAATTTTGGGCCCTTTGCTATTTACAATGTATATCAATGATCTTTCTTCTTTGTCGCTTAGCTCATCCATACACATGTATGCAGATGATGTGCAACTGTACCACAGTTTTCCATTAGGTATGGTTGAGAATGGTGCACATGAAATTAATGAAGATCTGAATAAAATTGTAAATTGGGCTCGTAATAAAAATCTATGTTTAAATCCTAAGAAATCAAAGTGCTTAGTGATTTCGAGAACTAATATTGATACATCATATTTACCCGAAATATATCTGAACAATTCTGTAATTGATTTTGTTGCCTCTGCTTAAATCCTTGGTCTTACTTTCAATACAAACTTAACCTGGAACTGTCATATAAAACTTGCGTTAGGTAAGGTCTTTGGTAGTCTTCGGTTGTTGTGGGCTACTCATCATATCACGCCCTTAAAAACTCGTTTAACTTTAGCCAAAGCTTTGATTGTCCCTATTATGCTCTACTGCAGCGAGGTTTTTAGCAATTGTGACTATGAGCACAAACGAATGCTAAATGTTGCTTTCAACAGCATAGCTCGCTATGTCTACGGTATACGAAGATATGAACACATATCACATTTTTCAAAATCGATGTATGGTATATCGTTGGACAACTTATTAAGATATCGCACATTAACCCTTCTTCACAATGTAATGCAATTCCGTCAACCGGAATATTTATATAGTAAAATTAAATTTCCACAATCGAGTAGATCGTGTGATCTCATTCCAGTTTGCTACTCGTTTTTAATATCGGAACGTCAGTTTTATGTACACGCAATTCGTTTATGGAATTCTCTACCTCGTTCTATTAGAATGATAAGCTGTAGAACACAGTTTGGAAGAGAACTAAGGAAATACTTTGAGGCACATTAATGATGATGATGATATGATGATGAAGATTATGATGTTTTGTAAATTATTTTTTTTTTTTTTGCTAATTGTTAAATATTAAATATTTAAAAAAATTATTTTTTAATAACTTTATAATTGAAATATACTTGCTCAGATGCTTATATAGTCTAACAGATTAGCTTACTGTAAGTAATATGTCACTATAGCATACATTTTTATACTAATAGTACTGCGATACTGATAGTTACTCTAGTTTATAAGATATTGTATCTTACTGAGTAAGTGAATAATAATAATACTATAAAACTATAAAACTATAATGGCCAAGCGGAAAATACTTTTGACTTGTTTCTTACCTCTGAAACTGATAAATGCGCTATCAGTGTATTAACGCCCCTAGGCAGATCAGACCATAGTATTCTATCTGCAAATTTCTTGTGTGAAGCTAATCCAGTTCGGAGCTCTTTCCGAAGAGAACCGTGTGGCAATACGAGAAAGCCAACTGGGACGGTCTCAACAACTTTTTCCGGATCTTTAACTGGTCGCTATGCTTCCTCGACAGTGACGTAGACTCCAGCGCAGATATGATTACTAATATGATTATTTTGGGAATGAAAACTTTTATCCCGAATAGGGTTAAGAGTATCAAACCCAAGGAAAAGTCATGGTTTGATTTCAGCTGTTATCAGGGAAAAAGAGGTAAAGTTCCGGTATTATAGAGCACACCCAACTGAGGAAAACCGGAACAAGTTTAAACAAGCCAGGAAGGTCTGCAATGTCAATATTCGTCGAACCAAATTTTTACATAACCAAAAATTAAGGCAAAAAATTCTGCAATATCCCAAAGGTAGTAAGAATTTTTGGTCATTTGTAAAAAAAAATATGAAGAATTCTTCTTCTTCCTCGGTCCCTACGCTCGTTGACAATGACACTCCAGTTGTTAGCTCTCTCGCGAAAGCTAACCTTTTTGCTAGGCAGTTCGCCGCCAACTCTTGGCTGACAGAAAGTGTCATGACTCCGCCTGTTCTTGAGCGCGTCAATGATTCCATGGGACAAATCTTTCGCACTCGTGCTGTGGCGAGAGTCTTAAAGGTTCTCAACATACATAAATCCGCTGGTCCGGATGGTATCCCCGCTATTGTTCTGAAGAGGTTTTCTTCCACGCTGGCAAAACCCTTGCGTAAGTTTTTCCATCTATCCTATTCTCCTGGACTCGTTCCGAGCAGTTGGGAAACAGCATTTGTCCAGCCTATTCCAAAAAAAGGCAAATCTTTTTCTCCCTCCAATTATCGTCCGATTGCACTTACGTCCCTTCTTTCAAAGGTCATGGAAACGCTGATAAACTATCAGCTCAAGAAATATCTCGAAGACCGAAAGCTTCTTAATGACCGGCAGTACGGCTTTCGCAGCAACAGGTCCACTGGTGATTTGATGGTTTATGTCACCGAACAATGGAACAAACCTTTAAATCGTTTTGGAGAAAGTAAGATTGTTGCACTTGATATTTCAAAGGTATCTTGCTCTTTTATCGAAAATGCGTGCCTTCGGTATCGATGAATCCCTTCTTCGTTGGATTAGAAACTTTCTTTCGAACCGTTCATTACAAGTTGTATTGGACAGATTCAAGTCTGAAACCCACAATATAAATGCTGGTGTACCCCAGGGCTCCGTTTTGTCTCCGACCCTCTTTCTCATTTTCATTAATGATCTCTTGTCTGCCGATAGTACCCTTAGCTTATCATATTCGTTCCCAGACTCACATCCCTCCTCTTCAGATGTGGAACTGCAACGGCTAAATATGATAAGCTCATTAAACTCTGACTTAAACAGTATTGTACAATAGGGAATTAAAAACCGTGTAGAGTTTAATGCTGTCTTGGATCGTTGAAGCGAGAATACCCTCCTTGCCACTGTCCATAAGTGGCACTTGCATCAATGAGACCGAACATCTCGAGATTCTCGGTATGTGCGTTACTGACTATCTTTAATGCACAGTATCCAAAAAAGAACATTCAAGATGATTGGTGATCATACCATCGTTGAGTCATTTACATAGCTCGACCATTGGCGTAATGTCTCATGCCTACCGTTACCTCAACGGTATATATTCTAGTGAAATAGCCAGTTGCATTCCTCCTCTTAAGATATTCCACCGTAATACCCGCGCCTCCATGAATGCCCATCTGTTCACCCTTGAGCCTAACTTCGGACGTACTGTCATGTACAGAGAATCGTTCTTTAGCCGTACTACGCGAATGTGGAACTCGCTTCCACACTCTGTCTTCCCCAGCCATTGCAATATTCAAGAATTCAAAACCAATGTTCACCGACATCTCCTTTTACATCCTTTATTCTTTCCCTAATACTCGCACTGTGCTCTTGGCATATAAAGGGTAATGAAAAAAGCCCTTGAGTGCGCGTTGATTATAAAAAAAAAAATGCTTACAACACCTAATTTTATACCTTTGTTTAGAAAACAGAGTCTCAAAAGCTAATTATTCAAGAAAAAGACAAGGAAATCAATTCAATTAAATCGACCTTATTAAAAATGTCCCTAAACCGAGAAAGTTTCAAGGGCGACGATAGAAAAATTAACTACTTCACCGGCCTGCCAAGTTTGCAAGCTCTCGACATGGTCTTCGATTGTGTCAAAAACAATTTAGTTTCTAGTACAAAGAAGGGAGTAAATAAGTTCGATGCTTTGATCATGGTACTGATGAAACTACGACTTGATCTGCCAATGGCCTATCTAGGCTATAGATTTGGCATTTCTAGCCCAACCGCCACGTCGTTCTTCCATACAAATTTAAGAGTCCTCAACGATAAAATGAGTGACTTCATTCAATGGCCAAAGAAAGAAGAGCATCAGGAGAAGACTTTTGTCTACTATAAGCGTGTGCTTGGCAATAAGTTTACGTGTCTTATAGACTTTATTGATGACCCAGGTAAGTTCATTCATTTGTCTTGCATTTATTAAGCTTTAAAAATTCTCTCTTCAGGTCCATCTATATCAAAAGAAGCACAGCGAACCTATGTTAAAATGAAGCACCTCATTGCAATTTCACAAGCTGGAGCTATAATTTTTGTCTCCAAAGGCTATGAAAGTGATTGGAGTGTGAAGAAAATTGCCGAAACTTGTGGCATTCTCAACCACACCGATGATGATGATGTTATTCTGTCACATTACGGGATGCAGACACATACAGTCAGTTCACAAAATGGCTCAAAGGTCTTAGTTCCATTAACAAAGCAGAACGAAAATGACACTGACTTGGGATCATCGAGCAATGGCGACGCACAACAGCAAGGTGAAAAAATGTATATGCATAAAACATTGGTATTACTGAAAAACAAATATTTCGCCTTGGTGAATAAACACAGTCATGGTGTTGTTAGGTCTTACATGAATAAAATTGAAAATAATTATTTTTATTTTGCATTAAAAGTTTGTTGTGCATTGTTAAATCTCTCACTTGGCAATGCACCTGTTGACGACAAGACGTGTTGAATTGTAAAATTAAGTATTCAGCGTAATAAATTTCAAATGTTAACATTTTTTTCGTAATTTGTCTTTTTTATTTCCATCATAAGACGTGTTGTTAAATAGAGTTCGATCGGCGCTACGATTGTTGGCGAAATATCGAAATGTGGAAATATAACGACAACGATTGTTTGGGAATGTTTATAAGTTTTCACATGACTCATCATCTTCGTTTGTACGTCCTTCCGTTGCCTAGAAAAATGCATTTTTGTGAAAATTCCAACATCTCAATTTTTTGCCACCGATCTTAGCGCCATCTATTGATCGATAGTGGAACTAATGACCAAAATATTTCTGTTTTAAAAATGAGTTAGTTCAGCTATTTCATAAAAGATGGCGTTGAGACCCGTGGCGAAAAATCGAAATGTGCAAAATTTCACACGCAACGGAAAGACGTACGAAAGAAGTTGAGGTTTCATATGACTTACTTACTTACTTATGGTGGCGCTACAGTCCAGGTGGGACCAGGGCCTCACCCAACAAACTTCTCCAGCCAGCTTGGTTCCTACCTAGCTGTCTTCAGTTTCGCATGCCAAGGTGGTTCAGGTCCTCTACCACCTGTGGACTCCACCTTAGTTGCGGTCTTCCTCTTCTGCGACATCCTTCCAGATTGGATTCGAAGACTACAAGCCGGAGCATTATTTTCCATTCACTCTACATGTCCCAACCATCTAAGTCAATGAACTGTTCTGTAATATCGTCTGCGTATCCTAGGAGCTGGACGGACTTTTGAAAGCTTGTGCCTCTGGTGTTGACATTGGAGCAATCTTTTCAAGAATGATGTTGGAAAAATCGCATGACAACGCATCGACTTGTCTTAAACCTTTTTCGACATCAAAAGCGACCGTTAGGTTTTTCCCGACCATGATGGAACAGCGTGAATTTTCCATTGTCATCTTACACAGACGGATGAGTTTTTCTGTGATGCCAAAACTAGACATTGCTCTATATAGTTGGTCTCTATAGACGCTGTCATACACGGCCTCGAAATCGATGAAAGGTGGTAGGTATCGATTTGAAGTTCCTTGGTCTTCTCCATAATCTGCCGTAGGGTGAATATGTAATCGATGGTGGACATCCCGGGTCTGAAGCCACACTGACAAGGACCTATCAGGTTGTTGACGAAGGGCTCTAAACGTTCACACAGCACAACAGACAAGATCTTATAGACGATGTTAAGGAGACATACCTCTGTAGTTGGTGCAGTTCAGAGGATCGGGCATACGATGCTGAGGTTCCATTTATCGGCCATGCTTTCCTCCGACCAAATTTTGCAGATGAGCTGGTGCATGCTCCTAACCAAATCATCTCCGGCTGCTTTGTACAGTTCGACGGCCCGTCTGCTCCAGCGGCTTTGTTCGACTTTAGTTTAGATATCGCTATCTTCACTTCGTCCATGTCGGGTGGGTGGAATTGTTGGCCTTCTGCACCCAAATTGAATGGTTCTGTATTGCTGACGGAGTTTTGGTCGTCATCGCATTATACAGCTTGGAAAAGTGGTCTTTCGATATCCTCAGCATTGACTGCGGTTCAACTACGATGTTCAAGGTTTCACATTGTAATATGTATTCACTTTATATCCCTACCTCTCTATATCTCTGTATGTCAATCTATTGTAATGTGTGCACATTTTGTAACTCCGCCTCTTTATATCTCTATACTTAAATGTGTATACACTATTTATCTCTATCACTCTAATATTGTCTAATTGCTGAATAGTTATGTAACAAAAAGTTTTATTTGTAGTTGTAAGTAATTGTGTATACATTCTTTAGAGTTTCCCCTACACTCTAGTGGTTAAGAGGAGAACTTCGTTAAGCATTGAGAAGTTTCAGCGCCTACTAGAACCTAGTAGTTTCTCGAACTTATTTGAGTTATATAAATACCCGCTTGGTGTCGAAGCAGAATTAATTGAATTAATTGAATGTGAACTGCTATAAAGTAAAGACACTGTTTGAAAGTAATAATTGAAAGTGTTGAAGAAATAAGTAAGTGAGTGATTTAAATAAAGCGAATTTGTTTTATTTGAAAAGTGAATAAGTCTTAATTGTCGGACCAAGCCGAATATTACAATACGTTCATAACCAATATTCCAGGAGTTCCTCATATTTTTTTTAAATTTTTGAAATTGATGCCCTTAAACGTCTAAAAAATGCGCAGCAAAATGACCTGAGAAACTTAGATCGAAGAGTGTATGGTTTACCGGTTTGATAATTCAAAACTAAATGTGTTGTCTCCTCATCAAAAGCATTGATAAACCTTTGATATGGCGCCAATGAAACTATACTCTCTGGTGCAAAATGCACCACAACTGATGCGTTCTTGTAATTTTCAAATTGATTGTTCAAAGAATTCAAGCAGTTCTCATGGGGGATGTCAACAACTTTAAGAAGAAATTGATGGAGTAACAAAAAATTGAAAGAGAATGTTGAAAAAATTTAACTTCAGGAAAAAAATTTACCCACGGCTGAGATGAATTCTGTTTTTTTTTTTGTTTTTCTTTCTAAAAGTTTCACGGACACGAAAAAAAGAGAGGACCGTGAGAGTTCACCTCAGAGAAGATTTGAGGGTGTTGTCGGAAAGGAACGAAGAAAGTCGGGACTCTAGGTAATATTTATATGTCCTCTATGCCAAAGTGGTTACTCATTCGTTCGATCACTGATGAGACTCACTCACTAGTTGACTGAAGCGGTGATTCGTTCCCAAATTCGAATAGGATTGGCTTTCGAAACGAATTACAGAGAAGGTCCCCAGGCTTTTGTTTTTGTGTATCCTGTACCTGGGAAAATTGAGAGAAATCGCGGGATATTTTCATTAGGCAGAAATCGAAAGAAATAATTTTTTGAATCAAATTTTATAAAAACATAGAAAAGAAAGAGAAGACGATATTGTATTTGATTTAATTCATAACTTTATTATTATTACTTTTTTTATTTAAATATTTTTCTCTCATTGTTGAAACAATTAAATTAGTTGTTAACTTTGTGATAATAATAATAATAATAATATTTATAATTAAAATAATAATAATATTATAGACAAAAAGAAATTATAATACAAATAATAATAATAATTTTTTTTTTAATAAATCTTGGAACAGCTTCGCCCTCAGGTTGGACCGTTTTGGTGCGGTTAATCTGAGCTTATTTGGTGGCTCTTAAATATTTATATAAAAAAATACAATCAATCTTGTTGGTTTGTTGTGT
>CAKKXW010000004.1:29439055-29589551 GCA_920937365.1 Sphaerophoria rueppellii | reverse complement strand
TACAATTTTGTTATTAACCTTTTTTTTGTTTTTTGTTTTACTGAAAAATTGTTATCACTGTTCTTTTCGGTTTTTCTATACTAGAGAAGTGGGCTTTGTTTAATTTGTTTTGCATACTTTTGGCTGTTTATGTATTTTTTTTTCCTTTTTTCTTTAAAACTTTGAAATAACAAATAAAACAAAATAAATTGAAACTAATACAATGCGCGCGTAAAATTGCAACACTTAATATTTGTGTTTTTAAACTAACAAACGACACTCATGTGTTTACTTTATTAATTAATTATAATTTTTTTTTTGTTTTTGTTCATGTTTCAACTGTGTAGTAAGATGTGTTGTTACTATATGTATGTATTATTTTATAGAATAATAAAAAAAAAAACTTATACATGCACAGCGTTTTACACCAAAGCTCAAGATATACGAACTTTATTAGTTTTTTTTTTTTTTTTTTGTTTAATAATAAATTGTGTCCCTTCTTAAGGGAATCAATCAATAATAATCATAATAATAATTTGTTTAATTACTTTAAAGGCTATGATACAATTTTTGTTTTTGTTTTTTTTTTTATATGTAAATCTCTATGTATATAAAATGTTATATAATTGTTTTTTCTTAAAAGGGCGCATGTGGTGTTTTTATTTTATTATATTATTTTTTTTATATCAGTTTTTGTGTTGTTTATTTTAGTTTTTTTTTTTTTTTAAGTTTAAACTTTATATAAATGTTTTTTTGTTATTTTTTTATGGAGTTTGGTCTGCTGTGGTTCTGTGTTCTTCTCCTAATGCGGGTGTAATTTTTGTTTCATTACTAGCGTCGGCACTTTTGGTGATTTCAGCTGGAGTTTCCTGTAAGAAGAATGGAAACATTTATTAGTTGGTGATCGTTTCAGTTTTTTTATAAATTGTTAGGTTAGGTTAGGTTAAAGTGGTTGCTGATACAGAATACGCACACTAAATGCCTATTGTGATACCACATGAATCTAGAGAATTACTTCTTAAAAGTCGAACCATTTTGAACTGTTTAAAAAGCGAAGAAGATATTTGATATCCTTATTAGCTAGTTTACTGGGATTATCATAAAAGTATTCTCCCGGATGAAGTTTGCGTCTTAGGGAAACAGCAGGGCATTTTTTTTTTTTAATAATTTGCACCCACTCAAGGGATTTTTAATACCCTTTTTATGCCAGAGACACAGTGAGTGCATTAGGAAGAAGAGAAGGGGTTGGAAAGGAGATGTCGGTGTACATTGGTCTTAAATTCTTGAACATTGTAGTGACTGGGAAAGACAGAGTGTGGAAGAGAGTTCCACATTCGCTTAGTACGGCTAAAAAATGATTCCCTATACTTGAGAGTACGTCCGAAGTTGGGCTCGAGGGTAAACTGATCGGCATTCCTAGAGTCGCAAGTATTACGGCCGAATTGTTTGAGGGGAGGAATGCAACTGGCTATTTCACTAGAGCAATTTCCTTGAAAGTAGCGATAAAACAAGGAGGGACACGACGGTGGTCTAAAAGAGTGAATGCGTCAGTGATCTCTCTATCACCAATCATTCTTACAGCTCTTTTTTGAATTCCATCCAAGAGGCTTAAGTAAGTAGCCGGAGCACCAGCCCAGAGAAGTGAATATTACTCAAGCTTTGGACTGATATAGGTTTTATAGATAATAGCCAGATTAGACGGGGAGACAAATTTCTTGCACCGTCTTAAGAAACCCAAACATCTTGCGGCATTTTTGGCGACATCGCGTATGTGTTCAGTCCACAAGAGATGGTCATTGATGCACATACCGATGATCTCGAGATGTTCGGTCTCATTGATGCAAGTGCCACTCATGGACAGTGGCAGGGGGGTATATCTCGCGATACCAGACAGCATTTAGTTTTCGAAGCATTAAACTCTACACGGTTTTTAATTCCCCATTGTACAATGCTGTTTAAGTCAGAGTTTAATGAACTTATCATATTTTGCCGTTGCAGTTCCACATTCGAAGAGGAGAGATTTGAGTCTGGGAACGAATATGAAAAGCTAAGGGTACTATCGTCAGCGAAACAATGAATTGGATTAGAAGTAACAGACAATAGATCATTGATGAAAATGAGAAAGAGGGTCGGAGACAAAACGGAGCCCTGGGGCACACCAGCATTTATATTGTGGGGTTCAGACTTGAATCCGTCCAATACAACTTTATTGAACGGTTCGAAAGAAAGTTTCTAATCCAACGAAGAAGAGATTCATCGATACCGAAGGCACGCATTTTCCATAAAAGAGCAAGATGCCAGAGACTTTATCATATGCCTTTGAAATATCAAGTGCAACAATCCTACTTTCTCCAAAACGATTTAAAGGTTTGTTCCACTGTTCGGTGACATAAACCATCAAATCACCAATGGACCTGTTGCTGCGAAAGCCGTACTGCCGGTCATTAAGCTTTCGATCTTCGAGATATTTCTTGAGCTGATAGTTTATCATCGTTTCCATGACCTTAGAAAGAAGGAACGTAAGTGCAATCGGACGATAATTGGACGGAGAAGAAGATTCACCTTTTTTTGGAATAGGCTGGACAAATGCTGTTTTCCAACTGCTCGGAACGAGCCCAGAAGCTTACGCAACGGTTTGACAGCGCGGAAGAATTATTCTTCAGAATAATAGCGGGGATACCATCCGAACCAACGGATTTATGTATGTTGAGATCCTTTAGGACTCTCGCCACAGAACGAGTGCGAAAGAAGATTTGTCCTATGGAATCATTGACGCGCTCAAGAGCAGGCGGAGTCATGACACTCTCAGGCAGCGAAGAGTTGGCGGGCGCAATTTTTGCCGTAATTTTGGTAACGAAGGAGAAGAATTCTTCATATTTTTTACAAATGACCAGAAATTCTTACGGCCTTTGGGACATTGCAGTATATTTTTGCCTTAATTTTTGGTCATGTAAAAATTTGGTCCGCCGAAAATAGGCATTGCAAGCTTTCCTGGCTTTTTTAAACTTGTTCCGGTTTTCCTCAGTTGGGTTGGCTCTAAAACACCATGAACTTTATCCTTGGTTTGATGCTTTTAACCCTATTTGGGATATAAATTTTCATTCCGAAAATACTCTTATTAGTATCATATGCGCTGGAATCAACGTCACTATCGAGGAAGCATAGTGACCAGTTAAAGATCCGGAAAAAGTTGTTGAGAACGTCCCAGTTGGCTTTCTCGCATTGCCACACGGTTCTCTTCGGAGCTCTTTCTCTAACTGGATTAGCTTGACACATGTTTAGAAGCATCATTTCTACCATTCTTAAATAGGGGATCACAATAGACCAATAGGCCCTCTTGTATGTAACAGCTTCATGCTGTGCATACCCCACCCGACCATGTCTAACATAACTTAAGATGTGGATGTAGTCCATTGACTCGGCCGCATCGAGCGAATGGACGAAACGCTCCAGCCAAGAAAGTCTTCTCTTGGCGCTTGGTTTTGAAGACTGGAGAATCAAGCGAGGGACCGTTCTCTATGGAAAACTGCCCGGCTTCGGTTGAGATCACACATCAATTGGGAGTCGCTTCAGTACGTATTTAGGCAAACGGATGTGAATAATTTTTCCTTTTGTCTCAAGGCTCAAAAACGAACCACTGCCTGTACACTGACTGACACTGCTATACGCAGCCTCGATAAGTTTCTGGTTTTTTGTAAGACCTCCGGAAATGCGAAAATCTAATCGATGGAGGAACGGCATTCAAATATCTCTTTTTCTCCTATGAAGCAGACGGACTACAAAGTACCTTGCTGTAAGATGCTGGAGACAGTTTGTACCAGGGTTTCAGCTGGCCGAAAACGCTGAACTCAACTAACTAACTAAATATATAATTTGATTACTCGTAGAACCTGATTACCTGGGACACACTGAAGATAGCCCTAGTCCAGGAAATCAAATCTTAAAACAACTCACCATATTGGCTTCAACTCTCTGGCGCTCGTGCATTGCATTCAAAAGCTCCCTCAAGTGCTGATTCTCCCTGCGTAATCGTTCCCTCTCTAGATCTCGTTCATTGATTTTTGGCTAAGGAAAACAAAAAAATCGATTATGACTAAAATTTCAAACAAAATTTTCAAAAAAGAAGCAAAAGCCAAACCAAACTACTAACCAAAAGTAATGAAATTTGTGAATTCAATGTCGATACAATCCCATTGATTAGATGACACGGTACACTTGGTTCGAGGGAATTTGCATGTAAAAGTCGATTTGGTCCACAAAGTATAGGTCCGGGTGATGAAGAAGTACATTGTTGATGGTGATGATGTATGCTACCGCCACCAATAGCGGCATTACCATCATTTAATGATAAATTATGCATTTTATTAACGGCGGTCTGAGGGGAAATAAAAAAACACAAGCCCAAAGTTAGAATGCGAAATCAATCGAATGTTAAGGGATTCCCACTTACCATGGTGTCATAGGCATCATTAATCTCTATATGCTCACTGTCTAGTGAATCTTCTGTGTAATTCCGCTGCTTCAGCAGGCTACTGCTACTGCTAATGTCCAACTGTGACGGATCTATGGATCCATTGCTACCGCTCTGTTGGTGTTGCAATATTAATTGTGTTGTTGGGTGTTTGGTGTTGATGTTTGCTTCGACTTCGTCCTTGCTGCTTGTCGTCGTCGTCGTGTTTGTCGTCTTCGAATGGCTCACACTACTACTCAGTGTAGGCTCGTCAAGTTGTGTCATATCGTGTTCAGACTCTTCGGGAATGCTATCGGTACTAATTGTGCTTTGGCGCTTGATCAGCTCTGGCGTTGACGAGGCTCTATTTGTTGTGGCGGCATTGGCGGCGGCTATTTCGGCGGCCACTCCAATCGGCAGAGGCGTTTTAAATGATGCGGCGGCGCCACTTGCAGTTGCAGCAGTCGGTATTTTCGAGAGTGGCACCGATGGAAGCCGCAACTCGTCAATTTCGCAATACCCATCGTCGTCTTCGTGGATAATCTGATCAACTTCAACCGAATTCGAATTGGAAGTGTTCAGAATGTTATTACTGGCGGCCCCAGAGATGACAGCAGGTGATGTTGTAGGAATAGCCGGGGCATTACTCGACGGAGCGGTATCATTTAGAATCATCGTCGCATTCGTTGAGGTTCCACTCAGCGGCAAGGGCGACACCGACCGCAAGCCACTTCCACTACTGGCTGTCATCACATTGCCAACGCTGCCGATATTACACAGCTGCTGCTTTTGTGTCTGATGGCACTGATCGCAGACTACTGTCGAAACAGCAGATATCTCCTGCTCAGTCGAATTTATCTTCATATAGTCATTTAGGACTTCGGTCAGCGACTGCACTTGGGCATACGCAGCTAGGGCAATATCCGACGAGTCCTTGGGTGCTTCCGGCTGTGCGGCAATATCAACAATCTCATTAAAATGCTCGATCGGCAAACGGAACATATCACAAATAATTTTCTGCTTCTCAACCAAATTGTCGCGAATTGAACTGTCCAGACGCTTCAATCGCTCACTGGGCGTCAGCACCGGTTCGGCTGTGTGCGCCGGTGATATACTTATCTGTATTGCACTCGGTTCGACAAGCGGACTATTTTGCATTAGCGTGCGTGTGTTATTGGAATTATTCGAATACAGGCTACTGTTGTCGCGTCGAGCGACTGCTGCTGCAGCAGCTTCTTCAGCTGCGTTGAGCAATTGCTGGCGCAATTTGGCTTCATCGGCCATTGATGTTGGCGAATCATAGTCATTGTTGTTACTCTCATTGCGCGATCCACTGCGACTGATGCTGCGACTACGACTGCCACTGGCAAAGTTTCCACCAGCACCGCCGGCATTGCCACCACCACCGCCAATGTCTAGTGAATTATTATTGTTGGGCAAACTTGTGCGGTTTTTGTCAGCCGGGGCGGGTGTTGTCTCGCGATCATTGATATTATTGTTTGTTGCTGTTGTTGTTGTGGCTGTCGCTGTAGACGGCGCCTGCCGTTCAGGGGTGCTCTCGAGTGATTCTTTTGTATTGGAATGCGGTAGTGTGGCACTAGCGGGATCATCGACCGCTTCATGACTGCTCTTCGACCGTTGTTTGTACTGTTCTGCGGCATCTGATATGTGTTTAAACCATCTGAAGAGAAAACAAACGATTGAATTGTTAAACAAAATGAATTTTAAAATATGTAAGCTTAAGTGATCTGCAAGGAATGTGGAACTAAACTCTTTAGACATTTATGGAAATCTTGGCCAAAAAATTAAAATTGCCGTTCCTGATTACTTATCGATTTCTTTTGTTTACTGAATGCGTTTTCAGCTTTTTATAATTTATTACCTGGACACGAGCGACGACCGCCTACCAGTTGGCTCATTAAAACTTCCTCTTCGACGTTCTTTTTTTGTTTTACTCGGTGTTGAGTTTGCACTTTCTGATGTCGGCGATTTAGCCGATAGAGATAGAATTGCTCCATTGCATAGACTTTTACGACGTACTCCCGTAAAAATATCATCCGGTGAAAGGAAGTTCATAATTTGCCAAATTTGTTTTGTTGTTTTCTTCTTAATTTGTTTCTTTAACGATTCACTGTTTTTATTGTTATTTTAACAAAAATATTTGTTTTAATTGTTTGTTTTTTGTTTAGGGGAACACATTGTTCTTATTTGTTTTGTTAATTTTTATTTTCTGGTAAATAAACAATAATTGTTTATATAAATAATTGTTTACACATTTTTTTGCTCACATTTTACGTGCAATAAGGCTTTTCTTTATGTGTCACTTTTTGCACCGCGGTGCAAATTGACTTTTGTTTAACATTAGGCCAGTTCCACCTAACAACATCTCACTGAGATCTCAGAGATCTCAGAGATTTTTTAGGTGGAACAATTTTTTTCTGAGATTTCTGAGATGAAAATTTTTTGGATTCGATTTCTCACTCAGCTATTTTGACGTGACTGACATATGCACAACAACAATTTGTAAGATAACCATTTTATCTCAATGAGAACTGAGAATTTTGTTCCACCTAATGATTTTGCCTCAGTCAAAGTGACATTGAGATCTCAGTGAGATGTTGTTAGGTGGAACTGGCCTATTCTTTCCTGTCAAATTTTCTCACCATCTAATGGTGGAATTCCAGTTGTTGAAGATAAAGAATTCATTCAAAAGTTAAGGAAAACCATAAATAAAGAACACTGAACGAATGTCTAACAAAATAGTGGAGGACACAGTTTTGGGAGTGTTATAAAAAATTTTAAAATTTCAAAACAGTAGGTTTGTTCGATGTGCGCTCTGGGTCGCTCTGATTTCGCACTGAGCTGTTCGATGTCGGTCTTTTTTCGCCCCGGTGCATTTATATCGTGTTCGATGTGTATTCAGTGCTCACATCGAGAGTGCTCTCTCTGAATCGCCCCAAGTTTTTTCGGGGCGAGAATTTCGGAGCTGGTCGGATCAGCTGTTCATATACAACAAAGAAAAAAAAAAAAAAACAGAGCACTACTAACGCGTTCGATGTGAAACCAAACCCAGAGAATTTTTTCAGTTTTTTTGACAGCTCCGTTCACAGTATGACAAGCACCGGAGCGAACCGGGCTGGTTACATCGAACAAATCTAGTAAAGAAGTTGTTGAATATCTACCAAAAAGTTATGTTCGATAACTCCTAAATTATCGTTTTCTTTTGGTTACCGTTGCTGAATCCAATTTGAAATTTAAAATTTGAAAAAAATGTCTTACTTATCCCATCAAATTCGCCGATTTACCCATCAACAAATTCAAACAACGAGCGGGTCTTGTCTACGGTTCATTTTTACAGTCGAGGATTGACTCTGAACTACGGGTCATCGAACAATTGTGCTCTCGTTGATACATGGTTCAGAGTTGACCCTTGGTCAACTACTTGGACACCTTGTCTAAAATGATTTTTACAACAATAATTTCCAAGATCCAGTTAGCAAACTGCATAAATGTCGGGTAGTTACTGACGTATGCCCGATGGTTAAAAAAGGAGATCCTTGAACAGCACCAACTTCTGAGGTATAAGTCTCCTTAACATCGCCTATAAGATCTTGTCTGCCGTGCTGTGTGAACGTTTGAAGCCCTTCGTCAACAGATTGGTAGGTCCTTATCAGTGTGGCTTCAGGAAAGTCCATCATCGATCAAACATTCACCCTACGGCAGATCTTGGAGAAGACCCAGGAACTTCAAATCGATACCTACTACCTTTACATTGATTTCAAGGCCGCGTATGACAGCGTCTATAGAGACCAATTATATAGAGCAATGTCTAGTTTTGGCATCCAGAAAAACTCATCCTCTGTGTAAGATGACAATGGAAAACTCACGCTGTTCCATCTTGGTCAGAGAAAAAACCTAACGGACGTTTTTTTGATCAAAAAAGGTTTTAGACAAGGCGATACGTTGGCATGCGATTTCTTCGACATCATTCTTGAAAAGATTGTGCAAGGCTGCAATGTCAACAACAGAGGCACAATCTTTCAAAAGTCCGTCCAGCTACAAGAATACGCAGACGACATTGACATAATTGGAAGAACACAGCGTGATGTCAGTGGAGCGTTTGTGAGCCTTGAGACGGAGGCCAGGAAGATGGGTCTAGCGGTTAACGAGGGCAAGACCAGGTTAATGCTGTCGGCAAGAAATGACTACCAACATCGACGTCTTGGAGCAAACGTCAACATAAACAGATTTAACTTCGAGGACGTTAAGGACTTTGTCTACCTGGGATCCGCTATCAACTCAGACAACAATACCAGCGCTGAAATCAAACGAAGAATCACTCTTGCCAATCGCTGCTTCTTTGGACTTAGAAGGCAATTAAGTAGTAAAGTCCACTCCCGATCAAATAAAGTGACACTCTTGAAAACCCTCACCATCCAGGTCCTCATGTATGGTGCAGAGACATGCACCAAGACAACATCTGATGAGAACGCTTTGGGCTGCTTTGAGAGCAAAAATTCTTCGAATAATATTTGGTCCTGTCTGCATTAATGGAGAATGTACGAGCTGTACAGCGGCACTGACCTAGCCAGAAAAGTTAAGGTCCAACGACTTAGATGGTTGGGTCAAGTTGAGCGAATGGAAAATAATGCTCCGGCTTGTAGTCTTCGAATCCAACCCGGAAGGACGTCGCAGAAGAAGAAGACCGCGACTCAGGTGGAGCACACAGGTGGTAGAGAACCTGAACCAACTTGGCGTGCGAAACTGGAGACAGCTAGCTAAGGACCGAGCTGGCTGGAGAAGTTTGCTGGGTGAGGCCCTGGTCCGACCTGGACTGTAGCGCCACCATAAGTAAGTAAGTAAGTTACTGACGTATGACGTCTGTCTGTCCAAACTTACTTTTCTCTTTCCTTAAATATGGATGAGCGAATGAAATTTGACAGCAAATGATAGTGAATAACAAAAATTGAAAAAAAGGCCAAGTCTCGTCAAAATGTGTTCAGTGCATTCAAATGAATTCAGCGAACATGTCAATTTTGTCAAAAAAAAAAAAAAAAACTAATGATAGCTGACACTTTTTGTTCTGTTTCAAAATGTCTGAAGGACTTTCAGTTGAATCTCGCTAGAAGTAAGCCGCCATTTAACCAGATGAAAAGTCAAATAAAAATTAAAATTATTAAAATAATACCAACTCTGTATTTACATTGAACGATTTTTTGAGTTTCCGATATTCACTTTCAAATCTTAAACCCCGATGACATTTCAAATGTAGAAAGTAAACGTGTTTTTGACAGAAATAACTGTTACTGTGATTTTCTTGTCTGATATCGATTTTCTTCCCGAGACAAGATACATTCTATTCGAAGCTTCATAAATTTTCCTTTTAACCAAATTGAATATTCAATATATTAAAATATTAGAAAATAAAACTCATCAAAACCACAGCAACAATGTTATTATCATCATCCTAACGGAAATATGCTTTTACCTTAATAATTCCATTAACATTTTTTTGATTGAACCCTCTTCAGCTTTCTTCATTTTTCAATAAATGAACGCCTACCAACAAACTGTCGTTATGTTTAGGAATTTTTATTTCCCTCTTTTCGTTTTCGTCGTTCAATTATTCAAAATAAATTTCCTACCGAATAACTGCTGTCAGACAAAATGAATTATTAAACCGCATCACTTACAGGAAAAGTAAACAAAATAAAAACAACAACCACATTACTCGCAGACCAAAAAAATAAGTGAAAATCAGAGAAGATAAAGGTCATTATCATACGCAATGGCAGTTAACCGCAAAACAAGGACGAAAACAAAGATAATGCCAAAAACTACTTGGAAGGTCGTCCAAGGTTTAACTGTTATGTGCGGTAAAAACAATTTCATTTTCAAGGTGAAAAGGAAATCCTTCGACCGGAACCGTTGTATTTTTTTTTCATCTTCTTATTTATTTACTAGTTTCTCTCTCGCCGCTAGCAATCTTCTTTCTTTTCCACTTAATCTCGAGTAGGAGTAGGTTGAGTTTTATTTTTCTAGTGCCATCAGCCCTCACAACGGAATTTCGTTTTCAGGTCCTTTCTACTTCCCTGAAGTGAATGGCTTAATCATATTCATTTTATCAGTGCAAGTAGTGTGGTAAACAAATGGTGATTGCAATGACGTCTAGCGGTTAAATTTTCCTTCGAGCAATTTTTTTGTTTTTGTTTTGAGAGGAGCGGATATTATCTTTTTTTAGAAAAACCAATTCGAGCATGAGAGGGCGGGAAGATGAATTCTGAATAAATTTTCGTCTACCTTTAAGAATGTCTTGCAGAGTATTTGAAAAATGGATGCAATGTCATTTGCGATATGCCACTTAGTTTGACACTTGTGTCAGTCAAATTGATTGTAATCTTTTTGAAAGGAACAAGCATTATTCTATTTTTGTAGAGACAGAGACAGCATGATATAAATAAACGCTTTTTTCACTACTTTAAGCTTGAACGACAATCAGTTAGGGTCAGTTGTTTCAAAATTGGAAGTTTATACGTCAAAAACATGAATTTAACAATCCCCGAATCCGATGGCATACCTGCGAAACTTTAAATACGGAGGAGGTGTTTTGATGAACTGAACTGTACCAAGATGTGAATGTAGTCCAGAAGGCCAAGAAAAGACGACTACATTGGCTCAGCCACATCGAGCGAATGGACGACAACGCTCCAGCCATATATAAGTCTTCTCATTCCAACCCCCAGGTTCGAGACGGCAAGGAAGACCAAATCTACGTCACAAAGACCAAGTGACTGCGGATTCCAGAGCGATTGGTTTCGGTGACTGGAGAGTGCATGCGAGGAACCGAACACAATGGAAGGCTGCTATATCTCAGGCTGAGATCCTTCATGGATTGTGAGCCGGATAAGTAAGTAAGTAAGTAAGGTTTTACGAAGTTTCCGCTCGTAACCTCTTCTTTTTTAAACCTGAGTCGTTATTGACTCTTTTTTAACTTGATCTCTATCGTGTGCACAAGACAACGTCTTTCGGGTCAGCTAGTATGCAGGAACCTATTTGAACATAACATTTTCAAAACAGATAAAAGATTTCAGGAGTTCAATAACATAAGCACGTAGGTACTGCAGATTTAAATTCATAATAGGTTTGTTCGATGTGCGCTTTGGGTCGCTCTGTGGTGCTCTGATTTCGCACTGAGCTGTTCGATGTCGCTCTTTTTTCGCCCCAGTGCGTTTCCATCGTGTTCAATGTGTATTCAATGCTCGCACCGGGGGCGCTCTGAATCGCCCTAATTTTTTTTCGGGCGAGAATATCGAAGCTGTTCGAATCAGCTATTGCTATACAACAAAGAGCAAAAAGAACAGAGTTCTATGAGCGCGTTCGATGTGAAACCAAACCCAGAGAAATTTTTCAGTTTTTTGACAGCTCCGTTCACAGTATGACACCGGAGCACCCCGGGGCTGATTACATCAAACAAACCTAATAATACGTAAACATGACTTATGAAAGCTCTCAGCGTTGCCAACAATTTCTTTTTTTTGACGTTTTGAAAATGATAAAGAGTACGTTCTTTCAGTTTGGATGAATCATTTCAACATCTGCTGAGTTGGCAATTTACTAAAATCTGCCGGAAAAGTACACAAGCTGTCAAATTAAAAATGTCTCTTAAGAAAAATGCGACAATATGTTCTGTAAAATGTTCTTATGGTCAAACACATCTAAAAGCAAAACAAATTCCCAAAGTTCAAGCTAATTGAATTATCTATTAAACATGCTTAATGTCTTTTTTTAAATCTATAGCATTAGACAATTCTCATCTTTCATCTCAAATCAAATAAAAATTCAAATCAAAAGAAGACAAAAAATACATAAAATCTCTGTAAAATATTTCCTCAAGGTGAGATTGTAGTCATTTTGGCGACAACGAATGTCAACGACGATAGACAGATGTCGTCGCATTCCCTGCACCACCCCCACTGTCTTCAGAACTTATGCTTGATAAAAGATATTAGTAAGGCGATTTATATTTCACCGATTAAACGACCAGACGGTAGAGGAGCCGTGTTGCTGGCGACAAAAGCAAAATACCCATCCAGTGTGGTTCAAGTCCATTAGTAATATGGCCAATAGGTAATTAGGAATCGTGAAAATGGATTCATTTTTATTTTGCTTGCCTCGCCCCTTTTAATCTGTCATCGTGTTTGGAATCTTCTTCGACTTTTGTTTCTCTGTCTTTTTTAATTTTTTTCAAAATACAAAACAAAATTCACACAAATTTGACTCGGTTAATAATGTCGCAATTTTACCGATACAGATTTTTGGAACGACTCCAAAAGAAAAATCCGTCCAAACCACATGGCTTGAAAAACATACATACATTTTTCTGTTTGTAGTGTTTTGATTCCATGCTTTGGAAGGGGTGGGCAGTGGGTTTTTGGTGTCCGGGTGTGGGTATAGTGTGTTATTCATCGTGGTGAAAAAGTTTTTTTTTTGTTTATTTGTTTTTGTGTCTATTTATTCCAGCGCGAATCAGACAGAGGGGATTAGCAAGCATTTAGAGATTTTTTTTCCTTTTTCAAAATTAATATCTTGGATATTGAATGAGCTAGCAATTTGCTGGAATCACTTCGAATTCTTCAGATGTCGGGTGAACACAATTATTTCCAATGAAAGTCAGAGCAAAACAAACACGAACTAATAGCAAAACAATGTAAAGGGCAATGAATAGATAAAATAAAAAGAAAACTTGGCTAATTGATGAGCGGTGCTCGTGAGGGTGTAAGCAGACATCAAGAATCCACTTAATACACTTTTTCTGTTTGACTGACTGACTGACTCATTCGATGTGTTGGAATATTGATGATTTTATGAAGAAATGTTCGGTAGCATCAGGACACCATCAAAATGGTAAACTTGCTTGCTATTTCGATTTATATTCCCGGTGCGCAATTTTAAGATTCGAATAATTGGATCATGGTATAGAGATGGATATGGATTCTTTGTGAACAGTTTTAAGAGGTGTAATAAAGTGAATTTTTCTGTTCTGTTAGTTTCATCGGTTTAAGCAGAAATTGCGCTGCATTGCCAAAAGTTAAACAATGAAAATGATTCTGACCTACAAGTGAGTTTTTGAGAAAATTTCTTCGGTTTACGGTAAAACTTGACATTTTAGTTCAACCATATGACGAAATTCTGAGTTAACGAAGTTCCTACAAATTGTATTTTGTATTTAGTAGAAATTTGTTGTTCTACTTAAAAAATCTCGAAGGGCTTCAATATTCAGTGAGATTTTGACAGTTGGAATTAGCGTAACATTAAAGTGCAATCACAGACTAATGCGACGTTTTCACTAACAATTTAGATTAAATTTGACATTCTTGTATTTATTTTGGCGTAAGGTGACATTTCAAAGAAGGAGAAAGAGACACAATCTTTCAAAAGTCCGTCCAGCTTACTAGGATACGCAGGCGACATTGACATAATTGGAAGAACACAGCGTGATGTCAGTGGAGCGTTTGTGATCCTTGAGATATAGGCCAGGAAGATGAGTCTAGCGGTTAACGAGGGCAAGACCAAGTTAATGCTGTCGACAAGAAAGGCTACCAACATCGACGTCTTGGAGCAAGCGTCAACATAGACAGATTTAACTTCGAGGACGTTAAGGACTTTGTCTACTTGGGATCCGCTATCAACTCAGACAATAACACCAGCGCTGAAATCAAACGAAGAATAACTCTTGCCAATCGCTGCTTCTTTGGACTTAGAAGGCAATTGAGTAGTAAAGTCCTCTCCCGAGCAACTAAAAGGACACTCTACAAAACCCTCATCATCCCGGTCCTCATGTATGCTGCAGAGACATGGACTATGACAACATCTGACGAAAACGCTTTGGGCTGCTTTGAGAGACAAATTTCTTCGAGTGATTTTTGTTCCTGTCTGCGTTAATGGAGAATGATGACGAAGATTCAACCAAGAACTGTACGAGCTGTACAGCGACACTGACCTAGCCAGAAAAGTAAAGGTCCATTGACTTAAATGGTTGAGTCACGTTGAGCTATTGGAAAATAATGCTCCGGCTCGTAGAGTTTTCGAATCCAACCCGGAAGATCGTCGCAGAAGAGGAAGACCGCGACTCCGGTGGAGCACACAGGTGGTAGAGGACCTGAACAAACTTGGAGTGCGAAACTGGAGACAGCTAGTCAGGGACCGAGCTAGCTGTAGAAGTTTGTTGGGTGAGGTCCTGGTCCGACCTGGACTGTAGCGCCATTATTAGTAAGAAAGAGCATGTAAGTGACAGAAAACAAACAGAAATCTGATTAACTATGTTCACACAGGCCTCACTCATCAAACATTAATCTTGTTCAAACGGAAAAGTCGTGCCAATACGAAATCCTGACCTTGACGTCTTAAAACTTGTCAAATAAAATAATTCCAATGTTTGATTTTTGTTCAATTTGACATGATTTATTTTAAAATCAAAGAAATAAAGAAAAACGAAAGAGGCTTTAAATAAAACCGCGAACATTTAAGAAATACTAGGTGCGTTCGATTTAACCAACCCTGGATTGCCAGGTGCTTGTCACTGCCCTGAACGTAGCTGTCAAAAACCTGAAAAAATTCTCTGGGTTTGGTTTTACATCGAACGAATTGGTAGTGCTCTGTTTTGTCTTCTCTTTGTTTTATAACAACAACCGAAATTCTCACCCCGAAAAGGACTTGGGGCGGTTCAGTGCGCTGCCGGTACGACACGGTGAAAATGCACCGATATCGAAAAGCTCAGTGCAAAATCAGAGCGCCTCAGGGCGACCCAGAGCACAGATGAGTTTAAAAGGGAGATGGGAAACCGAGCTGTCAAAATGACAATGCCAACAAGCTATGGACCATAGTTACTGTTTTTACCAATACTATCACAGTAAAAATGGTCCTACCACCTCATTTTTGTTGCTGTTTTTTCTCATTTATTTACATACACGAGGTAACGTTAAAATAAAATTTGAGGTATCCGGAGGGTAAAACGTAAGTCAGTTTCAGATCTCCTTTTGTCTCTGACCCAGAGCGCACATCGAACAAACCTACTTTTTAATTGATTTGTCAAAGGAAAAAAATAGCTGTCACATGGCCAGCTGTCAATTTTAGGCTAGTGATTTTAAAACTTCTCGCCTCACTTCGAAGACTTTCTTGCAAATGAGTGGGAAAGAGAAAAAAACATAAAGACGTCAATTTGAGTCCATTGGAAACGCGATCATGTGAATGTGAACATGGTTTTTGGAAAAGTAAACTGTCAATGATAAAAATGACATTTGATTTCAATAAACGCATCCTTAATATCATGTGGGTGATAATAAGATTCCAATCAACCAAGTAGGTTCAGCTCCAAATGTCAATAAATAACATGTCAAAAGAGAACAAAACGACATTTTCAGAAGTTTTCGGAATATTTTTGTCTAAAAAAAAATCTTTAAATATAAAAAATGAAAAATCTTGTTGGAATGTTTTTTTTTATATTTTTTTTTTTTTGCAAATACACAAATATTTCATAAAGTTCTGTTTTGTTTGTTTGATAGATTGTTCACACACTTTTATTTTTGCATGGCGCCAGCTGTCACTGTCAGTATCTTTTCTGACAACTAATTAATCGTAAATGGTTGGTTTTTTTTTGCATGGATGACAAAAAATAGTCCATTTGAAAATAACATTTCATTTTGAAAACCACATTCCGATGAATGATGTTCATTTCAGTAGCTTTTAAAAGAAAAACTCAATCAAACACACCTAAATTGAACTGACAGATGAAGGCTTGTTCAATGTCCAGTAACTTTCGGTATCGAATTGAAATAAAGTAAATATTTGATTTCCGTTTGTTTTCAAAAACAAAATGAGTATATTTTATTGTTTTAAACTAAAATCAATGAAAAATGAACAAAACTTGCAGATGACACTGAATAAAAATAAAAATAAAAAAAGCGATTTCCATAATATGAATAATGTGTTTCTTTGAACTTGATAATTTTTTCCAACACATCTACACATTTTAAAATGAAAAATTGTATAGATTTAGTTGATTGTTTAGTTCATATCTATCGTCCGAAAGAAAAACTTTCCTCTCCGAACTGTAAACAAAAACAGAACTCTATTAACATTTATGTTGGCGGCGTTTTTAATCTCGAGCTAGTTAGATCATTGCGGAAAGAAGGAGGACATCGTTCATTTCCCATTTTGTTTTTTTGTAACCACAAACAACGCATAACCCGGATAGTGTTCATTCCAATGTTGGATATAAAGCACACAAGACAACTTGATTCCAATGTTCGACACTATGTCTACATTCATGAAAATATGTTTTTTTTTTTTTCACAGCTCAACCTATCCGTTCTTGCAGATGTATAAGTCCATCGTCATGCCATCGAATCTAGCTTGTCGTTGCCAAGTTCATCGTTTTTAGTTTTATCTTGTCAGACTTACCCTTGTTCACAGCCACGTCTTATCTCTGTGAGTGTGGTAAAATATTCTGCATGGCTAGGATTATGTTCTTTTATATTTATTTTCTTTTTTTTTGGGCTCATCATCCAGCTATCCACCCCCTTTTCGGGCTTTTATGCTTTTGAAATGTTTAAATTCAGTGTTTTATGAGACACAGAGAGAGATAGGTGTGTGTGTGTGTGTCGTTGGGAAAACCCCTGCCTTAAGGGAAACGGATATTATAGTTGAGTGCACTCAACTCTAAAAAAGAGTCAAAGACTGTTAGTGTAGCTATACACAACGCTTTTGGATTTTGCATATTTCTTCTTCCTTTTTGCTATTTTAATCAGGCTTCTATATCCTGCTGGTAGTGCTGCTGACGTTTATGCTGCTATTGGACCTATTCACCTAGAAATAAGTTTCTCTAATGAAATGGGGGCCATTCAGCAGGACATAAAGCCTTTCAAGGATTAGGACATGGGCTTCGTCTTTCTTTTTTCGTTGCTATACCCGTGGATATGGCTATCCACAGCAGTCATCAGGTTTTTAATTAGAATATTCAGAAGAAAGTGGCAGGAAAAAAAGAGTGAAGCATTATGTGTCAGTTCGAGGAAAAGAAACTCCTTCATGATTCCAGTTGAGTTAACACAAGTTACTTAGGTTAACTTACTGAAGTAGTAGAAAAGCTCTCGAGGGATTCATAAACGTATTAACACTTTTTTGTAACTTGAGTTTGGTAATCTCAAGGTGTTGTATGAAATATTTCAACATTGAGTTGGACTGGATTGGATGATGTTTTAAAAATTAGATACAAATCTGTGTTTAAGATTTTACTTCAAGCTTTATTTACAGAAATCAGAAGTCGGGAGAACCCGTAAAGGTCGCTACCTCGAAGTTGTATGCGTCTATTGTAACGTTCTGTCCGAGCCGTCGGTGTTGGGTGTCCTTCTTTCCTTCCGAAGACAGCATATACTTCGTTTTTCCCTCATTTACCGCTAAACTAATTTTTGTTGCTTCTGCCTCAATTCTAACAAAGGCACCATTGACAAAACGCTGTGTTCTTCCCATTATATCAATATTATCGGCGTACGCGAGAAGTTGAACAGATTTTTGGAAGATAGTGCCTCTGGTGTTGACGTTGGAGTTCTGCACTATCTTCTCAAGAACGATGTTAAAGAAATCGCATGACAGTGCATCGCCTTGTCTGAATCCTTTTTTGACGTCGAAAGATTCCGTGAGCTCGTTGCCAACCTTGATGGAGCAGCGTGAGTTCTCCATCGTCATTTTGCACAAGCGAACGAGCTTGGCAGGGACGCCAAAACTAGACATAGCTTTGTACAGTTCGTCTCTGTAGATGCTGTCATACGCAGGCCTTAAATCGATGAAAAGGTGGTGGGTATCGATTTGGAGTTCAAAGGTCTTTTCCAGGATCTGCCGCAACGTGAAAATTTGGTCGATGGTTGACTTTCCAGACCTGAAGCCACATTGATAAGGACCAATCAGATTGTTGACGAAAGGCTTCATACGTTCACATATTACGGCAGAGAGGATCTTGAAGGCGATGTTTAGTAGACTTATTCCTCTATAGTTGGCGCAGTTAAGAGGATCTCCCTTTTTCAGGATCGGCAAACAATGCTGACGTTCCATTTATCGGGCAGGCATTCCTCTGACCATATCTTACAGATGATATGGTGCATGCTCCTATCAGGCTCGTCGCCTGCTGCTTTGAACAGCTCAGCAGCTAGACCATCTGCTCCAGCGGCTTTGTTGGATTTCAGCCGTGATATTGCGGTTTTCACTTCTTCTAGGTCGGGTTCACATAATTGTTGGTAATCATCGTGTCCGATGAAAGGCTCCCGTCTGACGGCGATGTTTTGATCCTCGTTGCCGTTATACAATCTACAGAAGTGGTCTTTCCAAATCCCCAGCATTGACTGCGATTCTACTACTACAGGCATCGGTTCTTGTTCGATGACCTTGAGCCAGCTGCTTAACAGTTCCATAAAACCTCCGAACTTCATTCCTGCTGTTGGATCTCTCAACATCCTCGATCTGAAGCTTCTCATTCTCTCTCTTTTTTCTCCTGAGGCCGGCGTTCCTCTCTCCACTTTTGCTCGTAGAGCTCACCATCAGCTCTTGTCCTTCTATGCAGCAGCAGCGCCGCTTGCCGTATGCCTCCTGCTTGCCTGCATAGGCCTGCCTGCATTCTTCGTCAAACGAGGGGTTTCGTTTTGGTGGCTATGTGAAACTCAGCACATTAGAGGCGGCACCCTCTACTGCTTTCTGGCAAAGTTGCTACTGGTCTTCGATACTTGATGTTGGCGGCATAGGACTCCTCAAGAGGTTACTTGACACTCAATCGGAGAAGGATCTGGCGATCTCTTGCCATTGTAGCTGTCCGACGTCGAATTTTTCTTGTAGCATTTCCTTGTTTTGGCCGTTGTCGGGATATTCGCAGCACTACCTTGGCTACGACGAGGTAGTGGTTCGAGTCGATGTTAGCTCCTCAGAAAGTTCGAACATCTAAAATGCTTGACAAGTAATGTGATCAATCTGGATGACGGTTAATTGATCAGGAGATTTCCAAAATGTAGGATTTTTTTTTTGACAGCTTAGTTTCCTATCTCACTCTCACCTCAAGCTTTGAAACAAAATTTTGACAGATAGTTCTGTTCGATTCATTTCTTACGTTTACGTGAATTAGGTCTGTTCCGTTTCATGTTATTGTGGAATTTAATGTCAATAATTTTGATAATTTTAAACACGAAAACTAAATTCTATTTCTCTTCATTAAATGAACACTTTGTAACATTCTTGCACGGACAAGAACAACAACAAAAAAAAAAGTAAGGAATTCTTAATATGACATCAAAAATAGCAATGTTTATTGTTTCCAATATTTGAGAAAACGTACAGTTGTAAGCCATAAATCTTGCTTTAACCACCAGCATCATCCTCACAATTGACAGGTTATACATATCAAATAGTTTTCACTCCGGCAATGTCCTGATTTCGATAAAATGCTTGCAGAATTTATAAACAACGAAGAGTACGAACATATTTATTCATTTGTCTTAGAAAAACTATTCGATCTCGAAAATGAGGTCAGAAAAATAACATTTTTTTTGTTCGATTTGTATTTCTGTGGCCGATTTTGTGGAGCAGCAGGTTGGGAAAAAAAACCTCGTCTGCATTTCTTCCAGTTAAGTGGATTAATAGATTATTGGAATTTTATAACAACAAAATGGTTCTTTTAGATGAAATCAGTGGCGTGCGTGTGTGAGGGCCAATAGGAAATTAGGGAGGTGACACTTTAAAGAAAACATTACTTCCACAATATTGAACAGATGTTTCTTGAAGTATTTGAAAACAGGTTCCACATTTTTCCGAACACAGCTTCCACATCTGTCCGCAAGGATTGAAGACTGTCTGTTTAAAGGCAAATTTCAATCCATTCTTATTTAATCACTTTAAACCCAAAATAGATCTTGTGGAATGTAATAACTTTTTTTTCTATGCACTTAACGCACACACTTTCTTTCGAGGACTTTAACGCTCCAAAAACCATCACTTTCTTCCCAAGGAAAGGCAAATTGAGCCGGCTCCCTTTGAACACTGGCAGACGTCAGCCACTGAAACTAGATTACCGTCGCGTCCTGTGTCGTGTGAAAGTGACTCGTGTGCTCCTAGCACCATACTCTAATCGGGTAAGAACACATGTGAATATGAAAGTATAAATAGTAATATTTTGCATATAGACCATGGTTAATGTAGGTGAATAACGCAGGTAAAAATACATAAAGGGAAACTCAATCGATAGACATAACAGAGATATGATAGGTGGTGGGGTGGTATCTGGATGGATGGAAAAAGCATCTCTCCTATTTTGCCTGTGTAGCGTGTGCTGTCAGCATCTGAACTCAATTCAACTGTGAAATGTCAATAAATAAACTCCATTAAAGAGCTACGTCGATCGGGGAACCCATTTTTTGCAATTCTCTCAGTCATCCCAGAGGGAGTGAAGTGAAAAAAAAAACGACGATGAATTTAAGAAATATTCAATTTTTGGAAAAAGAGATTAAATTAAGAGAAAGCTTAATTTCGAACCAATGATTTTGCTTTCAGACATTTTTTCTTTTCAAAATAAAAATATGAATTTTATTTGAAGATTTATTTGCATATTAAATTTTTTTTTTCACCACGACATGTATGTAGGCAGTGTTATGAAGCATGAAAGTAAGCCATTCAGAAGGAATAAGAATCCTTCAAGGAGGATTCGAAATGTACGTCATTGGTTATGGTAATAAGTTTTATCTGACGGAAGTGAATCTAACTGCTGGAGGAATTTCTGAAGGTGAATTTATTATGAAACGAAATAGATCCGTTTTAAATTATGTACAATTTCCCTTTCGATTTCCAATTTGACATCATAGAAAGGGAATTCATAGAGAAGGTTGTTGCTTTTATGCAATGTGGGTATTCGTGACGACAGGGATGTTGATAATTGTTGGTAGGAGGAAGGTTCGTCGGAAGTCATGGAATAATTTGATGGACTTGCACGTTTTAGTGAGCTATAAAAAAAGCCTTCGGTTATTTACCGGGTCAAGGACGAATCCAATGCAAAAATCGAAAGGCAACTCGGTTTTATCTCTCTATTGAGCCAAATTTCATCAGCGGATGGCACAGATTTTGACCTCATTTTTGTCCGTTGTTTACGTGTTTTTTTGATGGTTGGGTGTTGAAGGATCTGGGAGCATATACCCTGCTGTATCTTTTCCTACATACCAAGTGCTTACTTACGCTCCAAGCGGTAACCACCGGGTACTGGTTACATCACTTGCGAAACTTGTAAGTGCGAGTGCAAACGGAGAAACAACAGCAGTTAAACAACGGCCCTACAAATTTGAAGGTTAGTGCAAAGGGCTAAACACCCCTCCACAGTAAAACGATTATGAAAGAGACAGGCAGAGCCTCGGATAATGACTCCCCTCTAATGGCAACCAGACCTGGAACGACAACGCACTATGAAGTGCGAGTTTGTATCTGGAATGTAAGAATACTCCACACTTCACGTGCTACTCAAAAACTTGAATCTGTCCTCACGCAATATAAGACAGACATTACTGGGATCCAGGAAATACGATGGATAGGATCAGGATAATGACAACAAAATTAATTACAGCTGTCATCAAATATATTTGGATGCGGATTCGTAGTGGGAAATCGGCCCTGATCAAAAGTCATGGATTTGAAGTGATCGCCTGGCTGTAATTCGTACTAAAGCCACACTACAAAACATCAGTCTAATACGTGAAAGGAAAGGAAGACATCTTTGGCGGGTCAGTTGGAAAATGTGGATAATGTCGAGCGAGCCAATGACGAAAGAGAAGCAAGGCCAGCCAATGAAGACCCAATGCTAGCCCCCAGCACAGAAGAAGTAGAAAGAGCCATCCAAAAGCTAAAAACTAACAAGTCCGCCAGGATGGATGGCATACCTGCGGAACTCTCAAATATGGAGGAGATGTTTTGATGAACCGCATGCACCGGGTCATTAACAAAGTGAGGGAGAAGAATACATGCCCTCTGACTGGTCGATAAGCTCCATATGCCCCATCTACACAGGAAGCGATCCATGGTCATGCAAAAACTACTAAGGCATATCCCTGTTGCATATAAAATCCTATCCAACGTACTGTGTGAGCGTCTTAAACCGTTCTGCAACGCAATAATTGGCACGTACCAGTGTGGCTTAAGGCCAGGCAGAACAACGATAGACCAAATATTCACACTGAGGCAAATCCTGGAAAAGACCAACGAATTTCTAGTCGAAACCCACCATCTTTTCACCAACTTCAAAGCTGCTTGTGATAGCATCCACCGCCAAGAGCTTATGATGGCGATTTCTGAATTCGGCATCCCAAACAAACTGATCCACATGTGCCACATGACTCCAAACAATACGCAGCAAAGTTCAGTGTGCAAATGGGTAACAGCTCATTCGAGTTTTTTCAAACATGCGCAGGGTTTAGACAAAGAGATGCGTTGTCATGTGATTTCTTGAACATAGTCTTGGAGCAGATAGTGCGCAAGGCAGGTGTGAGCACGGAAAACACTGCCTTCAACCCTATGCGGACGACATAGACATCATCAATCGATCTCAAAGAGCTGTACTTGAGGCCTTCACAGCGATTGAAGAACAAGCGAAGCTCGTTGGTCTAGAAATGAGTGAGGACAAAACGAAGTACATGCTTTCAACAAACAAAAGAACATCTGTCCACCGCCTAGGACAAAAAGTCACTGTTGGTAGCAGCAATTTCGAGGTAAGTAAGGAGTTCATCTAACCTTGGAAGAAACATCAATCCCACAAACGACATCTTAGTGGAGATCCGAAGAAGAATTACCCTGGCAAACCGCTGCTGCTTCGGTTTGGCCAAACAACTGGCCAACTACTCATTCGAAAGACAAAGTGTCTGCTATACAAAACTTTGACTTAACCAGTCCTACTCTACGGTGCCGAGTGTTGGACGATAATTGATACTGGGCACTTTGGAAAGAAAAATTTTTCGACGGATTATCGGTCCCGTATGCGACGATGGCGAATGGAGAAGAAGGTTCAATGAGCTGTACCAAGACGTGGATGTAGTCCAGAAGACCAAGAAAAGACGTCTACATTGATTCGGCCACATCGAGCTAATGGACGACAACGCTCCAACCAAGAAAGTCTTCTCATCGCAGCATCCAGGTTCAAGACGCCAAAATAGACCGAACCTACGGTACAAGGACCTAGTGACTGCGGAAATCCCGAGCGCTTGGTTTTGGTAACTGGAGAGTACATGCGAGGGACCATACCGGATGAAAGGTTGCAGTGTCTCAGGCTGAGATCCTACATGGATTGGGAGCCGCTTAAGAAAGTAAGTAAATTAAGTGTTTCCTGGATCGATCAATGTGCAACTCGGTTTACATAAGAACTGGCTCGAACTAACTCGGTTAACAAAATTTCCGGTTTTGCACATCACATGTTAAGTCCTTGTTTGAGCTTTTTTGAAATTGCTAAACTGTCGATTGTTATATTAAAGCTTGTTTTTGCTTTCAAATTTTGACAATTGAGGGCTGTCTTCGTGTCTCATCAAATTTCACAACAAATTTTAAAATTTTTAATCAAATCAAAGTCACGTGGAAGGAATAGAACTGGAAAACACTTCTACTAAATTGAAGGAAAATGAAACTGTCCTTTCATTCCTTTCATTTAATTTGAAGATGACAGCCTTTCAATTTAATGGGAAAAAACTCTTTATCTGTCAATATCAAGGTTCGGTTCGCATCAGCATTGCTTTCAGTAGTCACGAAAACCAGTTTGCCTTAAGACAATATGGAATTGTCACACCACCAAACCAGACAATAGAATTACCATCCTCAAGATGTCCTTGTCACGACGTCTGTCAGGCAACGTGCGTCCAAGTACCTCAAGAAATTTCCTTTAAAATCACTTTCCATCGAAACAATTCAGCCTGAGGTCACATGTACTCTATCTCCCTCCCTCGAAAAAAAAGAAAAAAATTAATTCGTAGCCCAAATTGTTCCACGTAACGGTAACATCATCGGTTCCGATCAATTTGCATCCGATTGAAGTTGAAGAAAAAGTGAAAATAATGTTTGCTTCGTTCGATTTCATTTCATTTGTGAAATTTTTCGAAAAATTGTTTTTCTTTGGATGATTTTCTTTCCGTTATTTTTTTTCTTTTTTTCGATAATCAAATAAATCCTCAGGCTCAACCCAAAAAATGCTGACGCTGAGACAAAAAAGACAAATAAACATAAATTAGATCATCGTAACCGGCAGAAGCAGCAGCAGCAGGGACGAGGAGAGACGTAAAGTTTGAAAATTTTTCAAGGCTATGAAAATAAATATAATGGAAGGAAAAAATCTGGAGACACATTTCGCCTCTTCTTTCGAATGAAAAGTGTTTGAATTTTAAATGGAGAACAAAATGAGTGTTTTCTACTTTTTTTTTCTCTTTTCCTGGCAAATGAATTTTTAATGCAAACTACTTGAATGAAATTAACTCATGTCTGAGTGGGTCTTTACTTGAAAAAATGTTTTTTTTTTTGTAATTTCAGGTTAATTTTGTTTTCACCTTTTAGTTGTCTCAGTTTTTTCGAGTTGAAAAGCTTGTAAAATGATTTTTTTCGATTGTTGTCTTCGATAACACAAAAAAAAAACAAAAACAAAAAAAAAAAAAAACAAAAAAAAAAAAAAAAAACAAACAACAAAAATGAAAGCATTCAAACATAGAAAACGTAATCTTTATTGAGTTCAGGGTTGATTTGAGGCAATCACTGGCGCCGCAGCCGACTGCTAGACAAGATGGGGGAAATCTATAATTTTGCCTATCTGATTTTTTGTTTTTTGTTTTCAAATCATTTTTAGAGATTTTGTGACAGATTTTTGTTTTTAATGAGTTGAAGGGTAATGAAATTCTGTCATTATTAGAGTGTGGTGAAAATGAGTCAGAAGAAAATGTAGACCTCACACTGCCTTTGTCTTAAGGAACTTCTATCAGAACTCTTACAAATTACCTTAAAAAGGCTCCCGAATTCGCCCTAGATACAATCCTCCTTAAACGGAACTAGAACTCTTTACAAAATTCCCAAAATTAGCTGACTTAAAATGAAAGGTACACCCCTAAGTGGCTGCTCCACTTCCGTGTAGGACACAATTAGCGCTGAGTGCGCCCTAAGTTTCTCTGACTAAACCAAATATTAAGGTTTTATGTTGTAAACAAAGAACTAAACGTGAAGGCGAATATTGACGGAAGAGTCAAGGAAGCTTCCGCAGCACTATTTCATTCATCACCGATCTTTTTCGGGTAAAAGTTGGCTTTTGGAACTGGAAAATAACTTTGGAACTGGAAAATAACTCGATACACTTCTATATTGATGAACAGCTGGGTCAAAATGCATCCAGTAAACTCCCCTATCAATTTAACATGTTCCAAGCGTAAGCAAGGGCTATACAAGAAGAAATATTCTGGCTAGAAGAAAATGTACCTTCGGTATCGATGATTCCCTTCTTCGTTGGATTAGAAACTTTCTTTCGAACCGTTCAATACAAGTTGTATTCGACGTATTCAAGTCTGAAACCCACAATATAAATGCTGGTGTGCCTCAGGGCTTCGTTTTGTCTCCGATCCTCTTTCTCATTTTTGTTAATGATTTCTTGTCTGTTACATCTAATCCAATAAATTGTTTCGCTGACGATAACACCCTTAGCTTTTCGTATTCGTTTCCAGATTCACATCCCTCCTTCTCGGATGTGAAACTGCAACGGCAAAATATGATAAGCTCATTAAACTCTGACTAAACAGCATTGTCCAATGGGGAATTAAAAACCGTGTAGAGTTTAATGCTTCGAAAACTCAATGCTGTCTTTTATTGTTGAAGCGAGATATACCCCCTTTGCCACTGTCCATGAGTGGCACTTGCATCAGTGAAACCGAACATCTCGAGATTCTAGGTACCGACCACCTCTTGTGGACCGTGCTCATACACGATGTCGCCAACAATATCGCAACAATATCGTTTGCGTTTCTTAAGACGGTGCAAGAAATTTGTCTACCCGTCTGATCTGGCTATTATTTATAAAACCTTTATCCGTCCAAAGCTTGAGTACAATTCCCACCTTTGGGCTGGTGCTCCAGCTATTAAGACTCTTGGATGGTATACAAAAGTACTGAAAGAATGATTGGTGATAGAGAGATCACTGACGCATTCACTCCTTTAGACCACCTACGTAACATTGCGTATCTCTCCTTGTTCTATCGCTACTTTTACGGTAATTGCTCTAGCCAGTTGAATTCCGTCCCTTAAACAATTCAACTAAAAAACCCGCTCTTCCAGGAATGCCCATCAGTTTACCCTCGAGCCCAACTTCAGACGTACTCTCAAGTATAGGGAATCATTTTTTTAGCCGTACTACGCGAATGTGGAACTCTCTTCCACACTCTGTCTTTCCCAGTCACTACAATGTTCAAGAATTTAAGACCAATGTACACCGACACCTCCTTTCCGACCCCTCCCTTCTTCCTAATGCACCCACTGTATCTCTGGCATAAAAAGGGTATAAAAATCCCTTGAGTGGGTGCAAAAATATAAAAAACAAAACGTGATATCTTGCAAGGCTTTATGGACAGCCAAAGTGATCTCAAATCTCTTGCCTTTGCCTCCACAAACTCAAAAACGGTCCACGACTGTCGATTTTCTCTGAATGAGATGGCAGGGCAGTTCAATATTCACTTCATATCGGTGCCAGGCCACAGTAAAGCTTACGACCTCGCCAAAAACGGAACATTTCTGCCAACGTAGGCAACAAACGTAGTATAGAAACACCACTTGCTGCATACAAACTTTTATACTAGAAATCAACAAATGCTTTGCCGGCGAAATGCTCGATTTCCCTTTCCCAGGATACTGTCTTATAGGAAGGAATGCCATTAGGCATGAATTTGCATGGATAAGGAGGAAGAAGAACAGTCCAAAAATCTCCTTTGTCTGGCACTATCCAACAGAAACAGTACCTATCTCAATAACTTCTTCGTCGATAATGCCAGAGAACTGGCAACGCTTGACATAAGATACATATTTCGGCTACCAGGCCTTCAAATAACTTGTAACGCAAGTTGCCCACAACGATTAACAACAGATCAGGGCGTCAGTTCGAGTCTGCATTTTTCCATCGCCTCTCGCTATAGTTAGAATGTCAACACATCCACATTACGGTATATCACCCTCAAGCCAACGGGTGGTAGAGAGGGTGACACCGCTCACTGAAAGCCGCTCTCACTGCCCACAGATCAAATAATTGGATGATTTCGTTTTCAGTCGTGCTCCTCGGACTTCGTTCCACGGTGAATGAGTCCGGAACCACACCTGCTCAGCTAATTTTCGGTGCCGAGCTTCGCCTCCTTCTTCGAAAAAGATTCAACTTTACATGAACCAGTTAGCTTCATCCAAGATTTATGGGAAACTATTCAAAAACTAGCGCCAACCTACTCCAATCGTTCCTCGAGACAAGTGTTTATACCTAAGGAACTCACAACGGCATCACACGTATATATCCGAAATGAGCATGCACAGCACCCCTTGCAGCCCGCCTATTGTGGAATGTACGCTGTTCTGGAGCGTCAGCTACATTCTTACAGGGTAGCTTAACCAAACAAAGAAGTTTATATTTCAATCAATAAGCTCAAGCCAGCTTGTAAATTGTAATACTGACAAAGACAAGCCGCATATGACTGTCGAAGTTGTACAGGGATTTAGGACAAAAGCTGGAAGGATCAGCAAGGCCCCATTGAGTTTTAATCCCTCGTAAAGGGGAGCCATTGTGACGACAATCAATAGTTGAACGTGCTACAATAACGATTTCTTGAACGCGCCCAACAGCTGATCATCTCTCTCAAAGTGACAGCTGTAAATTTACATCAGTTTTTATTTCCTGAGATAGATTGGCATCTTCCCTTTCATTTCTGATCTCTGACTACTAACGGCAGCACTTTTGATTTTATTTTATTTTCGATGAATTTCAATCTGAACATTTTTGGATCGATTGAAAAAACAACTATCGTAAGCCAAATGGCTCATTGACATAAATTCAATCGATACTTAAACCATAGTTTGAGTTTTATATCGAAAATCAATATTCTTTAAAATTGTTATTTATTATTTTGTTTGAATTTAATTAAATGTGTTATCGAAACTATCGAAATTGTAATCGATTTAAATGATTCCATAGTTATTTGATTATCGAATATACTAATTTAAAAAGTATTTAGAAAACCATTTGCAAAATGTTTTTTCGAAAGCACTCATCACTACTGTGCTGATATTGTACTCAGTGTTTCCGATAATCCATTAACTTCGATATGCATGTACATTGTATGAAGTTGGAAATAAAAACGAGGATTTCTTCGAGAACAAGACAGACATGGACAAGATTTAAAATGTATAAAACATGAAATCTTGCTCAAAAGAATTCCAGTGCGGATAAGTATATCTTCAATAACCACGAGAACATGCATTTTTCAATTTTAATATATCTCGATAACATGTACATCTCGAATACGATACATCAAACATTGGAAAAGAAATGTTGCTGATTTGTTTCAACATTTTTTTTTTCAAGGTAAATAAATGAATAAATAATGCAGCAATATCCAAAGGATATTGAATACTTTAGAGCCGATTTCGAGATAAATATGAGCAATAAATGTAGGTACGTTGAAAAACGATATTTCATCCCCATTTTAGTTTTTTTGCTTCTCATGAATGTAAAAACAAATTAGATAAAACAATTTTCGCCCAAATATTCAGCCATGGAACCGAAAATTTCTGCCAGAAACCATATTTGTTGTACCTTTTCGAATAGTTATCTTCATAAACGACATCCTCAAGCACCCTCATACCGATGACAACGTCAAACATGCCAAGTACCAAATAATTTAAAACTTTCACTTCATCAAAGTCTTATAGCCTTCTTTTATTTTACACTTAAAGAAAAATAAATTTTCAACACAAAATTTTACGACTTTAAACGTTGAGTTTATTGATGTTTACTCGGGCGTATACGTAACATTTTTTTTTCTTTTGCTTTTATTTTCCACATTTATTTATTGCTTTCAATTTCGATATTTATGTGTCCTCATTGCTCATAATATCATTTCGTGTTGAGAAACTTAAGAATATCTAATTCATGGAAAAATTGTTAAGTTTTTGGTGGGTGTTAGATTTTATGATGGAAAATTTTGCAGACAGAGTGGTGTATCGGGTTTTTTTTTTTTTTTAAGTGGAAATTAGTTGTTGATTATACTTTTGCTGTTTGAAAACTGGCTGTTAATTATATTTCTGAAATTTTGTGAAAAACTACTCATTGAAAGTCAAATTGGTTATGAATTGATTTTTTTTTTCAAAACATCTGTTCTCAGAATTGAAGAAAAAAGTCTGCAACTTTTCAACATCGATATTTCTATGAAGGTCGGGATTGCATCAAGTTTAATTAGACACACCACCTTTTCAAACAAAAACAAATTATGAAATTAAACAAAAATATAAAAATATCGATATCTAACCAGATTACTTGTCAACAAGTCAAACATTTACTCAAATGCATTTTGTAGAGTTTTTTTGTTTTTTGTTTTGTTTCGTGCTTTGAAGCGATTTTTCGTCTTTTCATTCCCTTCGAAGGACACGTTTCTTACTTATGGTGGCGTTACAGTACAGGTCGTACCAGGGCCTCACCCAATAAACTTGTCCAGCCAGCTCGGTCCCTAGCTAGCTATCTCCAGTTTCGCACGCTAATTGGTTCAGGTCCTCTACCACCTGTGTGCTCCACCGGAGTCGCGGTCTTCGTCTTTTGCGACGTCCTTTCGGCTTGGATTCGAAGACTCTACGAGCCGAAGCATTATTTTCCATTCGCTCAACATGACCATACCATCTAAGTCGTTGGACCTTAACTATCGATGTACAGCTCGTACAGTTCTTAGTGTAATCTTCGTCTCCATTCTATATTAATGCAGACAAGACCAAAAATCACTCGAAAAATTTTTCTTTCAAAGCAGCAGTTACTCGGAAGAGGACTTTACTACTCAATTGCCTTCTAAGTCCAAAGAAGCAGCGATTGGCAAGAGTTATTTTTCGTTTGATTTCAGCGCTGGTGTTGTTGTCTGAGTTGATAGCGGATCCCAGGTAGACAAAGTCCATAACTACCTCGAAGTTTAATCTGTCAATGTTGGCGTTTGCTTCAAGACGTCGATGTTGGTAGTCCTTTCTTGTCGACAGCATTAACTTGGTCTTGCCCTCGCTAACCGCTAGACCCATCTTCCTGGCCTCCGTTTCAAGGCTCACAACTGCTCCACTGACATCACGCTGTGTTCTATTCAAAATAACACCTCTTATTGGAAAAACTCTTTATAAAAAGAAATAGACTAATGGTCATGCTTCTGATAGGTCTCTGCACTTATTTTAGACGCAAACGACGAAAAAGAATAAAAAACCTGTCAGACTTTTAATTTTCTCATCACCAGACCAAGAATTTCATTTTCCCAGTTTAATGTTCGTTGTACGCCCCAAAAAAATTTTTTTTTCAAAACTGTTTTTGATGAATGCCTATGTGAAAGCAAATGCTTCGTAGTTAAAGCCAAGAAAAACAGCAGCATATTGAGAGTTGAAAGAGGGCTAAACACGCCTCCCATGCGCATTTTATTTGGTATATCCTTATCGATTCCTCATCATTCCAGAGATTCATTTTTGGAGTCAATTATGTTTCGCTAGTTGCCAAGTCACTTGGACGAACAAAAATCGATTGTAGGCCATATTCAGTTTCACCTAATTCTTATTTTTTTCAATAATGGGAGTTAAAATGTCATGTCAACGGCACTTCTTATAACTACTGTCCTGAGATACAGTTCCCTAACGAAAGTAAAGTTTTCCAACTTTCATGAAGTCATTAACTAACTTGAACAAAGTTTAAAATGTAAGACAATAGGATTTAAGAGAATTAAGAAAATATCGATTTAATTTTAAAAGAAAACAAAAAAGCATCTCTTGTAACTCTTCATTGAATGCAGTTCCCATTACTCTAATCCTACTTTAAACTTAGCTGTCATCTCGTGGTATTTCATTTTCTAGCGATGCAGTTGGCAACGAGAAAGTTTTTGACTTCTGCAGTCGACAGGAAATCAATTTTAAACAGGAGATTATTTATAATTTTTTTTTTTTTTATAATCAACGCGCACTCAAGGGCTTTTTTTCATTACGCGTTATATGCCAAGAGTACAGTGCTAGTATTAGGGAAAGGATAGAGGATGTAAAACGAGATGTCGGTAAACATTGGTTTTGAATTCTTGAATATTGCAATGGCTGGTGAAGACAGACTGTGGAAGCGAGTCCCACATTCGCATAGTACGACTAAAGAACGATTCTCTGTACATGACAGTTAGTCCGAAATTGGGCTCAAGGGTGAACAGATGGGCATTCCTGGAGGCGCGTGTATTACGGTGGAATATCTTAAGGGGAGAAATGCAACTGGCTATTTAACTAGAAAATATACCGTTGAAGTAACGGTAAAATAGGATGAGGCATGAGACATTACGCCAATGTTCGAGCTATGTAAATGACTCAACGATGGTATGATCACCAATCATCTTGAATGTTCTTTTTTGGATACTGTCCAGAGCACCAGCCAATATTCAAGCCTACGACGTATGTACCTTTTGTAGATGATAGCCTGTTCAGAAGGGGAACGAATTTCTTGCACCATCTTAAGAAATCCAGACATCGCGTATGCGCTCAGTTCACAAGAGGTGGTCAGTGATGTACATACCGAGAATCTCGAGATGTTCGGTCTCATTGATGCAAGTGCCACTCATGGAAAGTGGCAAGAAGGGTATAACTCGCTTCAACGATACAAGACAGCATTGAGTTTTCGAAGCATTAAACTCTACACGGTTTTTAGTTCCCCATCGTACAATGCTGTTTAAGTCAGAGTTTAATGAGCTCATCATTATTTGCCGTTGCAGTTCCACATCCGAAGAGGAGGGATGTGAGTCTGGAAACGAATACGAAAAGCTAAGGGTGCTATCGTCAGCGAAACAATTTATTGGTTTAGAAGTAAAACACAAGAGATCATTAATGAAAATGAGAAAGAGGGTCGGAGACAAAACGGAGCCCTGAGGCACACCAGCATTTATATTGTGGGTTTCAGACTTGAATCCGTCCAATACAACTTGTATTCAACGGTTCGAAAGAAAGTTTCTAATCCAACGAAGAAGGGATTCATCGATACCGAAGGCACGCATAAAGAGCAAGATGCCAGACTTTATCAAATTCCTTTGAAATATCAAGTGCATCTTCCTTTCTCCAAAACGATGTAAAGATTTGTTCCACTGTTCGGTGAGATAAACCATCAAATCACCAGTGGACCTGTTGCTGCGAAAGCCGTACTGCCGGTCATTAAGAAGCTTTCGTTCTTCGAGATATTTCTTGAGCTGATAGTTTATCAGCGTTTCCATGACCTTAGAAAGAAGGGACTTGCTAATAAAATTGCTAATAAAATGACTTCGGATGTTTGAAAGTGTGTAATTGATTTGATTTATCAAGAGCAAAAGGATTCACCCGTCTGAAATAGATTTGAATGTAACTTCCTTCTAACTTGACTTCAAACTAAAGAATTTCAATGACAAATACTGTTCAAATCGCAATTGTATCTAATACGTTTTAGACATTTAACAAAAGTAAACAAAGATAAACCCAAAAATTAATCAATTTCGATAAGAATCTGCGCCAGCTAACATTGCTGTTTAACCGTCTGAATAAAAATCACACCTAAATGACGTATCATTCGCAATCTAATCTTAAGAAGGAAATTTGTATAACTACACGACCCGTGAAATTAGTTTCAGAACGTCTTTATCTTCCAGTATCCAAAGGTTACAAATTGCACAGCAAAAAAGAAATATAAATTCCATAAAGTAAGTCTCATTCTCTATAACAAGGAAAAAAAAATCACATAACCACATTATTTGAATTTGATATCGTCAAGGGGAAATTTGTCAACGGAACGAGCAGCATAATACATCGAACACATGTCACACCACAGGACATGGAGTAATAAAACACTCGTGGCTATTACAATTTTAGCACACTTCTTTTTTGTTTTTTTGTTCTCTCATCTCAAATCCTTTTCAAGGTTGGACAAGAATTCAATTTCACTTTGTGACATTGGAGAGATGCGTGTGTAGAGAATCTTAAGTTGATTTTGTCAAATACAAAAATTACTGGACATTAAAGAGTTTTCGAGAGAAGGTTACACACACATTAAGGAAAGTGGCAGCGAAATGCTTGCGATGACGAATAAAAAATATTAATTTTTATTTTGATGGTTTTATGGTCTGTGACATGCAATCGATTGGCTAAAGCTTTTAATTCTATAGTTTTTTATTCTTTGCCAAATGTGGTTTTTGGATTTTATGATGATTGTTAAATTTTTTTTGAAGGGATGAGTATAGATTTCTTAAGTGCATTGTGTCCTTCGACAACCTCATAGCTTCAGACCCGGAAAGTCCACCATCGATCAAATAGTCACCCTACGGCAGATCTTGGGGAAGACCCAGGAACTTCAAATCGATAACTACCACCTTTTCATCGATTTCAAGGCCGCGTATGATAGCGTCTATAGAGACCAACTATATAGAGCAATGTCTAGTTTTGGCATCCCAGAAAAACTCATCCGTCTGTGAAAGATGGCAATGGAAAATTCACGCTCTTCCATCATGGTCGGAAAAACCTAACGGACGCTTTTGATGTCAAAAAAGGTTTTAGACAAGGTGATGCATTGTCATGCGATTAATTCCACATCATTCTTGAAAAGATTGTGCAAAGCTCCAATGTCAACACCAGAGGCACAATCTTTCAAAAGTCCGTTCAGCTACTAGGATACGCAGACGACATTGACATAATTGGAAGAAAACAGCGTGATGTCAGTGGAGCGTTTGTGAGCCTTGAGACGGAGGCCAGGAAGATGGGTTTAGCAGTTAACGAGGGCAAGACCAAGTTAATGCTGTCGACAAGAAAGGACTACCAACATCGACGTCTTGGAGCAAACGTCAACATAGACAGATTTAACTTTGAGGTAGTTAAGGACTTTGTCTACCTGGGATCTGCTGTCAACTCAGACAACAACACCAGCGCTGAAATCAAACGAAGAATCACTCTTGCCAATCGCTGCTTCTCCTCTCCCGAGCAACTAAAGTGACACTCTACAAAACCCTCATCATCCCGGTCCTCATGTATGGTGCAGAGACATTGACTATGACAACATCTGACGAAAACGCTTTGGGCTGCTTTTAGAGAAAAATTCTTCGAGTGATGTTGGTCCTGTCTGCATTAATGGAGAATGTACGAGACTGTACAGCGACACTGACCTAGCCAGAAAAGTAAGGTCCAACGACTTAGATGGTTGGGTCATGTTGAGCGAATGAAAAATAATGCTCCGGCTCGTAGAGTCTTCGAATCCAATCCGGAAAGACGTCGCAGAAGAGGAAGACCGCGACTCCGGTGGAGCACACAGGTGGTAGAGGACCTGAAACAACTTGGCGTGCGAACGACAGTTAGCCAGGGACCTAGCTGGCTGGAGAAGTTTGTTGGGTGAGGCCCTGGTCCGACCTGAACTGTAGCGGCACCATAAGTAAGTAAGTACTTCCTACTTTGGACTGGGCACCATTCTTAAATTCTTGAAATCTCAAACAGGATCTGTTCGCCCCTTTATCAGTCACTGAAAAAGCAAACTATCTGTGGACTTGAGTTTGACTCATAAGTAATCTAGGATATTGATAGCTAGAAATATTATGTCAAACCTAGCAAAATCTATTTCTTCATGGCTTTCGAAAAATATCATGGGCTAGCCCCTTGCCAACAGAGAAAAAAAAATATTCCAAAACCCATCGAGTGATACATCAAAAGAAAGATCTGCTCGAACTCTAGAAGGTTTGAGACAGTTCTCGTTCTAATATTGACGTCGATATAAACCAAATGCGCGAGTGACAATTTTCCAAGTTAATAAAAAAACACGCTAAAATTAGTTTACATGTAGAAATCCTCAGAATTGAAAAAAATGAGTTCCTCTCTTCAAAGTTCAACATTTTCAATATCCACCACAATTCACAAATACGACCTTTTTGCAGTCATGTCAGTTGAGGACTCTTGCAACTGACTTCCGGTGCAATACTACTAAGGCTTTGAAATCAACGTCATTCCAAATAGTTTGACATCCATTTCGCTAGACGATTTAAAAAAATATCGAAATCAAACACAACAACAACAAACGTCTACTCCACGTGATAATGTATCATTAATTGTTCACAAAGAAGAAGAAAAAAAAACCTCATATCTGAGACTTGCAAAAAGTCATAAGCAAAGTGCATTAGTTGGAAATTTGATATTGAAACACAATTTTTGTTGTTGTTGTTGTTGATATTGTTATTTCTTTTGTTTGTTGTTTCATGTTTTTGCTCACCAAAAACGACAGAAAAAAAAAACAATAACAATAGAAAACAATGCAAACGTGAAAGGCATTATTACATATATCTCAATTCTGTGCACTCGATATCACTTTCAAGCCATCATCAAAGTGCTCTACTCTACACTACGGTCTACGTCGTCGTCGTCGCGTCGGTCGGTCGTCTACACAAACTACTTTGTGGATGCTATTTGTTATTGTTGCAATGAACTTCTTTTAATCTAAATACAAACCAACACCCCAAAATGAGAGTTAAGAAAACAAAAATCGAAATGAAGAAGTAAAATTTCAATTCAATCGAACCATTGCCTTTGCCGGGTTTTTTTTAAGGAATTCCCGCCGATGGAGAAGAAATAATTGCCAGACAGTTTTGCGGTGAATTTCCTTATTGCAGGCAAAATATGAATGTCAGATTTTTTTTGGCAAAGAAATTATATTTACGGATTTCACTATCGGGAATCGAGAATTCCAGGAATTTCGAGATTCCTCCCTTTCGATTTTTTGCTTTCTTTTAATTGTTTGGCAATAACTCAAAGGGAGTGGCGACAAGGGTTATACATTTTTTTTTATTAAACACCGAACCGCACACACAGTGACGAGAGATATTTTAACACTTTTTCCGGATATCACTGCTACCGTTAAGGCGCGTTCAATCAAGCGAATAGTCGGCTTTTTCTTTCTTATTTTTTTTTTTAATCTTTTGCAACACTCAATCACAAAGTTCCGATGATGATGTGAGAAATATCAAAAAATTGCGGAACGCGTTATCGCATGCAGCACATCGTACACATCAAGCTCTGTAATACAACTGAATGCCGTTATGAAAGCTTTTCTAGACTTAAAGGGTAGCCGGTTGGGAACTCTCTTTGTATTTATGTTTGAATTTCTCTCTGAGTGTTTTGATTCTCTTCTTTTTTTTTTTTGTCGGGGAGAGATTTTCGAGACATTTTGGGGTGCGGGTGGGGGATGGTTGAAGTAATTCCGGCATGCTGCTGGCTTTAACTATTTCTCTATAAAAATGTTTTGTTTATTTTCCTAGGTCGGGTTAGCTTAAGTCCAATTCGGATGTGGAAATCACTTCACATGGATAGACAGGGTGGTGCGCGCCTCGTACGAAACAAAAAATATCAATGCCAATGACTAACTACTCTATTGAAAAGCCTATGTACTTGTACATTGAACAATCATGAGGCTGTGAATTGGCTTGAGACATTTGAAACATTTATGACATAAAAAGGGTTGTTTGCTTCGACAGTGGCAGTTAAAAGAAAGTTTATTGCTCGCTAAATGAAGAGAACACAAATTTGTGTTTAAAGAGAGTTAAAGTTGGAATTTTCGGGGCACGTTAATGGCACGGACATGATGCCATCCCTTGAGAGTGGCTTTTATTATAATTCTTTTTGGGAGGGTTTTTTTCTTCGTTTGTTTATTTTTGTTGTCTTGATAAAATGCTAATTTCAACAGTTTTAACAGAGAGAAAAAGAGAGAGAGAGGAAATTAAGTGCGCTCAGGTATTCGAGATTGTTTCGTAGCATAGTTTATTGTGGATATTAAAATTATTGTGTTGTTGGGCTATTTTTGGATTTTCGGGTAAGAAATGTTTTTTTTTTTTGTTTTTCTCTTTCTTTTAATTTTTCGGTTGTAACAGTGGAAGGGATAAAGAAAAATGTGGCTGGGATTGATTTAGTTCTTTTTGTTTTGTTTGTGGTTTTTGTAAATGTTGCGTATACGCAGTGGTGTCCCTGATTTTGTTTAAACGTGATTTGCCTTATTTTTTCCCGTTAGATGGGTTATTTTTGGATTTAGTGTTTGTTTGTTATTATTTTGAAACAATAAAATTTATTATACGGGGGCGGGGGAGGGAGGTAAAAGAGAACGGTTCAAATGAAATAAATTTTACTTTCATAAGAATTGAAAGTGAGTTTTATTTGGCCGAAATTGGTGCTTTCAAAATTCGAATTGGAATTCTGTGTAGTTTGTGTAACCATCGGTCGTTGGAAGAATGGTTCTTTGTACAAATTAATATTTGCCAGATATGTAGATAACGAAAGCTTGTTCTAATGAAGACGTGTGCTCAATTCTCTTGAAATGAAGAGGTCACATAGCTTTGTCTTTAGATTCTGGGAATGGGACGACTAATGTATATCGTTCGTCCAAATTTAGGGTTTGAACATTTTCGGAGCAAGGAATTTTAAGCCTTTGATATTAGATGGCATTTGCACTCGAACTAATATAATTTATATTTGTATTCCAATTTCCAAGAAATCGAAGAATATTGACAACAGAATTCGTTATGTCATTTGTAACGCATCAAAATTTGTCTAGAAATCAAGTAAAGCAAGGAATTTGATTAGGTATTAGGCTGGGGGTCTACAACAATGACTTCTGTAGAAGCTCCTTGGACGAGGAGGAAGAGGAAACAGTCCAACATCTTCAATGTACATGTCCGGCACTCTCCAATAGAAGGAATATCTATCTCGGTAATCCCTTATTCGATAATACCAGTGAACAGGCAACGAACGACACAAGATGTCGCTCTAATTTCATTCAAAGTACAAAATGGGTTGTTTAAATTCATAACTCTCCTATGAGTTATGCGAGAAACAGATTGAACCAGCAACAGCAACAGCGCTAGCAACGGCCAGCGGCGGCCATTGTTTTAGAGCCCATGTATTTTAATCTTTCGACACAGATTAAACCAGCACCAGCAACGTCAACAGCGTCGTTTGGTCAAAGTCCTAAATTTGCTGTTGCTGGTCCATTGCTGACAACTTTCCATGTACGAAAATCAGAGGCGCCAAACAACGAAGAATAAAAAAAACATGAAATGATTGTCAATGATTGGTTATTATTCTTAGACGTCGCTGGTGGTAATGTGTTTGGAAAATATTTGCTGGCCAGCGTGCTGTTTGCTGTTGACGGCGCTGTTGCTGTTGCTGGTTCAATCTGTTTCTCGCTTTACTTCTTTAGTGGAATCACAATGGACTCTTGAGTTCTGAGTAAGTCAACCACATCTAGACAGCTACTCTAACCTAACCTATATAAAGGAAGATTTAACTGTATCCGAATGAACACCTTTCTATGTTAGGTATTGAGGAGGAATCCAATAGTTCGAACTCTGAGTAGAATATGAAGGTAAATTTGGGGACTTGACATGATATCGTTCTGTAACAACAACAAAAACCTGTCACGTTAGAAAAAGTCCTTAAATTGAAAATTTTTGAACAGGCGCAAACATGGCAGTCAGCTGCCCAACACTTGTTGAACGAGTTTACTCGTTTTTTCAACAGAGGGTTCGCCAACTCGGTTTGCCTCAAAAATCGAAACACATTTAAGAAACCTAAAAAACCGAGGACAACGGATTCAGGCTGAACGGCAAGAACAAGGAATAAGAGGGAGCATAAAAAGAGGTGACCGAGGATGGGTAGAGAGCCAACAGCAGGAATGAAATTCGGAGGTTTTATCGGAGGGTTAAAAAGCTGCCTCAAGGTCATCGAGCAAGAACCGATGCCTGCAGAGATAAACAAGGGAACATCATAGTAGAATCGCAATAACTGCTGGGGATTTCCAAAAACCACTTCTGTAGACTGTATAACGGCGACGACGAACAAAACCCCGCTGTCAGGCAGGAGTCTTTCATCGGACACGATGATAGCCAACAATTTCGTGAAACCGACCTAGAAGAAGTGAAAACAACAATATCACGGCTGAAATCCAACAAAGCCGCTGGAGCAGATGGTCTAGGTGCTGAGCTGTTCAAAGCAGCAGGCGACGAGCTAGATAGGAGCATGCACCAAATCGTCTGTAAGATACGGTCGAAAGAATGCATGCCGGATGGATGGAATCTCAGCATTGTTTGCCCGATCCTGAAAAAAGGAGATCTTTTAAACTGCGCTAACTACAGAGGAATCAGTTTACTTCAAATTTCCTACAAGATCCTCTCTGCCGTGATATGTGAACGTCTGAAGCCTTTCGTCAAAAATCTGATTGGTCCTTATCAATTTGGTTTCAGACCAGGAAAGTCAACCATCGACCAAATTTTCACGTGGCGGCAGATCCTGGAAAAGACCTATGAACTCCAAATCGATACCCACTACCTTTTTATCGATTTTAAGGACGCATATGACAGGATCTACAGAGACGAACTGTATAAAGCTATGTCGTCTAGTTTTGGCATCCCTGCCAAGCTCGTTCGCTTATACGAAATGTCGATGGAGAACTCACGCTGCTCCATCAAGGTTGACAACGAGCTAAAGGAATCTTTCGACGTCAAAAAAGGATTCAGACAAGGCGATGCACTGTCATGCGATTTCCTTAACACCGTTCTTGAGAAGATAGTGCAGAACTCCAACGTCAACACCAGAGGCACAATCTTCCAAAAATCTGTTCAAGTTCTCGCGTACGCCGATGATATTGATATAATGGGAAGAACACAGCGTTATGTTAATGGCGCCTTTGAATTGAGACAGAAGCAGCAAAAATGGGTTTAGCGGTAAATGAGGGAAAAACGAAGTATATGCTGTTTTTTAGGGAGGACACCCAACACCGACTTCTCGGACAGAACGTCACAATAGACGCACTAAATACACTTCGAGGTAGTAGAGGAGTTTGTCTACCTAGGCTCCGCTATAAACACGGGCAATAACACCAGCGCAGAGATCAGACGAAGAATAACTCTTGCTAATCGCTGATTCTTTGGGCTAAGAAAGCAATTGAGTGGAAAAGCCCTCTCTCGAGCAACTAAGGTAAAATTGTACAACACCCTCATCATCCCAGTCCTGCTGTATGGTGCAGAAGCATGGACCTTGACAAAATCAGATGAAAGTGCCTTTGGCTGTTTCGAGAGGAAAGTTCTTCGGATCATCTTTGGCCCTCTGTGCATAGAGAAGAAGATACAACAGCGAATTTTACGGGTTGTACAACGACATGGATCCAGCAAGAGGGGTCAAGGTCCAGACTCCAGAGTCTCAGATGGCTCGGTCATTTAGAGCGGATCTACACCAATGCTCCCCCGGCCCGGAAAGCTTTCGACACTATTCCCGAGGGACGTAGGAGGAGAGGAAGACCGCGACTCAGGTGGCGCACCCAAGTGGAAGAGGACCTCAATCAACTTGGAGTGCAAAACTGGAGACAGCTAGCTAGAGACCGAGCTGGCTGGCGAAGACTGTTGATTGAGGCCCAAGTCCACAACGGATTGTAGCGCCACCTTAAGTAAGTAAGTAAGTACAAAATGAGGTTTTTAATCCGTCAAAATCTTTGTCATCCGTTGGTGAAATTTGACATTTAATGGCTCAATAGAGAGATAAGACTGAGTTGACCTGCCTTTTGATTTTCGCACTGAGTTCGTCCTTGGCCCAGTAAACAATTCAAGGCAGGTTTTCTTAGTCACCAATAAGTGAAAGTCCATCAAATGACTGTCATGACATCCGAAGAACGTTCCACCTACAAAAAATTATCAACATGCCGCCAAGAGTAGACACCTTCTCTATGAATTCTTTTTCTATTATGTCAATTGTGAAATCGTCTTTGTGTTTTCTTTATTTTTGTTTTCAGCCTTTGACAAATATGGAATATATTCGGTAAAAGAAGAATTCCCTTTCGGCTGATCAACTGTCAAAAATAATATTAAAAAGTTTGTCTTCAGACAAAGCCTAAGTCAAAACAACAGAAATACCGACAAAACTCGTGTCTCTTTGTTAAAGAACACGAGCACGGGCTTACCATTGATGTTGAATAATTAATTCATTTTGGTAAATACCGTTCCGAACTTGAATTTCAACAAACATTAACATTGCGCGAGAGGAGTCAGTAATCAGTGCAATGTAATCATAGACAGAATTGACAAGCACACATATCTCTACAGTCAGGGCTGTCGAAGTGAGTTTCAAAAACGGACATTAAATAATTGAAATTGTTGCCACTTCTGAGCATCGTAACAACAAAATTAATGGGGTAGCAACAATAGGAGCGACGATTTAAATGTAAAATATTCAAAACACTTTGAGTAAAATTCCATCGAGTTGTTTTACAATTTAATTAAAAATTCTCAAACGTTCCTACTCCACGACATCCCTGTTTCCCTTGAGTAAGTGATGGTGGAATGCATTTTCAAGGACTTCGTATTCATACAATGTGGGTACATATTTGGATTGTTTTTTTTTTATTATTCTCTTTCAATTAACATAGAAAACAAAATAGCCAATGAACACGAATTGCAAAAGTTAACAAAATCTTGTTTACCTTTTTTTTCGCTAAACTCAATTTGGTGATTCGCAATTGAGATGTAAATTTATTAATTTTATTTCGTTTTGCTCGAAAAAGCTCGAGAGGAACTGATGATTGGTCTCGATAAATTGTTTGAGCCAATTTTAAAGCAAATTTAATCAAACAAAAAACAGATTCGCTAATGGGCCGCAGTTGAAATTGATGGTGATGCATTAATCATTATTACCTCTCATTCTGGAATAATAAAAAGGAATTCTAGAGAATTCCCTGACAGAAATGAATTAGACGAGATGTTTTTTGATTTATTTTTGCACTGCCACGCCGCCGCCGCCGGCCGGGGGAGTTGTTTGGTTTTAAATTTGAGTTTTTTAAACATTGAACGGAAGGAAGTTGTTCTTCCTTTGTATTTTGATGATGGTTAGGTTAGGTTGTAGTGGCTGTCTAGTTGTTGTTGACTCACTTAGACCTCAAGGATCCATTGTGATACCACATTAATACTCATGGGAGAGTACTGGACTCAAACAAACCAATTCGTGCTTCTAATGAAGCTAGAGACATTTTGTGTCAATCGTTGCCAGTTCACTGGCATTACCGAGATAGTTATTCTTTCTAATGGAGAGTGCTGGACATGTACATAGAAGGTGTTGGACTGTTTCCTCTTCCTCCTCGTTCATGCAGCTTCTACAGAAGTCATTTGTGTAGACCCCTAGCCTCAGAGCATGCCTACCTATGAGGCAGTGTCCTGTTATAACTCCAATTGTAGAGATTACCGGCTCAATCGAGGCAACCATCGGAGCGGAATTTTCTCCGATTTCCTCCGCCTTTTGCTTCGAGGTAGTTCTCCGACAGACAAACTGTCTCCGATTCGGAAGAAATCGGAGAAAATTCCGCTCCGACGGTTACCTCGATAGGGCCGTATATTTTGTCTACTCAGGGATATCAAGCCTTTTGACCGTTTTAGGTCTATGCTTGGCCATATTTGCTGGGTTGCTAGGCAGGTGGTACCCTGTGACCATCTAGCATTTGTTGATTCTAGAGCATATTGAGAAGATATTTGCATGCAGCAAGTGGTGTTTTTGTCTAACATGAAGCAGAAGTGTTCCGTTTTTGGCGAGCTCATCGGCTTTGCAATTTCCCGGATGTCTCTGTGGCCCGGCACCCAAATGAGGTGAATATTAAACTGTTCCGTCATCTCATTCAGAGATGATCGACAATCGTGGACTATTTGAGAGTTTGTGGAGACCAGACGCGAGAGATTTGAGAGCGGCTTGGCTGTCCGAGAAGATTCGTATATCCTTGCAAGATATAACGTTTTCTTTGAGCCAGGATAGTGCCTCTTTAATCGCCATTACAGATTCAGTTGTTCCGAATAGATACCACTTCCAACTCCGTAATCGGTCTTTGAACCGTCTGTATAGAAGTGTACCGCATTGTCTTCCAGGGGTCTCTCTTCTTCCCAGGAAGATCTTGAAGGGATGGAGACATGGAAGCTTTTATCGAATACCATTTTTGGGGTGGTACAGTCTAAGCGATCTGGGATAGATCTGAAATTGTCTAGAATAGTAGTATGACCAGTATTGTTACTGTTCCATTGAAAGGTGGCTCTAAGCCTCACACATGAGTTGGCTGCCACTATTTTGGAGAAGATGTCAAGAGGTGTTAGGCTTAAAAGCACTTCCAGGGCTGCGGTTGGTGTTGAACGAAGTGCTCCTGTGATGAACATACCTGCTGACCGCTGGACTTTGATGAGCTTATTTAGATTTACCATCTTGTCCAGTGCGGTCCACCATACGACAACTCCATATATGAGTATCGGTCTGATTACCGAAGTGTATAGCCAGTGGTTTTTTTGGGGAAGAGCCCCATTTTGATCCAATGGCCTTTTTAGAAGCAAAAAGCGCTACGGTAGTTTTTTTTTACTCTTTCATCAATATTTGCCTTGGTCGAAAAAGCTTGGTATTCCTTTAATCTTGGGTGGGCTAATCTGAGGAATTTTGTACCTTCTCGAAAAGAGTACTAGTTCTGTTTTATGTGAATTGACGTCCAAGCCACATTGCTTAGCCCAATTTGTTAGCCTATTTAAGGCATTTTGAAGGAGTTCCGAGAGAACTTGGGGATGTTTCCCAGATATAGACATTGCAACGTCGTCAGCATAGGCAATCACCCTGAAACCCTCTGCTTCCAGTGATGTTAGTAAGTCGTTTGCTACCATGTTCCATAAAAGAGGCTAAAGGACCCCACCTTCGGCGGGTACCTCGAATCACCGATCTGGTGGTAGTAAAACTTCTCATGCTACAAGTTATTGTCCTGCTTTTGAGCATGAGACTTATAAGATCTATGAGTGATTTCTCTAATTTCAGCTTGTTCATTGCTGTTGTGATCGCCTGGTAACTGACGTTGTTGAAAGCTCCTTCAATATCTAGGAAAGCTACTAGGTTGTATTCTTTGTATTTGAGGGAATACTCAATACTACGTATCAGCGAAAGAAGTCCTATTTCTACTGATTTTCCCTTAGAGTAAGCATGTTGAGCTGTGGAAATGAGACATGGTTTTAAGTTATGTCTGATGTAAATTTCAATCAATCTTTCCAAGGTTTTAAGAAGGAAGGATAATAGGCTAATTGGTCGTAGATCTTTGGGGTTAACGTTGCCTTGCTTTAGGAATGAAGACTCCTTTTGCCATTCTCCAGGCTTTGGGAATAAATCTCAGCCTTAAACAGCTTGACAGGATGATTTCCAATGATGGAATGATCATGTCTAGAGCATTTTTGTAATTCGGCCGGAATGATTCCATCTGGTCCTGGAGATTTATATGGATCAAAGCTATCTACAGCCCATTGCAGTTTTTCCCGCGTTTTTAGATCAACTAAATCGCTTGTAGAAGCTTGAGACTCTGATGTTAAGTCGTTAAGTATGTTAGAGCTACCTGGAAAGTGGGTGTCTAATAACAGATTACGATGATACAAAAGGTGTTTTTTGTCCAACATCAATTAATACTGCATTACACTCAATTACGACACATTCGACACTCGTTACATTTCCATTTACACTCAAAACCAACAGATAACCTCAAACAACTATTCGACACAAAAACTTCCTTGACTGGAAAACTAGAAAAAAAAGGATAAATGCGTTTCAATTTGTACTATCTAATCCATAATCCGACAAGACGACTTGTTAATGCCAAAATTGGCATATTGAATTGACAGCTCAACGATTTGAAAGGTGAATCGAATAGTATAGTTCAAAATAGAAAGAAAGAAAAAAAAATTAACCACAACAAATTATTGCAACCACAGCAAAGCAGCAAGGTGAACAAACTAATTGCATTTAATTAAATTCATTTTCCCGCCATAGTTACATTTAACGCACGGCAATAGATCAAATAGAGATTTCAAAGATTAGGACACACAACACTGCGCTGCACTGCGCTGTAGCTGTAGCGTGAAGCTGTGGCATGAGGCCGCAATTTTCTCTTAAAATGGTTAACTTTCCATGAAATATAATGTGCGTTTGGGAAATCTTAAAACAATAACTCAGTATGGCATTTTATTAACTATTTAATTCGCAAAAACTTCTTAGTAATTGAATTGTCATCACTGCGTTACATTACGTACAGTGGGGAGAATTGTTTTTAAAGTCGAAATATTTCTTATTTGTTTTAGGGATTTTAGAGGTTTGATTTGATTTCACGACTTTCAAGATTTTGCAATTATTTCAAGACATTCAACCCCACTGTTTGCATGTCAGATAAATCGTCTATATTCAGTGTGTTCATCGCAGCAATGAAATCTTACTTCGCTGTAAACGCATTCATCATTTTGTGTGACAGGCAAATTATCGATTGCTTATTTAATTTGACATCGTTATTGTGTGCTCTGTTGTCAAGCTTTTTGTTCAATTCAGAATAGGAGTTTCATGTTCATGCTAACGTTTATGATGAAATAGAGGTAAAACCGTCACGTGATTTGATAATAAGGACGAGTACAGATTCAATTCATCACAGTCGGATCATTTTGTGCTTTGCTAACTAATATTCTGCTTTTAAATTGGATTTTGTTAACGAATTCTTATGTAATACGATTGGAAGAATCCTCATCGTTAGGGAAACATGTTTGAAGGTTCAATGCTGCATTATTTATGCGATTGAATGCATTGAAAGTGATAACCGTCTTGTGACAGTGCTCTTAATATATGTATTACAAAAATGAGTAGTGAATTTGATGACACATGTTTTTTGTTGAAGTTAAAACTTTGACAGGTTCAAACTCCGCCAACCTCAAACTGCTGGAAGTGTCAATAAGGATTCTTAAGCCCGAAACATTTTCAGTGGTTAAACAAGGAAATGTCTCCCTTGTCAGTAAAAAAAGTGAACCGGCGCGTCCGATGGCAGGAGTCAGTGTTTGGGCCATGCTATGGGTATGGCAGTATCGTCAAACATGTTCGTTGCATATAAAGGATTTTCCAATAAGAGGATTGATTGAAATTCAAAGAAAAATGCCATTTTTTGAAACAGATGATGACAGATGATGATGTTTAGCCTTTTCATGAAATTTTACATAACAAAATCGCAAAGTGGCTGGCTTATGTCCTCGATAGCCGCAAGAATTCCATCTTTGAGGTCTTGTTTCGGCGCTGGGCTGTTATCGTAGACCTCATTCTTCACGTGATCTCGAAGTAACTAGATCTCGGTGGTCAATTGTGATCACCTTTTCGAGGGATAACACGGTCCGGAAAAGATCAATGGTTGCAGATCAATACCATCCAACTCCGGCATAGAAAATCATTAATCATCTCTCGATAGCGCAATCCATTAACCGTAAATGTTGATCCAACCCCAATGTCGAAAAAGTAGGTCCAATGACCCCGCCAGATCATAAACCGCACCAAACAGTCACATGTTGAGGATGGAGAGACTTTTCAACAATAACTCTTGAGTTTTCCGAGCCCTAGATGGGACAATTTTGTTTGTTGACGTAGCCACCGAGGTGGAAATGGGCCTCATCAGTCAAATGATTTTCGATTGGAATTCCGGATCATTTTCTTGCATTTCAAGGACCCAATCAGCAAAGACATGACGTTGTTGGTGATCGGCCGGCTTGACTTCTTGTCTTAACAACAAGTCTTAATGCAAAATACGGTATAATGACGTTTGCTCAATTCCAAAGAACGTCGAGGAATGAACAAACCTGGGTTTTCTTCAACACTTTGGGCTACAGCAGCAATATTTCAGTTGTTCTTGAGCGACATGCACGGGTGTTATTCTTCACATCACTAACTCGTCCCAACTGCTCGAATTTGTCCACCAATTTCTGTATTGCGGTTCGACAAGGTGCTTCACGACGACCCAAAAATGCTTTATTTTTGCGAGCTGTGATTGCTGCAAATTGTCAGCATTATTGTGGTGAATTTTAATAATTCCAATGCGTTTTTGAAGCGTCTATCGTTCCATTTTTAGTAATGGCGTAATTTTTACTTGTCAAATGTCAAAAAATTTCAGTTTCAAAAGTGACACCTACCGAAATAGCGGGCTATTCAAAATAACACCTCGCATTGGAAGACCCTGTGCTGTGTTTGCGCCTAAGGGGCTTAGTGTCACGCATCCCCTGATGGAGTTGCTCAGAAAAACGCAGACTCTGTTCAAGCACATTGTTACAGTTTTCTTGGTAGTGTTCCGAGACAAAGAAACGGATGCCCAGATCCGTTCTCAATGAGCTTGCAGTAGAGGAATGAGTAAGTCTTAAAATCAAGGAATCTTGCGTTGGAGAGAAGTGAACGCATGTGAAAACAGCCATTACCACTGTCAAATCCAATTTTACTTAGAGCAACAGTCCGGAAGTAGTGGACGAAAGCTTATGTAAGACCAGCATCCTACTATCCTCCTTTTATAATACTTAATCACTCCTCAAAACAACGCAAATCATAGTCTTGGTTTGTAGCTTGATGCAATGCGTTACGTCCCTTCTTTCTAAGGTCATGGAAACGCTGATATATAATCAGCTTAAGAAATATCTTGAAGAAAGAAAGTTTCTTAATGACCGGCAATACGGCTTTCGCAGCAACAGGTCCACTGGTGATTTGATGGTTTATCTGACTGAACAGTGGAGCAAATCTTTACATCGTTTTGGAGAAAGTAAGATTGTTGCACTTGATATTTCAAAGGCATTTGATAAAGTCTGGCATCTTGCTCTTTTATCGAAAATGCGTGCCTTCGGTATCGATGAATCCCTTCTTCGTTGGATTAGAAACTTTCTTTCGAACCGTTCAATACAAGTTGTATTGGACGGATTCAAGTCTGAAACCCACAATATAAAGGCTGGTGTGCCTGGTATGTGCATCACCCTAAGACGATGCAAGAAATGTTTTTCCCCTTCTGATCTGGCTACCATCTATAAAACATATATACGTCCAAAACTTGAGTACAACTCCACGTTTGGGCTGGTGCTCCAGCGACGTACTTAAGCCTTTGGACAGTATTCAAAACAGAGCGTTCAAGATGATTGGTGAACATACCATCGTTGGGACATTTACGTCACTTGAACATCGACGTAATATCTCATGCCTCATCCACTTTTACCGTTATTTCATCGGTTTATGCTCTAGTGAAAAAGATAGCTGCATTCCTCCCCTTAAGATATTCAACCGTAATACCCGCGCCTCTAGGAATGCCCATCAGTTCACCCTCGAGTCACACTTCGGACGTACAGTCATGTTCAGGGAATCATTCTACAGCCGTGCTACGCGAATGTGGAACTCTCTTCCACACTCTGTGTTCCCCAGTCGTTGCAATGTCCAAGAATTCAAGACCAATGTTAACCGACAACTCATCCTAAACCCTTTTCATTTATCCTACTTTTCCTAACGCCCGCACTGTGCTTTGGCATAAAAAGGAAATAGAAACCCTTGAGTGCGTGCTTATTATAAATAAAAAAAAAATGCAAGATAACGTTACTTTATGATCGCCATCAAATGCACTTCCGGCAGACATAGTTTGTACAGAGATAAGTTTTAAGTTTTTGTGAGAAATTCCAAAGAGATTTCATAAACATCCCACTTCTGAAATTGTAACCACAAAGCTTTCCGCTCGCTGAGGAAAAAGTTGACCCTTTCTTACATGAAGATTTCATTTCATTTTCAGCGTACCCTCTAACCTTTGACAAAACGTTTTCATAAGATAACTAATAAATCTCTCAATGCTGTTCGCTTTGCCAACCAAAACCACATCTCCATTAAAATAATTGAAATATTCTCATTTTTATGATTTTTTAGTGAAAAGAAAACAAAAATCCCTTCAGGTTCAAAACATTTGTTTGTTTTTTTTTTTTTGTATTTTATTTTTTGGTCGCATTGGTTTGCATAAACTGACAAAAGAAAAACGCTTCCTATCTTTCATTTAAAGATTTTAATATTTTTCTTGATATTTTGATTAAGTTGCATTTCCAGCTCTATGACGTCATTCGTCGGGTTGAGTGACAAATCTGACCGTCAGTTTGTTTTTCACTCAGGTAGTCAAAACACTGGGATTTGCTATCTGCTTTGTTGGACCAAAAACGGTCTTGACTTTTTTTTTTATTGGGAGAAAAAAACAATAATTAAATTTTCTCAAATTAATTATCCTTATTCCGGTAGCGGCGGCGGCGTCGGCGGATCTGATCTGTCTTCTGTCTTTCATTCGGTTTTTTTTTTGTATTTTTGTTTTGTCGTTTTGGTTATTTTGAGTTATTTGCATGGCGATGATGAAAGGTCAAACGAATTACTCTCGAGAAGCGCAAACATTCATTAAAATTTATTCGACATTAAGTTGTGCGATATATTTGCGTGGCACTTCTTAGTCACTTTTCGCTTGATGATGCGAGATTTTATTATTTTTTTTTTCTGTTCGTTTTGAACGGATGACGGGGGCTTTTGTTGTGAGAAAATAAATTTATAGTTTGTTTATACATTCAAGTGCAAAAGAAACACCCACTTACAGTTTTGTAAAGTGCCAAGACACATGTGATAGAGGAAGCCAATTAAATTTAGATTTTCTTCTTTTTGCTATTTTGTCAAATTAAGAATTTGATATTTCTGTCCAAAAAAAAAAAAAAATAAAAAAAAATCGACTTGACATTCTTTTCTGGCCCTGACTGTAATTCGAAACAAATTAAATAATTGCGAAAAATCTCTTCCATTCAATTTCGAGCATGAGTCGATTTTTCGATATTTGTAAAATGCAATTTTGGTAACAATGATTGATTGGGCCTGCTGCAGAAAATTTACAATAATGAATTGTTGAAATAATTTGTTTCTATTTTTATTTAAATGCGTCAAATGAAAAGTAATTTTTATTTGAAAATTCGATTAAACAAAATAATGTTCAAGAAACAGAAAGCAGAGAAAAAAAATCGAAAGAGCAAAAACCATTTAAAATTGTGTCCTCGTTATGTGTGTGCGGCATTTTTCATGCGATGAGACATTAAACGATAAATATGAAATTTTTAAAAATACTGTCGTTAAATCAAATTAATAATATTTAGGTATATTTAGTGGACATTCGTTTTTTTTTAATTTTTTAACTTGATTCGATTTTTAATTCCAAAAGACAGACAAATATTTGATGTCATGTTACTCCCTCAGTTTTATGTTTTATTAATAAAAATGAATTAATTATATTTGTTTTTATGAGTAATGATTTAATCTATTGGTGAAACGAGATTTAATAATTAAAATTTTATAGATTTCTTAGAACAACGGACTGAGCATTTATTTTGGTTAGCTACGGCCGCAGTTGCTTTTGATTAAATGGCAAATTATTGCTTATTTTTGGGGTTCCTCAAGGCAGGCATTTAGGACCTATAATTTTTATAATAGCGAGCTAATAACGAAAGAGAAGCAAGGCCAGTCAATGAAGACCCAGTGCCAGCCCCCAGCACAGAAGAGGTAGAAAGAGTCATCCAAAAGCTTAAAAATAACAAGCCCGTCCCGCCAGTCGGGATGTTATACCTGCCAATTCTCACAAGTGTAAAGAGCGAGATGTCTCCTCTATGTCATGCAAACAGCATTCATTTTTATACATATGGATCCAAGACAAGTGATGGAGTTGGTAGTGGTGTGTACTCAGAAAAGCTTAATTTAAGCATCTCATTCCGCCTGCCTAATCATTGTAGCGTCTTCCAAGCGGAAATTTTAGCGATCAAAGAGGTTCTCTCTTGGCTAAGAGAAAACGTGATATCAACTTCGGATATCCGCATCTTCTCTGACAGTCAGCTGCATATGCACAATCTCAAACAACTATCGATTGTCGATCGTCTCTTATGGAGATGGCGCAGCAATTTAACATTCACCTCTGTTAGGCGCCGGGCCACAGAGACATCACAGGAAATTGTAGAGCCGATGAACTCGCTAAAAATGGAACCGTCATACCTATTTCACCTGAGTAGGTATACCGATAGCTACATGTAAGTTTCTGCTAAAAGAAACAGCCTTAAAGATAACAAACTCTAGTGGCACAATTTACCAACGTGCGCCTCAAATGAAGGATCGCGAACAAACTGATCCAGCTGTGCGTGTGACGCTAAACAATACGCAGTGCAGTGTGCAAATGGGTAACAGCTCATCCGAGTTGTTTCAAACATGCGCAGGGTTTAGACAAGGAGATGCGCTGTCATGTGACTTCTTCAACATAGTCTGGAGCGATAGTGCAAGGCAGGTGTGAGCACGGAAAACACTATCTTTAACAAGTCTACCAAGCTCTTAGGCTATGCGGACTACATTGGCATCATCGGTCGATCCAAGAGAGCTGTGCTTGAGGCTTTCAGAGCGATTGAAGAACAAGCAAAACTCGTTGGTCTTGAAGTGAATGAGGACAAAACAAAGTACATACTCTCAACAAAGAAAGCAACATCTGTCCACCGCCTAGGACAAAAGGTCACTGTTGGTAGCAGCAATTTCGAGGTAGTTAAGGAGTTCACCTGCCTTGGAACAAACATCAATCCCACAAACGACACCTTAGTGGAGATCTGACGAAGAATTACCCTAGAGAACCGCTGCTGCTTCGGTTTGGCAAAACAACTGAGTTCAAATCTTCTCACTCAAAAGACAAGGTGTCTGCTATACAAGACTTTGACTTTCCTGCGCCAAGTGTTGGACGCTAAGTAAAAAAGGGGAATTGATCCTGGGCACTTTCGAAAGAAAAGTCTTCGACGGTCCCGTATGCGACGATGGCGAATGGAAAAGAAGGTTCAACCGAGAACTGTACGAGCTGTACCAAGATGTTGATGTAGTCCAGAAGGCCAAGAAAAGACGACTACATTGGCGAATGGACGACAACGCTCCAGGCATGAAAGTCTTCTCATCCCAGCTCCCAGGTTCGAGACGGCAAGGAAGACCGAACCTACGGTATTATATTGATCAAACCTACCAAGTGACTGCGGATGCCAGAGCGTTTGGTTTCGGCGGCTGGAGAGTGCATGCGAGTGACCGTTCATGATGGAAGGCTGCAGTATATCAGGCTGAGATCCTTCATGGATTGTGAGCCAAATAAGTAAGTTAGTAAGTTTTTATAATTAGTTCAATTTCATTTTGTTCTATGGATTTGATTCAGTTCGCGGCAAAGCAAACTAATATAGAATCATCATCAAGCAACAAAGTGATTTAGAAGCTTGTTATCGATTGTATATATCGATATCGCCAGACTTTAAGTCTCTTCTTCTTTTTTTAAAACGAAATCGAACTGTTCGAAAGTGCTCACTAAATCCACCTTCTCATCAATAAATCAGGAATTTCACTTTTCAACCCAACCTCCTGTCTGACATTTCGTCTACATCTGTTTGAATTTTCGATTTCTTTTTGCTCAAAACGAAAAAAAGGAGTCTACAAATTATTTCAAAACTAAAATCGATGCAAGATAGAATCCTGGCAAAGCAGACAAACTTTCTCCTCGATCATTTATGCACACGACTGGATGGAAATAAAAGGAAAAAAAAACAACCTTTTTCATATTTCCCTTTAGCACTTGAAATGTTGGAGTAAATGTATATCGATAACAAGTCAGATTTTGGATTAAATCTATATATCGAGAATGGTGCAGTATCTATAAGTTGTGCACAAGTAGAAGTGAGTCCTTTACTCTTTATCCTTGTCAAAAAAAATATGAATCAACCCATTTAATTGCAGCTGCTGTATAATACATGCTTCGGAATGAAACGTTGTTGCAGACATTCGGACTGATAATGCTGTCATTCTTTTTTTTATCAAGTAACGCCCTCTATGTCTCTCAGCTATATGACTTTATTTTTAAGGGATTTTCTTTTTTGAAAGGAACGTTTTAAAGGGAACCTTTTCTGTGAATACAAAAAGGACATAAATTCTTATGGTATTGCACTAGGGAGTGCGATTTCTATGGAAATGAATTTTCTACGAATTGCGTTTCTTTTTCTAGATTTTATGTTTTTCAAGGATGTTAGGTTGGGAAAGGTCCAGTCTATTTTTGAGACTTTAGAATATTGAAAGCTCTAAATCAGATTGTGGGTGTGAATAAATTCTTTGGCTTGCTTATCAAATCGATACGTTGCAATTTATTTGGAAAAGAAAAGTAAGATTTAAGTTTTGTGACCTTTTTCTTTTGAATTGAATCAGAGAGTATTCGAAATTGAATGGGAAGTTCAGTTGAACTTGAATTGACAGCTTGAACATAAAGGACTTGTCCTAGAATTAAATCTGTAACCTACACAAAGGAATTGTCTTTACACGTCAGTTAAGACATAAACATTGTAAAACGTTTTTAAGAAAAGTTATATTCAACTCAGTTCCAATTTGAGCGATTTGAAAACCAATTGAAATTGCAATTGAAATGGCAATTCAATTAGGAATTGAAATTAAAGTTGAGGCAGAAGATGAAGATGAAGTTAAAGTTGAAGGTGAAGTTAAAATTGAAATTTAGATTGAAACGGAGATTGAAATTGAATTGAAGTTGAAAAGAATTGAAGTTGAATTGAATTAAGCTTAAAAAAACAACTTCCGATTCAACTGCAATGCTCTTTCAACACGAAATTACATCAATTACAAACTCAATTGAACTGAGTAGGTACAAAAACTTTCAATTTAGATTCAATTTCAATTTCAGCCAATCTTAAGTTAAATTTCAATTCAAATTCAATTTGTTATTTTTTATGTTTTAAGAACTCAAGACTATGACTCCTTTCAAATTCGATTAAATTTGGTTTCAATCAAGATTCAACTCAAATTCAATTAACACAATTAGAAACTATTTAACAATTAATTCAATTTAATGCTTGGGTGATTTCGAAGAGAAAGTCAAACAATTAAAAACCTTTTACCAAATCCAAGCTCCTTAGCCCTAAGCAAACACTTTTTTGTGTGCCATGACATGTTAAGAAGAAAATCCATATTCCAAGGGCAACCGATGAACTCTGATATAAGTTAACGGATGTGTGAAAAAAGACCATCCAACTTTGTGAGATTTCACATCGAATCCTTCGATAAAATGTATTTGTTTCCATACAAACGAGTACCCATCTTGGTTATTGAACCCAAGAAAGAAAAACGTCAACGTAAATTAATATTTGCCTCGTGATAAAAAGATGACAAAATTCTTCGTCATTGAGAGAGAAAAAAGAAAGTCCAAAAATATCCCGAAAACTCAGATTGATAAGCCCAAAGGAGTAACAATAGAATATTGAAAGACTTTACAGACATAAAGCATGAACTTTCACCTTTTTTCAGTAAAGGATTTGTCATTTGTATTGGTTTTTTGTATACATAAACCATGACATCGAGCATTTGTCACTTTGAACACTTTAAGTCTCCATGACAAGTCCGCCCCTGGCATCACCAAAGTATAACATCAAAGTTCAGGGACATGCCTCATCGTCTTATTCTGACTTCGGTATTCTGCACAACAAATAACAACCAGACAATAGAAAGACGACTTTAGAATTTAGTTCTTTTTTTTTTCTTTTCTTCTTTTTACAACCTCAAAAGTGTATATTTTATTTTTTTTATCGTTTCGCTGGGGCTTCTATTCAATTGGGCTTCAAAAAATTATGTTAAAATGATCCCAGGAAAAAAAAGAAACCATTTTATCTCATCTATATCCTTGTTTTTGTGTTCGTTTTGAGAGTTGTGAAACGCCGAATAGGTGTCAAATACATTCCACATTCAACAACAGAAACAAACAGAACCGACGCACGGAGGAGAACAAATACAAACACATGAACTTGACCTTCGAGTCAAGGGTACATGCAGATTATCTCTGGAGACTTTTATATCTTTTGTGTGCACCAAATGGAATTTGAATATTTAATATTTAGAGCTGCTAAACTGTTTAAGTTTTTTTTTATTATTATTTCCTTTGAATAAGTTGGTTGACGAAAGGAAACGTCACACACGTGCTTTAATATGCTTGAGGTGTGAAAAATTATGTCAGTTTTGACATTCATGTTAATAGGTTTGTTTGGTTGCTTTGCTATGACTCAGTTTGTTTACGTTTCATTTTAATGCGACGAATAATTTTTTTAAGAATCCAATAATGTTTATTTTTGTTGAATTTATTTGTTTTAAGAATCCAAATCCACTGTTACGTGTGGGCTTTTGCCGCGCCGTCATCGACAAATTTTTGGGTATAGGGTGGCTGACATTTAAACGATGTTGCATTCCATGCATAATGGTATCGACAGCAAATATCATTGATATCTCATAGCTTCTTTGTTTTATTTAAATATGAAGTTACGAAGCGCTTTATGAAAGACCCTGTAGGTAGGTAGAAATGGTTGTCCCACTTTCGTGTAGTACCCAATTAGCGCTGAGTGCGCTGTTTTGATACCATACCTCATGAGATTCTAAAAAGATTTGGATGGGTTAGGAATGATGTATATTTCGCACGTACAATCCTATACATACTGCAGTATTAGTCTAATTAAGTTAAGGAGTGGTAGGGGGGCCGCTAGAGCTAGTTTGTGTTATTGAGGTATAAGATCAAGCCTTTGATCTTAAATTCTGAGAGTTCCTCAATACCGTTGAAGAATTCTTTACCTAAGTGGAGTGCTCCTTTCCTAGCCAAGGCCGGGAAATGGCAGAGAAAGTGTGGGGTCGATTCCTTTTCATCCTGGTCCTCACAGCTGCGGCAGAAGGCGTTATGTGGTACTGACCAATTTTGCCGCATGCTTCCCTATGGGCCAATGCCTTGGTATGGAAATTAAATTGATGGATTTGAGTTTGTTCCACCTATGATTAGCTTCTGATGTGTATTTTGTCAAGATATAGCCCTTCACAACTCCAAGAGGAGCATATACTCTCACTGCCAGTGAGTTGTGAAGGGTTGATCCTTGCTTAGCTAGCTCATCTGCCTTCTTATTTCCCTCATAGCCCCTATGGCCCGGTAACCAGATTAGACAGACGCTCAAATCGAGTTCCTTGAGGCCTGTTTGCATTGCTGGACCAGTTCGGAGCATGATAAAGCAGAATCAATGGCTTTAATAGCTGCCTGACTGTCTGTTAGTAGCTATACAAGCTTCCCTTATCGCTAACAATTCTGCCTGGAATACACTGGCAAAATCGGGAAGTCTATAGGATTTTGAAATCTTAAGAGATTCACAGAAGACACCGCATTCCATCTTTGAACCATCCGTGAAGATAGTTGTGTCGAAGTCTTCCGTCACATCGCCTTCCTCCCAGTCGATTCTTGACGGGAACAAGACTCTAAACTTCTTTGAGGTGTTTAGAATAGGGATGCAGTAATCGGTGATTGTGGATAGGATGTCCGAAGATATCAGGCTTGTTTGATTGCAGTGCCCGTAGGATCTGGTTTTCCAGCAGCCTATTTCTTTGAGCCTCAAAGTGTCCTGCAGGAAACCTGATATATAATAAAGAGGTCAATCGGAAGAAGGTCCAGGATGACGTTAAGTGTATTCGTTGGACAGAACCGGATTGCCCCTGATATCCCTACGCAAGCATTTCTCTGCACCTTTGTAAGCTTGTTTACTATGTAAGCTCTGCTGAGAGCGGGCCACCACACAATGGATCCGTAAACAAGTTTCGGTCTAACAACCGCTGTGTATATCCACTTGACCCTTTTTGACTGGAGGCCCCACTTTTTACCTTTTACCTTTCTCACCCGTTCTTCGATGTTGAGCTTCCAGGTTAATTTGGTATCTAGTATTACGCCCAGATATTTGGCACTGGAAGACAGAGTTAATTTAACCGTTTAACCGAGGTTGAGTGAAGGGTGGTACTTTGTTTTTGGTGGTGAGAAGCATCAACTCGGTTTTCTTGTTGTTAACACCTAGCCTACAGCTCGTGGCCCAGGTGCTTACTTTCTTCAAAGCCATATTAGTGATTTCGCTAATCACGCTTGGAAATTTTCCAGAAACTAGAATGACCAAATCATCGGCGTACACAACCGCTTTCACTCCACTACTCTCGAGTTTCACGAGAATGTTGTTCATGGTCAGAAGCCATACATGAGGAGACGGTACACGACAGCGGTGGCGCGACAGCTCTTGAAGAGCCAAGGCCTAAGTGGCTTACTCTCTTCAACAATTCTCTAGGTGCGTATGAAGAATTGAGGGACCTACAATTTAACGCCGATTCCGAACGGCAAAGTTGAGAAGCACTTTTTCATGACAGATGATACTCTTGGAAGTTTTGTCAGTTCTTCGCAAGAAGCAGTGCCCGTGAAAGATGAAATAAAAACTATGGACACGAGTAGGACTCGAACCCACGACGTTCTGCTAGCATCCAGTGCACCTAACCACTAAGCTACGACACTACGTCTAAGAAGGTAGTTAAAGTATATTCCTTGAAATTGATCGTGTTTTCTATCGTTCTAAATACCTCATGAAGGGCAGTCTCTGTAGATCTACCCCTCATGCAGGCATGCTGTGACTTAGATAGGGGACAACTTCTCAGACTGCTCCTTAGGTCAGATTCTACGATTCTCTCCAGGGTTTTGAGTAGAAAGGATGTACGGCTTATAGGTCTGTAATCTTTAGCAGATTCATGCCCTCTGTTACCAATATTAGGTAAGAAAACCACTTTTACCTGTATCCAAGACATAGGCAACCTTTAAAGACCTGAAAGACCCTGTACCAGGCGCAAGTCTGATATTCTGCACAGGTTTCCCCATTGACAGAAAGTGCGTTTAAGGGCTAAATCGATTATGTGAACGTTGCTCACTTTTAACAATAAAATACTTCCAAGACCACAACAACACACGTGTAAAAAGAAAACAAACCAAAAAACAAAATGAAACTTTTACACACATGTGTGAATGCAAAAACTGATGTGCGGCGCAATTAACCCATAACAAGCCCACACAATCGAAAACAAATTTTGTTTATAATCAAAGAAATGAATGAATGAATGAAAATTCTGGTTTTCCGTTTGTTTTGATAAATAAAAATAAGATAATTTCCAAAAAATAGAACACAAAAATAAGTCAGAATACATCATCAATCGATCTTAATTAATTGAAAGTTTTATAAAGCAGAGAAATCGTGTTATCGATAAAATTATTGCTATCGATATCGAAGGAAACTTCAAACTCAAACAAAAAAGCATCATGGCCGCCAAAGGTACGTAATTCCATTAGACGTTTAAATTGACATATGTACAGAAAGAAAGGTATGTTTGATTAGAAAAAGGTTCAAGGACACCACACCGCCGCAGGGCAATACATAATCTCTTTTAAAAGCTTTCTTTAATCTTGTTTGAAAGGTTTATCCTTTGGCATTATTCAACATCCATCTCTCGTTGGTCGAAGCAAAAGGGAAACACAATGCAATGAATGCCTCATAATCTATTAATTGTCTGTCATTAAAAAAAAACACACACACACATGTCCCTGCAAATATTTAAAAATATCAACAAGAGCCAAGCAAGGGGGTTATAAAACGAACGCCTCTACTACGCTACGGCTACGTTACGCACCTTAAAATACGTTTTCGTTTTTATTGCGTTTGTACATCAGATGTTTGTGCTCGTAATAAAATGATTTATAGATTTACGTTTCTTGGGCTTTATAAATGAAAATATACAAAACAAAAAGGCACAACCAAAAGAATCGACAAAACAGAAATAGAGAAGAAAGAGAAGGAGGTTTTTCTGAAAAGTTGATTCATCAAAATATAAATTTCAGAAAAAAACAAAACACAAAACGCCTCTTTACAAAACTGATGAACTGAAGAACTGAAGAACCCGTCCCGGAAGACGTTAAACATCACATTACCAGCTGCCGATTGATGAGGGCGGTGCGGACGTTTTGGCATAAATATAGAATCAACAAATTCTCCTCAATAAATTTTTGGCTGAACTTGAAAAAAAAAAAGAAAAAGAAAACCTAATGATGAATATTTTGGGAGAGAGGAGAAAAAGACAAATGAGTAGATTTGTTGTTAATTGCATAAACAAACGAACTGCACCACAGAACAGAACAAAACCACATCGACAGTCTGATGGATGATGGTTTTTCTTCGAAACGAATTCATCTCATGAACTCGAAATTCCAACACAAAATCAAAAGTTCAAGATCTAAACTTGCATTCCTTTGTCCAAGGATTCAAGAGAGTGTTTAATGATGTTTTCTTTGGACTAACAACCATACAATTGAGTTCGAGTGTGTTTTCGGAGTATTCCAATATTACATGATTAACATGACAACACAAAGAGAAGACTTTTTAAGTAAGTCAAGGTCCTGCCGCATCATTTGTTAAGACAGCCAGCGCACAGCAATATAACGACACGTGAATGTTGGATATTCGATTAACAAACAAAGTGTCCCTGTTGATGAAAGCCACACAGTAATTGTGTGTTCGTTTAGAAGGTGAACGACTTATGAGACTATAGAAAAGTTTCATCATCAAGAATGCACAACATCGATGATGACAAGTTGACAATTTTGTGGGCAATAGAATGATGAGCCAAAAAGAGCGATTAATCACCCTTTGAGGTGACCGACACTATTCTACAACACAGGGAGGATGTTTTGTTTTAGGATTTTGTGTGATTTATGGCCGAGAAGATGACAGATTTGTGCAGCAGCAAGTTCATGTTGATATTTCGCAAACTACTGTCGAGACGAATGTCAAACATGAATGCGCAAATTTACAATGCAAAGGAATGATGGCAGTTTTGCAACTAAAAAAAAGTTTCAGGCAACAGCGATTAGGAAAGGGGGGGTTTTGAATTTCTGAACATTGCAATGAATGGGCAAACCAGAGTGTGAAAAGGCTTTGTACATTCGGGTAGTGCGGGTAAAAACGAATCCCGGTCCGTATCGTACTTGACAGCACGTCCGTATCGTACTTAACAGTATGTCCGTATCGTACTGAACAATACGTCCCTATCGTTGTTAACAGTACGTCCGTATCGTACTGAACAATACGTCCCTATCGTTGTTAACAGTACGTCCGTATCGTACTTAACAGTATATCCGTATCGTACTGAACAGTACGTCCGTATCGTACTGAATAGTACGTCCGTATCGTACTGAACAGTACGTCCGTATCGTACTGAACAATACGTCCCTATCGTTGTTAACAGTACGTCCGTATCGTACTTAACAGTATGTCCGTATCGTACTTAACAGCACGTCCGTATCGTACTTAACAGTACGTCCGTATCGTACTTAACAGTACGTCCGTATCGTACTTAACAGCACGTCCGATTCGTACTTAACAGTATGTCCGTATCGTACTGAACAATACGTCCCTATCGTTGTTAACAGTACGTCCGTACTTTTTTGAAAAATAAAATGAAGAAAATAGATTGCAATGATTTACACTTTAGTTAGTTTTATTGCTGCCGTTAAATTATTGAAAAACATTTTTTATAGAATTACCAAGGACACAAAACGAGAAATATGAATTTGGGGACTAATGGCTGAAACACAAACTTGCTTAAGCTTCGTTTTCTCCTGACAGCCATAGGAATTGAATGCATGCTATCACAATGATTTTGGCTTCACGTTACGTTTGACACTTTTGATGTCAAAAAAGGTTTTAGACAAGGCGATGCGTTGTCATGCGATTTCTTCCACATCATTCTTGAAAAGATTGTGCAAGTCTCCAATGCCAACACCAGAGGCACAATCTTTCAAAAGTCCGTCCAGCTACTAGGATACGCAGACGACATTGACATAATTGGAAGAACACAGCGTGGTGTCAGTGAAGCGTTTATGAGTCTTGAGACGGAGGCCAGGAAGATGGGACTAGCGGTTAACAAGGGCAAGACCAAGTTAATACTGTCGACAAGAAAGGAAAACCAACATCGACGACTTGGAGCAAGCGTCAACATAGACAGATTTAACTTCGAGGTAGTTAAGGACTTTGTCTACCTAGGATCCGCTATCAACTTAGACAACAACACCAGCGCTGAAATCAAACGAAGAATCACTCTTGCCAATCGCTACTTCTTTGGACTTAGAAGGCAATTGAGTAGTAAAGTCCTCTCCCGAGCAACTAAAGTGACACTCTACAAAACCCTCATCATCCCGGTCCTCATGTATGGTGCAGAGACATGGACTATGACAACAGCTTTGAGTGAAAAATTCTTCGAGTGATTTTTGGTCCTGTCTGCATTAATGGAGAATGGAGACGAAGATTCAACCAAGAACTGTACCTAGCCAGAAAAGTAAAGGTCCAACGACTTAGATGGTTGGGTCATGTTGAGTGAATGGAAAATAATGCTACGGCTCGTAGAGTCTTCGAATCCAACCCGGAAGGACGTCGCAGAAGAGGAAGACCGCGACGCAGATGGAGCACACAGGTGGTAGAGGACCTGAACCAACTTTGCGTGCAAAACTGGAGACAGCTAACCAGGGATTGAGCTGGCTAGAGAAGTTTGTTGTGTGAGGCCCTGGTCCGACCTGGACTGTAGCGCCACCATAAGTAAGTAAGTAAGTAAGTTACGTTTGACAAGCGTAAAGAAAAGACCGTAATGTTACGTAATGTGACACTAAACGGAAGCTCTTGTTAAAATTTGACGTTTATTTGCTTTGTCTGACAGCTCAACAACTGTAAAGAAAGTCAAAATACAAAATGAGGAGGGATCATGGCAATGGAGGGAGAAATGTCATTCAAAGCTCAAAGTGGGTGCATCGTAACGTAGACGAAGATGGATGTCTCAGCACTTATGGCTTATTAAGCAAGTCATACTTCTCTAAGTTGACATTGCTACGTTACGTAATATTTTAATTTTCTCAAAAAAATCAAGATCACCGTTAATGATCCCCACACCAACCCTCAAATGTCAATGACTCCAATAATCTGGCAAACAATCAATGCACAACCAAACGTCGAAAAACCAATTTCAAATTAATTAAAAAACATCAGCCTAGCGTGAAATCAATTATTATTGTTTTAGTGTGAACTTGGATCATAAAATATGAAATGGAAAAAATAATTGCAACCACAAGTGCAACAGACGCACTTGACTGTCAGATAGCTGCCAAATTAAGCTTAGTCGTCATAAAATCAAGGAAATTGAGTAGACATAAAATGCCAGCTCCATAAATCTGTCCAGCTTCTATTGACTCACATCCCCACCCCTCATTTCACATTAGATGATCCTGTAGACACTAACTTATTGACCCTTTCTGTTTTGAATTTCATGAAAGAAACAATATTTACATTGCACTTCCTTTGACGTCAATGTCGCGTCGCATCGCATCTTTGACTTTCCATAATAATTATTTTCATCATAAAATTCCTCAAAATACTTCACAAAGCTAAGAGGGAGAATAACAGAGTTCCTATTTCTGGTCAACTATGCAAATGACCATTTGGCCAATGATAATATTATTTAAACCATTTTGTCATCGCTCGTTCTGTTTGCAAAATGAACAAAAACAATGAAAGGAATTTCGCAACAAAAATAAAACGAGAATTCATTGGGATGATTTAAACGATCATTGATCGTTGCAAAAGACCCGACAGAGACGCCTGCAATCCGCAACACCAAATCACACGATGATGACTTTTGCTGACAGACGAAACAATCTTCTTTTTTTAGCTAGATTCAAAAATTAATTATTTAATTATGTTCTTGGATAAATCAACGGCTCTTCTCGCACTCGTCGATTTTGTATAATTTTGTTTATATCGCAAATTTGGAATGCAAAAGATCAAGATTGATGAGTTCGAGTTGTTCTACATTCCTTGCTTAGGTCAAAAATCGAAAATTAAACAAAAATATTCTAAGAAAATAGAAAACTCACGTTTTACACTCGGAACTGCTTGGTGCTCTTAGCTCCAACATTTGTGATGTCTTCGTTATGATTAGAAAGAATGTATTCTTATCGACGGCCGATTGTCGCACCAATGTTTGCTGATCAAAACATGTTATTGGACTAATGAATTTATTGACTTCGGTTGTGCCAGTTGCGGAAATGTTTTGGAAATTCTTCAACGCATATTTATCGTCCTGCAAAATGGTAGAGAGGTTTTGTAAGTTTTTGTATGGAGTAAGAGAAAAATGAATGTTTACCTGTTTCGTTAGCAAAAGTAACATATTTTCAAAGAGCAGTCCGTGCAATTGGGTGCCAGGATTCTTTTTCATTGTTAAACTTCCATCGTGGATTAGTTTGAGTTGAGTTAAGTCCAAATTCTGGAAGAAAAATATTTTAATTTTTTTAGTTTTTTAAATTAGAAAACTAACCAAGAAGGACTTTTTGTAAAGGGTCGAAAAACCAACAACAAAATTAGCTGTAGACTTAAGACTGCAAGAGCTTGAGAAAAGACAATGGAGTTGTAGAGGAGGTTTCATACTTGAAGCTTTTTAAAACAGAGGCTTTGGCAATAAGAAATCAAACATTTGAAGGGCAAACACCGATTTGGTGTGTCAATAAAGGAAGAATTTATGAAACTTATTTGAAGCCCAGGCCGTAAAAGGAGCGGTTTTTCCGGATCTTGCACTTGCACAGGCACATCATGTGTCTGGTACTCCAGGTTGGGGGTTGTACGTCGGGCTGACTTCCCGACCTGTCTCGGAAACGGAAGGATACACTGAAATGTTTGCCCGATCCTGAAAAAGGGAAGTTTAAACCGTAATATGTGAACGTCTGAAGCCTTTCGTCAACAATCTGATTGGTCCTTATCAATGTGGCTTCAGGCCAGGAAAGTCAACCATCGACCAGATCCTGCAAAAGACCTATGAACTCCAAATCGATACCCACCACCTTTTCATCGATTTTAAGGCCGCGTATGACAGCATCTACAGAGACGAACTGTAGAAAGCTATGTCTAGTTTTGGCGTCCCTGCCAAGCTCGTTCGCTTGTGCAAAATGACGATGGAGAACTCACGCTACTCCATAAAGGTTGGCAACGAGCTTACGGAATCTTTCGACGTCAAAAAAGGATTCAGACAAGGCGATGCACTGTCATGCGATTTCTTTAACATCGTTCTTGAGAAGATAGTGCAAAACTCCAACGTCAACACCAGAGGCACTATCTTCCAAAAATCTGTTCAACTTCTCGCGTACGCCGATGATATTGATATAATGGGAAGAACACAGCGTGATGTCAATGGCGCCTTTGTGAGAATTGAGACAGAAGCGGCAAAAATGGGTTTAGCGGTAAATGAGGGAAAAACGAAGTATATGCTGTCTTTTAGGGAGGACACCCAACACCGACTTCTCGGACAGAACGTCACAATAGACGCACTAAATACACTTCGAGGTAGTAGAGGAGTTTGTCTACCTAGGCTCCGCTAAGAACACGGGCAATAACACCAGCGCCGAGATCAGACGAAGAATAACTCTTGCTAATCGCTGTTTCTTTGGGCTTAGAAAGCAATTGAGTGGAAAAGCCCTCTCTCGAGCAACTAAGGTAAAACTGTACAACACACTCATCATCCCAGTCCTGCTGTATGGTGCAGAAGCATGGACCCTGACAAAATCGGATGAAAGTGCCTTAGGCTGTTTCGAGAGGAAAGTTCTTCGGGTAATCTTTTGCCCAAGGGTCAAGGTCCAGAGACTCAGATGGCTCGGTCATTTAGAGCGAATGGACACCAATGCTCCGGCCCGGAAAGCCTTCGACACTATTCCCGAGGGACGTAGGAGGAGAGGAAGACCGCGACTCAGGTGGCGCACTCAAGAGGAAGAAGACCTCAAACAACTTGGAGTGCAAAACTGGAGACGACTAGCTAAGGATCGAGCTAGCTGGCGGAGCCTGTTGATTGAGGCCCAAGACCACAACGGACTGTAGCGCCACCTTAAGGAAGTAAGTAAGTTAACACAGATGTCAAACAATTTAGGTATAAAAAAATAAGAGCAAATTCAATCTTTGTAAGGATATAAGATCAAGAAACAGTTTAAAGTCAACTTCTTGTTCTTCAAAAATGTTTCACATCGTTTTGGCATTAAGGAGTTGTGTTCATAGATTGAGCAAGCTTCATACCGCATTTGGTTATTGTGTTATGTTTCGGGCCTCTGATGCCCGAGACCTCCAACAAGCGAAGAACGGAATATTATACAATGGTCATTGCTAATACCAAGCTCTCTTATGTTGACTAGGTCGAGGCTAGCGAATCCCATTTATTCATTTAATTGACTAGTCTGACGAAAGACAATTTTCTCCTCATATTCGAAGATGCCTAAATTTATTGCATATTTTTAGCTGTTCTTTGACATTTGAAAATCGCAGTCAAATATAGGGTTTTCCAATAAGAGGTATTATTTTGAATACATCGCTATTTCGGTAGGTGTCTCTTTTAAAACTGTCATTTTTTGACATTTGACAAGTTGAAATTACAGCATTACTGAAAATATTAAAATTCACTACAAGAATGATGAACATTTTGCAGTCACAGTTCGCAAAATCAAAGGATTTTTGAGTAGTCGTGAAGCACCTTGTCGGACCGCAATATAGAAATTTGTGGAAGAATTCGAGCTGTTGGGACAAGAAAGTGATGTGAAGAATAAAACCCGAGCATGTCGCTAAAGAACAACTGAGAATATTGCTGCTGTAGCCCAAAGTGTTGAAGAAAACCCAGGTTTGTCCATTCCTCGTCGTGATTTGGAATTGGGCATTCCACAAACGTCATTGCACCGTATTTTACATAAAGACTTGGGCTTTATGGCTTATAAAATTCAGTTTATACAAGAACTCAGGCCGACCGATCATGAACAACGTCATGTCTTTGCTGATTGGATCCTTGAAATGCATGAAAATGATCCGAAATTCTATCGAAAAATCATCTGGACTGATGAGACCCATTTCCACCTCGATGGCTACTTCAACAAGCAAAATTGTCGCATCTGGGGATCGGAAAACTCAAAAATTATTGTTGAGAAGCCTATCCATCCTCAACGTGTGACTGTTTGGTGCGGTTTATGGTATGACGGCGGGGTCATTGGACCTTACTTTTTTGAAAATGACTTTGGGTCAGCAGTTACGGTGAATGGATTGCGCTACCGATCTGGACAGTGTTTACTTTGAAAAGGACGGCGCTACGTGCCACACAAGCAACGAAAACATTGGTCTTTTACGGGAAAAGTTTCCGGACCGTGTTAACTCTCTATAGGTTGCTCACAATTGGCCACCGAGATCTTGTGATTGAAAGATAAGGTTTACGCCAACAGCGCAGCATTGATTCAAGACCTTAAAGATTGAATTCATGAGGCTGCTAAATGCTAAATGGCTGCTCAAAGTACGGAGTTTAAATAATAGGTCCGTCGATCAGACAATGTTTTGGCATAAGAACGCAGATGACAATTGACAATGAGTCATAGAAATGTAAGCATCCAAGAACCAGTATCAATCTGTCATGAAAAATGTGTTTCTCAATTTTTCCGTTTGGGATCAGCGTTAAGTTGCAGGTCCCCTGAATTCTTCATATGCACTCCAGAGAATTGTTGATGAGTGTAAGCTCCTTAGGCGTTGGTTCTCAAGAGCTGCCATCCCAATGATCATTAGGAAATTAACATCATCGATCATCATAACTGGTCTTCATATTTGAAAATGCCTAAATTCGTTGCATACTTTTAGCTGTTCCATGACATTTGAAAAGTGCTGTATCTGCTGTATGTCAAAAAAACATAATTTCTAATTAAAGAAACGGAAGCAGCTCAACATTTTTATCACGATTTTTCGGTTGAAATACTCGTCCTAGTAGACATGCAATAAAAATAAAAAGCTCAGTGTGATTTTGCTGTGTCAGTGAGACAACGAGTCAAAGTATCAAAAATATTGCTGTCGTTTAGGCGTGATCCAGATCCATAGCAAACGCATCCACATCAGTCAATTCCAAGGCCTTCTCAAGAAACCAATTATAATTTTGGCCTAAATTGGAAGATATTGACTCTACAGACATGTGGTTTTAAAAGGATGGTGCCACAAGCCACAAGCCACACAGCACACCTTGCAATCAATTTGCAAGAGTAAGTTTGAAGAGCGTGCATTTCAAATATGAGCCTGTTGATTTATGCCTCGTTTGTGCAATTTAACGTCTCTACACTTTTATCTTTGAGACTACGTTAAGTCATTGGTTTATGCCCACAAGCCCTCAACAAGAGCTCAGAGCAAATATTGAATAGCGGCCGTTTTATGCCGAAACTTTCAGAGCTTCAGGAAACTACTTTCAAGCTTTTGAACATACTCTTAAACTAGCTTATCACATAGGGACTTCAATGTCAAAAGAAAAGCCACAGCCACCACTTTGAATGAATTAAACCGATCCAGCAGAGTTGAAGCTCTAGGACCCCGAGTGAAGCCTACGGCCAAGTGTTGTAATCGCTTCAGTTTCAAAAAACGAAAAATACAACGAACTGAAGTCTAAAGATTTGAGTAAAGGGGAAACGAGTATGATTTCGAATAATATTTGAATTCACCTTTTCCCAAGACCTCAACTATTGCATCTTTGATTTTATCAGAATACTCACTTTAAATTCCTCTTTGTCAAATGTTGACCTGTCTAGTTTTCGCTGTATTGTCTGCAATCTAAATAAAAACAAAAATTCAATCAGTTAAGAATCCTTAAAACAAAGAAACAGAAAACTGCGAACTCACTTGTGTGCATCCTCAGCGGTCTTCACAGCCTGATTCACATCAACTAATATCCTCTTCGAATAATCCAAAGCACGTTGTACAGCTTCCGCTTCGCCAACATCATCGGGCACCACACGTTTTGTGATTTTGTGCAAATTCTCAAACAACAATGGATATTTGGTCAAACGCTGCAACACCGTCGGCAACAGATCTTTCAATTGCAATCGCCTGCAAGCTCGATGCGCCTCAGCTTTGGTTAGAAATCTTTGGAGATTTTCATCTTTGCGTCGTTTCTCTTTGAGCGCCTCCAAAGCGATTTGTTGACGGGCACAAAATTTCGCAGCATGCTCACGCAATTCCTCACCCGATTGCCCATCGAACATGCCAGCTAGCAGATCGCCAACATGTCGCACAATATGATTGTGCTCCAAACGACGTAGTTTTAATTTTTGCTCAAACGAACTGTGCAATTCTTTGAGCGAGAGTAAGGCAGGCGGAAATAGTAAATGCAAATGATCGTGCGGCAGGTAGCCGCTCTCTTGGAGTGGTCGCATGAATATGCCCTCCAGGAGTTTTAAGGTACGAACGTGACTTCGTTCTGTTTGATAGATTTCTGTAAGAAAGCAATTTTTTTGAGGTTAAAAACGATTCAATTGATAGAAAAGTGGAATGTTTACCGTTTATAATTTCCTGGCGTTTCTTTTCAGCATCGGTGAGGGCTGCCAACACTTCAGCTGCAATATTCGAACTCCAGTCAACTTCATTTGCCAAATCATCATCGTCATCGCTGTCGACCCATTGCTTGGGTCCAGTTGCTAAATTACCATGATTGACAACATTCGTGCTAAACAAATGATTGCTGTGTGTGGTAATTGTTGTTGGTATCGGTACTGGACCGCCAACTTGTTCCATTGAGGTACTCGGGCTCTCAGAACCACCCCCAGATGATAGACTAGAATTAGAGCTCGCTGTATAGTTGGAGTTGGATAATCCCAAATCGGGTTGGTCATCACTAAAAATACAATTTAAAACGAAATTTGTTAGAAATCATCATCAAAACCGTTATTTCTTGTATCAAACGAGCATAAACACACACACTTTTGTAAGAGCTCACTTACTTATCGTAGTTATAGCCAAGGATCTCCTTGAAGCTCTTGCTCCTTGTGTAACGAATTTTGCTTTTCATTTTGAAAATTTTATTTGGTTCTTTGCGTTGCTGCTCCGGAGCGGGCACTTTGAATTGTTCAAAAACAAGAAAAAAGATTTAATTCTAAAATTTGAAGCGCGAGTAATTTATTTGTGGACAAATCCACCTGTTGCCTTAACGGTCTTAATATTCAAACTGCCGACCTAGCCTAGAAACCGCACACAAGTCGAGTGTCCTACATTTTTCTTTAATGGAGTATGCCATCAACCGCAGTAGGGGTTCTAATTCAGTCGCTTGATGAAGAACACCACGTCGTCGTCGTCGTTGTTGGCGAGGACTACAGGACGAATGATGATGATTGCACTCTCACCTTAAGTGAGTGAAAAAGTACCGTTCCCATATTTTTTTCGCTTCTTTTTTTCTGGTCTAGCTTATTGGCTGCTACCGACCTGGTCAGGATGATGGGAAAATTTTCAAGGAAAATTACATCAGTTGTGGAAAAATTATTTTCTTCTATTCCTGCCGTTTAAGTTGTGTGTTGTCGACCCGGATGGAATTGCAAAACACTTTGTTTGTTGGTTCTGGAGGGCAAGAAAATAATTGTTCATTGTACGCCATCTAGCAAGAACTTGGCCCTCTGATGATGTTTACACGGGTGAAGGAAAAAGGCAAAATATGTAACTACCTAAGGTCTTCGACTGAGGTTGGGTGCAGTGAGTGAAAGTGTGTGTTTAATTTGTGTAATTAATATCCGGCATAATAGATGGCTGTCAATACTAGAAATAGTACATTCGGTTTTGGATAACGTTTATCTCTGGTCTGATGGTTGTTGTTGCTGCCTCTGGCAGGAAATTTACTCGATTCGTAGAGCAATACATCCGTCAACGGAAGGAAATTGAAAGGAGCTCGGCTATAGTTTGTTTATCTTTCTATTTACAACTATGGATTATGCAGTCTGTTTGAGCGTTGTTGTGATGCACAGTGGGACATATGTGTGGTCAAAAATAACATCTCTGTATGGCAAACTAAGAAAGTAAGCTAAGAGTCGAAATGTATGGCTTGTAAAACGAAAATAAGGACTATAAAAAGCTATTTCAATTTTTGAAAAGTGGCAACACCGAAAAAACAAGATTTAAGTTGAATATGTTACAACAGCACAACTTCGAGAGAAACGTCAGATTAGCAAACAAACAAACCTTGTCAGAATGACGAATACTCGCTGCCAATGACAGCACGAATGGCTCATGATTTCGACATTAGGTCCGTTCGCGTACTCCCTAAAACTGCCCAAAACTGCCCAAAACTGCCATATTCTCCCACTTTTTCGTTCGTTTACTGCCACTTATCGTAAAATCTGTCACTTTTGGAGGAGAAAAATATTTCCCCTATCTGCCGATTTCAGCCACAAAAATTTCTTGTGGCAGTTGTGTAAGTTATGTCAAAAATTTTTTTTTCTATTAGTTTTGACATTTCATCGTGTTCATGTTTTGAGCACTTGCTCACAAAAAAAATTGACGTTTAAAAAGTGGGAGAATTTTGTGTTCAACGCGTTCTTTTACTTTTGTGCACATTTTATTTTTTTCTGAGAAATGTATCCCCACTCCTCGAAATTTGACAGTTTTTATACAAACTGCCCAAAAATTACGCGAACGGACCTATTATGGGAAGAACTAAACCTACCGAGTCTGGGGCAAAGATTAAATATGTAACAAGACTTACGTTTCACTCCCTAGACCCCGCAATTTTCATATTCCTTCATCTACTTTATTCTTTTCGTCTACATAAATGCATGTGAGTTACAAAAACACAGATATGAGCTGAGATTTTTATATTCTCTTTTGTTTGTTTTCGCATTTTCAACATTCTCTTTTATTTGTTTTCACATTTTCAGATGGTAGGACCATATTTACTGTGATTGTATTGGTAAAAAACACGCATACTTTCACAGTAACTATGGTCCGAAGCTTGTAGGCAACTGTCACTTTGACAGCCTTATTTCCAATCTTGTTACTTATTTAATCTTTGGTCTGGGGTGAGTAAAATAGGGCTTGCGACACGATATTCGTTAAAGATATCGGTATCGTATCGTATTGTATCGAAGGTCGATACGATCATCGACAAGATATTCAGTACTGATATCGATACGACACACGTATTTATATTGGTCGATACTATCGCATCGCTGATAACCACTGACCGATAATTATCGAATATATCGATAGATTATGAACAAGCGTGTATCGCCTCCATTGAAGTTATTAAGGTGTTTTAATTGTTATCGTTAGTTTATCGAACTTCACGCCAATCAACATAAATTTATTATCTATTGACGCGTTTTCGTACTTTCGATGTCGGTCGTCTTTTGTAAAAAAGAGCCGAAGAGGTTTGCTTTCTTTCGATTTTTTGTCTTAAGAGATATCGATACGATACTGTTAAATAATTATTTATTCGATATGCTCCGGTTACAAACGAAAAATATCGGTATCGCATCGTGAAGACCTAGTCTTGTCATCAACGAGGATCAAACGAAGTATTTTCTGTCATCGAAGAGTATCGATTTTCACCGGAGACTTGGTCAAAACGTGACAATTGATAGGGAGAACCCTTTTTCAATGATATGAGAACTGAAATCAAAAGCAGAATAACTCGTACTTGTCGCTGCATCTTTGGTTTAAGCCAACAATTGAAAAATAAGGCCCTATCACGAAATACCAAAGAGACACTGTACGATGCAGAAGCATGGACCCTCTCCCAAGCGGATGAAGAATCTCGTTTTATGTCCGAGAGGAGGTTCTACTTATGAGTACGATCTATGGACCGGTTTATGTGGACAGGCAGAGTTACATCTGGCGGAGGAGATACAACCACGAGCTATACGAGTACAACGACTTGTCATTGGTAAAAAAGAGCAGCTTGTTCAACAGTTAACGTGGGAAGGGCATGTTGAGCGAATGTATATCGAAATTCCAGCATATAGGTTTTCAACGCTGATGTCAGGCCCAGTAGCAGAGGCAAACCTCATCTCCGGCGGAGTGATCAAGTTTGTTATTGATATTTGAAATTGGAGACAGCAAGCTAGAGATGGAGTTAGCTGGTAAAATATTTTACTAGAGGCCCAGGTGTATACAATGCGCATACACATTGCATACGTTAGGTTAGGTTTGGTTTACGTGGATGAATTTCTTTGCACTTAGGCCGAGCGGGCCCATGATACAACATGAATCTAGGGTACTTCATACTCGTTGGACCATTTGGAGCTTTTTAGAAAGCGAATGAGATTATTAATGTCTTTATTGGCCAGTTCGCTGGTGTAATTGTAGGAAGGCACTTCTAGGTGAGTTTTCCTTCTTATGCAGAGCGCAGGGCAAAACCAAAGCAAATGTGGAATTATTTGCTCTTTCTATACGTCCATGCATCTTCTGCAAAAAGCATTTCCAGTGATGGCATCTACAAAGGAGCTTATATGCAGTCTTCTCAGAGATATTAGATCGTTTGTTCTTCAAGGATTAATACAGGGCCAAATCTGTTTGGTTAACGTACAAGTGTGGATGTTATCCCTGATGGCATTCTGCTTAAGCTTGAGCTTACACATAGCGATATGTATGCCAACCTTTTTTCATTGAGGCAAGGTAGGCAAAGTAGTTCCATTTTTAGCAAGTTTATCAGCTTTGCAATTTCCATGAATGTCTTTGCGATGGGGTACCAAGGAGAGGTGAATGTTAGACTGCTGCGCCATCTCTACAAGGGATGATCGACAGTTTAAAGTAACTACGGATTTTGTAAAGACAGAGTCAATAAACTTAAGGGCGGCTTGACTGTCTGAGAAGATGCGTATATCAGAAGTTGATATCACATTTTCTTTTAGCCAAGATAAAACTTCTTTGATTGTTAAAATTTCCGCCTGGAACACGGTACAATGATTGCGGAGGACAAAGAAATTTGTCTAAACTTATGACCTACTTAGGTGAAAATGGAAGAACTTCGTTTTTGACAAGGTTCACACTTTTTTTATTGGCAGTTGCCCCACTGTTCTCCTAACCGATTCCAAATAATTGAGAAGATTGAACTCAAAAGTACCATTCCCCACAAGTGTTTAGCATAACCACCTATTCTCTGTCAATAAAAAAAAACATGCGAGGCCACACACGCAAGGTCGTTGTCAGATATGATGCAAAAACTTGGGGTTTCATTTCTACACTTATTTTATTAGTTTTCACTAGTAGACATTTCGCACGCAATTCAATTTAATTGTGAGTTTTCAAATGAATGGAAATTTTGCCATTCTCTACTTCCTTAAGACATAAAAAATGAAGAGAACTCTTTAAAGACTTTATTTATTTCATTTCCTTGAATAGAGTATTAATTAGCTTCGGAGGTGCACTAGGATTTTTCAGTTTTTAAGGTTAAGAATGATTCAAGGAACTGAACATAATCGATCGAAATATGAAGAAAAGCTATCATGAAAGCTGCCAGCGATGACGTTTCTATCTTTAAACTGCCTACACATTATTTTGAGTGTTCTCGCTAATGTTGATGTGGTCGGAGATTTTTCAAGATATTCGTAGGTGATTTTTCTTCTTTTGATTTATTTTTCTTTTGCAAAAGTGAACATTCAAACAAGAAAAAAAATGTTTATTTCACACGAAAAATGTTTTAAACTAAAGAAAAGCATCTGTACCCGGTTGTAGTTGCTTAACTTGGGAGCAAAGAAATGGGGTCAGTGTTTTTTTTAGTTAGCTTGATTGTTTTTTTTTTCTAAAGAATGTTTGGCTTAAAATATTAATAGAAACTCATTTTTCTACTTTAAAGTGTTTTAACTGACCAAAGCCAGTTAAAAACGACTGCAGTTAGTTAACCTTTAGCAATTGACTGCAAGTTGAAACTAACTTTTGACTGCTTCTTTCCAGTTAAAGTACTTTTATAAGGTAAAATATTAAACAAAAAAAGTTTTGTTCGTGACTTAATAAAAGCACCGAAATTACTGCAGTTTTTGAATCTTCGGAAAAACGAGCTTTAAGAGACTTAAACTTGTTATAATCTCGATCTGTGGTGCCGTTCTGTACGCAACTAGATCGTCAACATACGCAATTGTCTGTTCAATTATGTATCTAAGTTCTAAGGTTTTCTTCAAAACGAAGATTTCAAAAATTCTAAACCTCATCTCAACCAATTTCAGTGATGCAAACTGAATTTTTGTAGCCTCCAGGAACATCACGAAACCCAAGCTAGATTACATTTTTCAATAAACTATGCAAATTGTTTAAAAATCAACTCCCAAACTGAATTTCTGAATTACATCTTCGCCTAAGGCACTCCAGCTAGCTGAAAATTCTCGTCACTCCTTCTCAAGTGATTACCAAAAGTTATGTAGTCCACACTTGTGCATCAGATAAAAAAACCCTTGAAAACTATTTCATCCAAAGTCCTTCGAATTCAGCAAACCCGTCCTTCACCCTAAACTTTTCTCAATGGCTTCTAAAATTACTCACCGTCTGCCAAAGAACACACAAAAAAAGGATAAAATTGTTATTCAACTTGACATTGTCCCTGCAATACACCAAATGCACCCACATAAGATTTGGGTCATTCAGAATAGCCAAAAAGTGATTATAGAGTTTTTCAATTTTTTTTCTGTTTGCTGCAGCAAATCTCATATAACCCACCGAGTGATCACTGTCAGTCTCTCAGCATCAAGGCGTCAGGACAAACTTTTTCTCGCCAAATTTATGTCGGAATTTTTATCGACGATGTTGTTATAAAGTGCAAGTTTGTTGAGAATTCATTAAGGGACTTTTTGAAGTATATGTGATTGACGTGATGAGGGGTCAGGGGGAGTATAATGAAAACTCGTGCAATTTATCAAAACTGTTTTTGACCAGCATGAGAACATACTTAGGGATAGAATGAAGGGATGAGAGCGAAATGAAGGTTCTGTATCCTTGAAAATGCAATTGAATTGGTATTGCTAAGGTAATGAAGGATTTTCTGCTACTGGGTGTATTCTTGACATAAAAAGGAAACACCCCTACACTTACCCTTCAAAATTCATAAGGCAAAATTTCATTTTAGCGAAAATAATGACAGTTTCAATATTTTTTAGTTTTTCTAAACTTTTCAACGAATGTTCTTGGCGCCCCCTTTGTTTCTTCTTGTCGCAAACGTTTTTCTGACTTAACAACGGAATGCAGCTTAAGAACTAAAGGGTCCGCCAAATAATTCTTTTCTTTTGGAAATGCTTTAAAAAAATTACTGAATATTTTCTCAAATTCCTTTTTTTTTAAAGCAAAATCCTTACGGTTAATAAGGGAAAATAATTTCATTCAAATGGCTGCCTCGGCTGGCCATGTAGTAGACTACACGAACGGTCCAACTTTTAAGCACATTATCGATTGTGTGTATTGTCCGTAGCTTAGTGGTTAGGTGCGTTGGAAGCTAAGCAGAACGTCGTGGGTTCGAGTCCTATTCGTGCCCAAAGTTTTCATTTCATCTTTCACGGACACTGCCTCTTGCGAAGAACTAACAAAACTTCCGACAGTATCAATCTGTCATGAAAGAGTGCTTCTCAACTTTGCCGTTCGGAATCGGCGTTAAATTGTAGGTCCCCTCAATACTTCACACGCACCTAGAGAATTGTTGATTAGAGTAAGCCACTTAGTCCTTAGTTCTTTAAGAGCTGTCTATCTACTCTATTTATTTTCTATCGATTGTGTGCAGCTGTATTTCACCAATGTCCTTTAAAGCGTCAATTGTCTCTGCCTTGTCGGCGTAACAGTTATGCTTTACGGCACCCCACAAATAATAGTCCAACGCAACGGTGTCAAACGACATAAGCTCTGCGGATGATAGTGCGATCTTCAAAAACAGGCCGCAAAACATCGAGTGTTGCTTCGGCTGTACGGCACGTAGCGCTGTCCTGTTGAAACCAAATGTTGCCAATATCCTCCTTTTCAATTTTTGTTAACAAAAAGTCGTTCAACATGGCCCGATAACAATCGCCATCGACTGTAACGGCCGTTCCTTGCTCATTTTCGACAAAATTTGGCCCAATTATGCCTCTGGACCAAAATTCGCATCAACCAGTGGCTCGTTTTGGGTGTATCGGATTTTCAATTGAAGCGTGCGGGTTTTCTGTGACCCAAATGCGACAATTTTGGTTGTTGACATACCCGTCAAGATTCATCTGAAAAGATGATTTTTTTTTTGGCAAAATCGACATCTTCCCTAAGGCCTCGGCCACGCAGCAAGCGGCTGATTTCGCTCAGCCGCTTACTGCGTGCCGAGATGCGTGACATGAAATCACATAGAAGCGGCCACGCTATGAGCGAGCGGCGAAACAAAACTCTGAGCGGCTAAGCGGCACCGCTCAGCAACCAAACCTGTTTTAATTTTTATTAATGTTCTGAGCGGCAAGAGCCAATCTCTGCTCTGGAGAAATAGCAATTCTTTGCTTTATTAATCTAGGACGCACTTATTCCAGCAGCAAATCAAAAGATTCGATAAACATTCGTAGATATTGCCAGAATCTATCTGGAAATTTTCGTAGATTCAAAAATAAATGATTAAATTCTCCAAACTCCGATCTTAATTGGTTAATCGGATGAACACCAAATCGTCTTCTTTTTTGTAAACGTTTAAGTAATTTGTACACATACAAACGATTTTCCGACAGTAAAATACAGCTAACTGTTCTTGACAACGGCATTTTAACTACTAATCGCTCAAAAGCAGTCGCTCAGTGCCTGGCCATACGTCACTTAGACCTAACCCTCAGCCGCTAGCTGCTCAGCCGCTTACTGCGTGGCCGAGGCCTAAGTCGATCGCAGGCCCACTAAGCGAAGCGAAAATGCATTGGATGGTCACCGGTCAGTTGGCTTCAACTCCTGAACTAATTGTACTTTGTATGGTCTTTATGCAAAATTGGTCTCAATGATGTCTCCGAAATGTTCAATGGTTGAGAACGATGGTGAATTGATGTTGATGGTGCTTCACGCACACTTCCTGCCACAGCAGCAATATCCTCATGTGTACGCCCTGTTTTTGGCTTTTCACGCTTTGGTTTATCGATGAGGATGTCAGTTTCTTTCACTTTTTTCACAAGATAACGTACATACGGAGCTGACGGTGCTTCTTCCAAAATCCGTACGGAATTTTCGGACACATTCTGCAACATTACCACGATTTTCAAACTAATTTTGCAATGTTTCCCAGCGTTGTTTAAGTGGTCGAAACCATATTCGTTCAGCGGAAGGAAAACTAATTATCCGTTAAATCAGACATGACCTAGGTTCTACCATTCACGAAATAAGCACGAGTTGAAAAAAAAGAAAAACGTTAGATGGCGGACCCTTTACAAAAAAAAAAAAATATAAAAAATCCAAGGTGAATCTATTTTTCAACTCAAGTGGCGCCACAAATTCACATACACAGCATATCAACTACTTTCGAAGACACTTGGTTTATTATTATCCCTGAACAATAAATTCAGCAAGAAGTTTTGATTTGCCCATTCCCGCCCTCATGACTACACTGCGAGGTCAATGAATCCAATGTAATTTTAAAATTTCATTTTCCAATACAAAGTTTTGCAAAAAATGCCAAAAATGTTTGCAAAATTTCTTCCTTATATAATCCTTTCAATATGTCTGACATTATCCCCATGCAATAATCTTAAATGAATTATTAACTCAAAAAGTGTTAAACGAAGTCTTAATTCCTGCAATAATTTTATTTTCAAAAATTCTTATTAAAAAACGTATAAAAAGAAAAAACTGTCTGCAATTTGTTTTCTGTTTTCAAAAATGCAATTTATTGATCATGAAGACATAATTTTTTGTTTAAGGAAAGAACGTTTTCGATTAATAGAGGATCGCGTGCACGAGCCAAAAAGAATTTTAATGGGAGCACACATAATTTTATTGGTTGTTGTTGCTTTGCTGTTTTAAATAAGTGCAGTCAAATTTTACGACTGCAATTATAATTATAGACATGGAAGACGATGTTGAATGGTTTATTAATTTTAAATCTCAATTTTGAGAGCAAGGGAATTTTGAGTTTTTTTTTTTTTAATTCGCGTGTGTGCAGCATATTGTTGCATCATTTCAGGCAAGTTAATTGTTTTTATGTCTTTAAGCAAATTATAATTTTTCTCATTCATGTTTTTAGGTGTTAAAAAAGTATCCTTAAGTGGTCTCCGAACTTTTTTAAATGACAAAAAACAGGAAAAGCAAAATCTTTTCCACTTTTAGCTTAAAGTCATTACAAAGGCATTTAACTTAAGCGAGTTTGGTTTTAGTCAATAAGTATTTTGACTGCAGTCAAAAAACATTAAGTCTCTGACTAAAATGTTTCAAAAACTCTTTTTGTTAATTAATCACAACATTGAGTCAATACTCAATACCATTTACTCGCTTTTATTTCAGTACACAGTGGTTTTTTCGTTTAAATTCACCATGTGCTATATCCTGTGGCGGAATTTGTCCAATAATTTACTCCAAAGTGAATTTACCTGCTGTACAAATTTCAGAGGGCAGGGCGGTATACTTTCGTAGCTAAAGAAAGTCAAAAGTGTACCAAGACTTTGGATAAGTCCACTGACATAAAATTGATATTTAACAACTACGAGGGTGGTCCGAAAATTACTTAGCTTCACCGTTTAATTCGCAGAAATCGCTAGAGCTATAAAGGTATTATCGTGTAGTGAATTTACATTGACGGCTATAGTCGGAGTTTATGCCAGATTGGTTTTGGCCGCATTTTGAAGTGGGGGTGTCCGAAAATTAAAAAAAAAATCGAAAAAATGGAATTTCGATCGGAGATTCGCCTCTTAATTTTTGGAAAGATTTTTTAGTTGTCCCGTAAACGGCTACCACTACCAAGTGACAAACACCAACGATCTTTTAATAGGTCATGGTAGGTAGGACCGTGTAGGACACGATTAGCGCTGAATGCGCCGTTTTGATACCATACCTCTTGAGATTCTAAAAAGATTCAATGATTGGTTAGGGATACATGGCACCTCATAGTGCCATTTTGTTTAGGAGAAATAGGGGAAGAGGGGCGCTAGAGCCACTTTGTGGTATTGAGGTATGAGATCATATCTTTGATCTTGAATTCTGAGAGTTTATTAATATAGTTGAAGATTTCTCTGCCTAAATGGAGTGGTCTTTAATTAGCTAAGACCGGACAATGGCAAGTGGAAAGTGTGGGCCCTTTTTTTCATCCTGGTCCTCACAGTTACGGCTGAAAGTGTTATGTGATACACCCAATTTTGCCGCATGCTCCCCTAGAGGCCAGTGATTTGGGTTTGTTATAGATGGGCCAGATTTTCCTAGATATGACGCAACTGGTTAAGCTATTCCATCTATAGTTTGTTTCTGATATGTATTTGGTCAGGATATTGCCTTCACAACACCAGGAGGAGCATAGAATCTCACCGCCAACGAGTTGTGAACGGCTTATCCTTGCCTAGCTAGCTCGTCTGGCTTCGCATTTCCCTCATAGCCTCTATGGCCGGGTATACAGATTAGAGAAACGATCAGGTCTAGTTCCTTGAGGGCTTCTCTGCTTTGCTGGATTAATTTAGAGGATAATAAAGCTGAATCAAAGTTCTGCCTGACTATCTGTTAGTATAGCTACATTTAGGTTCAGTCGGATATTTGTAAGGTTCCTATTATTGCTAACAACTCTGCCTGGAATACACTGGCAAAGTCGGGAAGTCTATAGGATTTTGAAATCTAAAGAGATTCACAGAAGACTACTTCACCTACACCGCATTCCATCTTTGAACCATCCGTGAAGTTAGTTGTGTCGAAGTCTTCCGTCACATCGCCTTCCTCCCAGTCGATTCTTGACGGGAACAAGACTCTAAACTTCTTTGAGGTGTTTAGGATAGGGATGCAGTAATCGGTGAGTGTGGATAGGATGTCCGATGGTATCAAGTTGGTTTGGTTGCAGTGCCCGTAGGATCTGGTTTCCTAGCAGCCTATTCCTTTGAGTTTCAAGATACTGCAGGACACCTGATATTTAAGTCAATCGAAAGAAGGTCCAGCATTTCTCCGCACCTTTGTAAGCTTGCTTACAATGTAGGCTTTGCTGAAAGCGGGCCACCACACAATGGATCCGTAAACAAGTATCGGTCTAACAACCGCTGTGTACGTCCACTTGATCCTTTTTGACTGGAGGCCCCACTTTTCACCGAAGGTTTTGTTGCAGGCGTAGAAGGCCACGCACGTCTTTCTCACCCGTTAAGTATTAATGATTGACCGTTTAAACGAGGTAGAGTGAAGGGTGGTACTTTGATTTTGGTGGTGAAAAGCATCAACTCGGTTTTGTTGTTATAAACACCTAGTCCATAGCTCGCGGCCCAGATGCTTACTTTCTTCAAGGCCATATTAGTGATTTTGCTAATCACGCTTGGAAATTTTCCTGAACGTGGTCCCAAGAAGTTGAAGTCTGTGTCATTTATCGACTATCTATAACTTTTGAGAAAAAAGAAACAGGTGGGACGACTTTTTACGACGTTTTTAAAAAAAAAAATGTGCACGACTGGGTCGTACGAACTTGCTCCTGCATGCTAAAACTAAATATTTATGATTACTTAAATTGCAAAAAGTAGTGTTAAAATAAGAGATATACTTTAAGCAATTCTGATTACACTCTTACTTACAGCTTACACTTAACTCAAAAAAAAAAAAAACTCAATATATAAAAATAATTAGAATTCATTAAGAAAATTAAAATTTGAAAATGAACCCGTAAATACATTTCATTCCAAAAATTTAAATTCCAAACAAATTTAAACCTTATTCTTGATTTATTGAATTTTTTTTTTGAAAATCGTCGGAGCCGTTTTTTTTTAAATTAATTTTTTATATATAAAATTTTTCAAAAATGTTTTAAAATTAATTTGGGTATGCAGTTTTTAAGACTATGTAAATATACATATTATACTCCAATTTGGATTTTTAAAATTGATCCGTTTTTGAGATACAGAATTTTGAAAAAAAAAGTTAAAAATATTTTTTAAAAATCCAAAAAAAAAAATTAAAATTTTTTTGAAAACAAAATATTATTTGAACAATATATACGTAGTTTCAAAAAAAAACTTACGCTGATCGGACTTTCAGTTTTCGAGAAAATCTAATAACAAAAAAACGGTTCTATGGGAGGTACCGTTTTGGAGCAATACAAAATTTTTTTTTTCACATAAAACACATGAATGTTTACAAAAATTAAACTCGAGAAAGTTTAAACAAAATCTATCGGGCCGTTTTGGAGAAAAAAAATTGTTTTGGTTTTTGGCCAAAAAAATCGTATGGTGGCTACCCTAAATTTTGATCTTAAAACAAAAATAAAAAAATTGGGATATGACTTTTTGCTCAAACCTCTAATTTTCAAATTTGAAGCCAATCGGACCAGTAGTTAAGGCTGTAGATGCCTGTAAACTCTCCGACAGACAGACAGACGGAATCGCCGGACCCACTTTTTTCGACTTCTCTATCATCGTAATATCATATCTCATCCTCATCTCAAATTTTTTTTTTTTTACGAATTCAATACTTGCCATATATTCTATATGTCGCAAGTAAAAATTTGAGATGAGGATGAGATATGACATTACGATGATAGAGAAGTCGAAAAAAGTGGGTCCGGCGATTCCGTCTGTCTGTCTGTCGGAAAGTTTACAGGCATCTACAGCCTTAACTACTGGTCCGATTGACTTCAAATTTGAAAATTAGAGGTTTGAGCAAAAAGTCATATCCCAGTTTTTTTTATTTTTGTTTTAAGATCAAAATTTAGGGTAGCCACCATACGATTTTTTTGGCCAAAAACCAAAACATTTTTTTTTCTCCAAAACGGCCCGATAGATTTTTTTTAAACTTTCTTGAGTTTAATTTTTTTAAACATTCATGTATTTTATGTAAAAAACAAAATTTTGTATTGCTCCAAAACGGTACCTCCCATAGAACCGTTTTTTTGTTATTAGATTTTCTCGAAAACTGAAAGTCCGATCAGCGTAAGTTTTTTTTTGAAAGAACGTATATATTGTTCAAATAATATTGTGTTTTCAAAAAAATTTAAAATTTTTTTTTGGATTTTAAAAAAATATTTTTAACTTTTTTTTTCAAAATTCTGTATCTCAAAAACGGATCAATTTTAAGAATCCAAGTTTGAGTATAATATGTATATTTACATGGTCTTAACCCTTAAATGCATGATTTTTCCGATTTTAAGGAAAAAAATGTTTTTGCATGGCAAAACAATCACAAATAAGAGAAACAAATATTTAAAAAATCCTGTGCAAAAAATAACGGTGTTTTAAGAAAAAAGGTAAGTGTATCATTTTTGATACAACATGCATTTAGACTTGAAATATTTGTTAGGTAGAAGAATGAAGAATTTTTTGATAAATTATTTATTGAGAGGATCTATACATGAAATTTATTGAAGCAATCGGAGTTTTTTTCAAACATAAATAAACTTTACTTTTTTCGCACATAATGCTGCTGAGAGCTTACAGCCCGGCATCATACACCGCATACGATTATCTTGTCTCGTTTATTTGCGGTCTGTTCCATCGTGAATAATATCGCTTGAAGGCATAGTCTGCAGAACCTTCCTTCACTTGGTAGCAGGTTCCTCTGCAATACTGATGTTGTGGCTGCTGCTCGGTCGACCCCTGCAAGGTTGGGCGTGAGTTTTATATTTGCAAATCGTATCAAGCAAGCTCAATTCTGTAATCTGCCAAATTCATTTACTCAGATCAAGAAGATGATGAAATAGCTTCATGTAGCACTTCCTAGATTTCATGTGGATCCTATAACTACCCAAATATGAATCCATAAAGTCCACCCCGCTCATATGGGCGTTGTATTCCTTTACAACTTTTGGACAAGGTATGGGCTTCTTCCTTTTTTCGGCATATCTTTCGATTGAAGAAACAGGTTCTGCACGTAAGTTGACGCCAAGGTCACCGGTTTGTTGTTCTTCCAACTAATTGAGGACGTTCCAATGCCACCATAACTGGTCACGTATTCCTGGAAGGATCCTCTTTCCATAAACCTGGCCAATACTTCCTGCTTTGTCGGTAACTTGTAGCTTTTACCCAAACGATTTCGCTGCACTGTGCCCAGACATAAAATCCCTTCTTTTTCGATATAGTGCAAATGAGGTAAAGATGTGTAATAGTTGTAAAAGTAGACTATGTGGTTTACTCTTCTTGGAATTCCCCGAGATAGTTCTACAACCAATTACCCACTGCTCCAACGTCCGTCTCATCCAGCAAAGGTTCAGTATCTTTTCGAGGCATATCCCTTATGCGGTTTCAACAGTAAATATTGCTTCATGAAGTGTCCTATTTTCGTAGCACACATTTGCTTATCTATTGATAGACGCTGTTCCATCGGCACGCTTGAAAACCGTTTGTTCAGATGTTCGATCACCGGGCGGAGCTTATGAAGCTTGTCGTGCGAAGGATCGTTTACTGGTCTATGCAAATATTATTATCATTGAAATGGAGGATAAGTGTTATCTTCTCAAATCTATTCACGCGCATGGTGTCTCCATGTTTAGTGTTCCTATATGAACGAACATTGGGGTAGTTGTATACTGACATAAATATCAATATCCCCATATATTTACGAAGCTCACATTCAGTACCGATCAGGTTAGGTATTTCGAATCCCATTATTTCATCAAAAAAGTCATTGCAACCTTCAAATTTTATATTGTCTTCTTGAATGAAAGGAGTTAGTTGTAGCTTTTTCATTATTTGATTCAAACAAAGGTTCTTCAACCAATGGAGGTTCAATCAAATCTAAGTCAGGTTGAAGATTTTCATTTACCTGCGAAGCGTTTTCCTGTACATCTGTTTCAGATTCCAGCTCCTCATTTGCATCTTACTTGAGCAATGCTCGCAACTGCTCACGAGTCAAAAACTCTCCCATATCATCGTCATCCAGCTCAGCACCATCCTCTGATAAATTACCATTTTCTAATAATCTTAGGTACTCAACTATATCCGTATCAGCAAAGTTTTTACGTGCCATTCTATATAATAAAATAATGCAAGAGCTTCAAACCCAGAACCAAGCAAAATTGAGTGAAATTTTATAGCACAAATGCATGTTGTATCATTTTTGATACCAACAAAAAGTGTCCCTTTCTACATGCATAAATGCGAATTTTTATAAAAATAATAACAAAACCATTGAAACAAAGCACTAATCTTGTTTATTTTATTTTTTTTGGAGTCAATCTGCCACTAATTTTCCTCAATAATAAGAAATAAAAACTTTCAATTTTTCCAAGTAAGAAAACTGCCTTCTGTCAGTGAACAAAACCATACAATTTTCAAATAACGGTACCTTTGTTAATTTTTTGTTTTTTCTGTTTGATCAAGGTAATACTGTTCTTTCAATTTGCATACAAAGTTTGTTGATAAACAAAACAAAACCTGTTTGGGGGTCAGTAAAAGTAGTTGTTTCATTTTTGATACAACATGCATTTAAGGGTTAAAAACTGCATACTCAAATTAATTTTAAAACATATTTGAAAAATTTTATATATAAAAAATTAATTTAAAAAAAAACGGCTCCGACGATTTTCAAAAAAAAAAATTCAATAAATCAAGAATAAGGTTTGAATTTGTTTGGAATTTAAATTTTTGGAATGAAATGTTTTTACGAGGTTCATTTTCAAATTTTAATTTTCTTAATGAATTCTAATTATTTTTATATATTGAGTTTTTTTTTGTGAGTTACGTGTAAGCTGTAAGTAAGAGTGTAATCAGAATTGCTTATAGTATATCTCTTATTTTAACACTACTTTTTGCAATTTAAGTAATCATAAATATTTAGTTTTAGCATGCAGGAGCAAGTTCGTACGACCCAGTCGTGCACATTTTTTTTTTTTGTACGAATTCAATACTTGCCATATATTCTATATGTCGCAAGTAAAAATGAAAAATAAAAAGTGTTCCATTCGTCTGCCATTAAAAAAGCTACAAACTGCTACCTATCGACCGTATTCTTCAGATCTGGCCTAGAGTGACTTCTTTTTCTACCCAAACATATAAAGTCACTCGCAGGACAGACATTTCAGCCGAATAAGAAGATCATAGTTGACGGAGCCCTTCTTTGTAAGAACGAATTCTTTTCAGACGAGTTTAAGAAGTTGCAACATCCCTGGGTCAAGATGTATCGAGACTGCATTTTCTATTTTCTTGTTTTTATTTCTTAGTACTTATCTGCTGCTAAGCTGCTAAGCAGAATGTCGTGGGTTCGAATCCTACTCGTGCCCATAGTTTTTATTTCATCTTTCACGGGCACTGCCTCTTGCGAAGAACTGACAAAACTTCCAAGAGTATTATCTGTCATAATAAAAGTGCTTCTCAACTTTCCGTTTTTGAATCGGCATTAAATTGTAGGTCCCCTCAATTCTTCACACGCACCCAGAGAATTGTTGATGAGAGTAAGCCACTTGGGCCTTGGCTCTTCAAGAGCTGTCGCGCCATTGCATATTCAATTGCATTGAAAAAACAAATCGCCAGTTTGTATTTTTTTTTTTCTAAGTACTTATCGGACCACCCTCGTATATTTTTGACATTGACATTGACTTCACAGTACTTTGCACATAAATGTGACGAGCTACAGACATAGCAGCACTAGCGACTGAGGCTATCGGCTGGGACAGAGCAACCCATTCGGCCCTATCGAAGTAACTGTCGGAGTGGAATTTGTTCCGATTTCCTCTGAATTTTGCTTCGAGGTAGTTCTCCGACAGGCAAAATGTCTCCGAATCGGAGGAAATCGGGGAAATATCCCATTAATGCAACAGAGAGAGACATATTGACAATAACCTACGTGACACAGAGGAGGAGACACAGATTTTAATTGTCTCATATCATCGCACAAGTGGCCTCAGATAATAAGCTGTCGATTTTTGTAGAAATACAATGCTACCATAGCTAAGGCTTGAACCCGCAGTGTTTGGCTTAGCAGTCAACTAAGCATTCCTCTGAGCCATGGCTACCTGCCGTATATTTTTAAAATTTCGTTTGTCAATATAAACAGATTTTTTGTACCTTTTAAATTTTACTTGTTTTTTCTTCGACTTCTTGCATTTAATTTATTGTATTCCATTAATTCTTCAATCGATTCCAAGAAAATCTTTTCAAATAATTGCAAGTTTATTTAAACCAAATTTTATGGGTTCTTCATTCTTTTTTGAAAATTTATGCGAATTTTGTGTGCTTCTAAATTTCATCGAATTGCTCTTAGCAACCGACACAAGGAATTTATATATTTTTTTACTAATATTATCTTAAGAGAGAATTTTGTTCACAATTTTGAGATTCCTGGAAACTCTGGACATCAGAAGCATTTTTAAAGGTTTTAATGCAAAAATTTAAACATTCTCGAAGCCAATAGAAGTTTGTTTTTGCCTGCGATTATGAAGTAATATTGACATGTTTTTGGGGTTAGTTTAAATAGAAATTCTTTAATTTTTTTAATTTCAACGAGAAAAAACAAGAAAGCCATGTCTTCGTCTTCGTCGTCTACGTCGTTTTTGGTCGAACCAGCAAAAATCTCTTTTTTTCGAAATTTATAACACATCCAGTAAACAAGAAAAAAAACTCTCAAATAATTTAAACAAATTTATTTGTTGCAAATGAAAAAAAAAACGTAGGGTAGTCTTTTGAGTCGAACATCGAACAACTGGACGGACTTTTGTGTTTATATCTTCTGCCGTTGGCACAGACAACAGGAAATATCTTGTTAAAAATGTTTTCTCTTATTTTTATATCCAAGTATACGAGTGTATTTTCTCTCTCTCTCTTTCTCTTTTAACGATAGCTCGTTGGACGAAGCCACAAAAGAAAAAAAAAATTGCGGCTACCAAACAAAATACAAACAACAACCTCAATTTTGGATTTTCTTTTTTTCCCCGATTTTTTTTGATTCAAGATGAACCAACAAAATAGAAGATACAAATTATTTTGACTCGTTAAAAATTTCATGAACACGAAGATGGATTATTCCAAAAACAATGAATTTCCAATTGATTGGATACAATTAAAAATTTATACGCCATTGAAATGGCGTACTAAAATTCATGTCTTTTGAGCAATGATAAAGTCGAAAGAAAATCGCATAAACTTTATATTGCGGTTTTGTGTGGAAGCTACAATCAAGATGACCGAAAAGTCTAATTCAATTGCGGTGTAAGAAAATATTTCGTTAAGGAATTTCCTGTAAATAATTGACCACGCTGATCACATGCTATGGATTTGTAAATATTTTATTGTTTATTGCACATTTTTGTTGTTTGTTGGGCAGTTTTCTTAGTAATTAAAAGTTATACAAACATTTTTTTCATGAGAACTTAATTATATGCCAGGAGAATATTACAAGCTCATCTAACTCCCCCTCTTTTATAACTATTTTGACGAATTTACAAGGCAAGTTTCGGGGCAATAAAACATGCGGAATATGAAAAACAATTTGGAAAAGTTATTAAAGCAAGAAAACTACTGTTTCCGACATGTTAAATGCATATGGAGGCTAAGCAATGTGGAGATCTATTCCAGAACCAGTAGCCAATACAGTTGCACACTAAAATTTAAATACTTTTAATTTCTCGAAACACATTAACACCTTGTGAACCCCAGAAAACGATGGCAATCACAGTTCCGGCCGATGAGAAAGTATTTGCCTTCTTCGGAGCAAGTTCACCGGTTGAAGTCAGCTATTTCGATTGTTGGTCTCTGGTGTGTACCAATGGATCCATGATCCATCGACTGGTATGCACGAAACGATGCAGAAACAGCGTTGGATTGCGCTTAAATAGCGCCAAACACTGCTCTGAAGTAGTCTCACACTTGCGCTTGTTGCCCGTCATGAGCATGGAAACCATTGCCCCAACAGCAGGATATGTCCCAAGCGATTTCTTGAAATGCTTACTTTTTCATCTCGATCTGGATTTGGTGGTGATGTGTGCACTAAAAGACGAATAGTCGTTGATATTTATTTCAGAGCAAAAAAAAGCAAGTATACACCACAGTGAGTGTTGAAGGGTGGCCGTAAAGAATAAAAACAACACTTCTATGGTTTTTTTTAAGGCCTACTCTCTCACGCACCATTTGGCTGTTATCCTCTGTGGTAGTTCTTTCCGAGGCACATAGTCGTGGTCCATCAAAAACCGAGGACGACGTGCGACTAAGTTTAAACTGTTTTTGATAGTCGACACCGAAGGACACAGAGGCCTAATTAGGGATTCGCGGCAACCGGCGAATCGTTTTGCTAGCGAGTTTGACATTTTTCAATGATTGCTTTCGCTTTCGTCGTTTTGAATTCGACCAATTAACAAATTCGAAGGCGAATTTGAAATGCCATAAAGTTTGCTGGCGTGTTGAAATCCGACAGCTTTTTAATGGCGGATTCACAGGCGAAAGAGTGTTTATTATGTTTAACTGGAATATTGGAAGAATTTGTTTCGTTCCGCCGCGAATTCGTTTATAAGGAAATACGAAGCGAAACGAATTTGAAAGGTCGAATTGAAAACGATCGCGCGAATCCCATCATCACACGCTTGCATACAAACGCTCTTTGCTTGCGCTGCGCGATTTACGTTCCAACAACAAGTATCGAATCATCGATCGATGTTGATCTTTTTCAATATTTTTTTGAATCCTCTGACACTCCCTCTTTGACACAAAACAAAACTACGAGTCTGATCCCACTGAAATCATAGACAAATCTGACATGACGAACGATGTGTCATCAAGTAAAGACACAGACATTAACCAATTATGAGAGGAACACTAAATGCCATTTGACTGGTCTACAAGGATGCTAGGCTGCCCATAGTTTTTATTTCATCTTTCACGGGCACTGCCTCTTGCGAAGAACTGACAAAACTTCCAAGAGTATCAATCTGTCATGAAAAAGGGCTTTTCAACTTTGCCGTTCGAAATCGGCGTTAAATTGTAGGTCCCCTCAATTCTTCACACGCACCTAGAGAATTGTTGATGAGAGCAAGCCACTTAGGCCTCAGTTCTTCAAGAGCTGTCGCGCCACTCTATTTTTTTTATTTTTTATAAGCTCCAAAAAAAAAAAAATGGAACGATAGGCGCTTCAACAACGCCCTGAAATTATTAAAAATGTTGAAAATTTGACAGTCACAGTTCGCAAAACTAAGGAATTATTGGGTCGTCGTGAAGCACCTTTTCGGAGCGCAATACAGAAATTGGTGGAAAAATTCGAGCTGATGGGACGAGGGCACGTTGCTCAAGAACAACTGAGAGTATTGCTGCTGTAGCCCAAAGTGTTGAAGAAAACAAGCGTCATGAGACCGTACTTTGCATAAAAACTTTGGGCTTAGGGCTTATAAAGTTCAGTAAACACAAGAACTCCAGCCGGCCGATCATCAACAACGTCATTTCTTTGCTGATTGGGTCCTTGAAATCCATGAAAATGATCCAGAATCCCACCGAAAAATCATCTTGACTGATGAGCCCTATTTCCACCTCGATGGCTACGTCGAAAAGCAAAATTGTTAAGAAGCATCTTTATCTTCAACGTGTGACTGTTTGCTACGGTTTATGGTCCAGCGGGGTCATTGGACCTTACTTTTTGGAAAATGAGTTTGTGTCAACAGTAACGGTCAATGAATTGCGCTATCGAGAGATGATTAATGGAGTTGGGTGGTATTGATGTAGACAACGTTTACTTTCAACAAAACGGCGCTACACAAGCAACGAAACCATAGATCTTCTACAGGAAAAGTTTCCGGACCATATTGTCTCTCGAAGAGGTGATCACAATCGGCCGCCGAGCTCTTGTGATTTAACACCTTGCGATTTTTTCCTTTGGGACCACGTGAAAGATAAGGTCTACGCCAACAGCCCAGCATCAATTCAAGACCTCAAAGATGGAATTCGTGAGGCTATCGAGGAAATAGGGGATAGGGCAACCACTTTGCGATTTTGTTATGAAAAATTTCATGAAAAGAATATGGTTCTATAAGCGAGCTCGTGGTGGCCATTTGCTTTCCGGTAAGCCATGCCTTTCCAAAGATTCGTGCAGACAGGCCGAATAGCCAAGTGCTCTGCGGACCCTTGAAGGGACGCCTCATCACTATTGTCGATGTTATCGACCAAAATAGGGTACTTATTGCTGGCCCATTGACTGGTGTACCACGTCAAGAATACAGGCTTAACAACCTGCACTTGACCAAAATTCCGCATCAAGTTCCCGTTCACAGCCCCAACCAGGATTGTGCGCAAGGCTTGGACGGACAATGACTTGAAGGCCAAGAGTGGAAGCAGACACAATGGTCGGCAAAATCGCAAAACGTCTGCAAGCGTACCCGACTTAATGCCTTCGACCGTTTCAAGTTGAGGTATGCCAATCGGCAGAGGAACAAGCTTCTGACTTTCGCTTTCAATGCCTTTAAGAAGAGGACAAAGAGCGACGGAACCACCCGTGTTTTGAAGAAAGACAGTCGTGAGAAGATCTTCAAGTCGAAGACAAAAAAGAAGGCCGGAGGCAAGAAGTAAACTAAAATATTGTTGTCAAACACCTTTTTATCAAGTCTTAAATTAAATTTGGCTGATGTTGTTTTTCATTATTAACAATTGATATTCCATTCCACATCCAGCGTACAGCCTTAAAACGTGCCAGTCAGGAAAATCTTGGTCTCATAGCGTTAAGTTCCACAAGTTTGGAAATTCAGACCTCGATATCGATAATTGGTGGACTCAAAGGAAGGACTATGCGCAATAAAGTGTCTAAGTGTGAGATCTGCTGTAAGTCAATAAGTCGTAAGTCTAGTTTACAACAAAAAGGGACGTTATGAAAGGTCTGCAATCCAACCGCAAAATTCCAAAAAGCCATCTCCTTACAGCATGACTAAAGCTCAAGCTCAACCAGGCTCATTCAAGCCTCTTTATTGTAAACACAATTTTGGTGAATGAATCTATTCTCTTTTGCATCCTCTTCATGCCAACAATCCGCCTCGTCATTCCCTTTATCCTGATCGTTATGATAGTTATCATGTAAGCGCACTAATTAACTACCACAGCCTTAACAAGAATTTCAGTTCAACTGCCTGCCAGCCAGCACGAGGACAAGCAAATCATAAGAACTATCCTCCAACGAAATCAACAACAACGAAATAGAAGAAGAATTTTTTAGTATTCAAAAGGACGATGTCCTCTTCTTTTTGTCTTGGCTTGTGCATCTTCTTCCCTTTGATTCTTAAAGGATACGTATCTTCAAGAGTATGTTTACTTTTTCATATTCTTTTGATTCCTTTGCCTGTTTGTTTATTTTTTGTTTTTTTTTTTTCATTCGTTCCTTGAATCTCTGTTGCCTCCTGTCCTTTTGTGAATGGAAGGGCAATACATCACGTGCAATTTAATTCACAAAAAAGGACATTAACATAAACACACGTGCGATTGCTATAATTGCTTTCTTAGCTTTCTTTCGATGAAAAACAAAAACAAAAAAATGAAAACAAACAACAACGAACCAAGCCTTCGAAAACATTAAAACGTCTTAAATTTTAACCCAAACCGTGTGTCCTATTTTTGTGTTGACAATCAAGACGGCAATTCCGATGAATCCGAGTAAGAAATTAAGATTAAGTGACTTTCAGTTTTATCATTTTGCTCACTCGTTTTTTTTTTAACAAAAGAAAAGAGTCAACAAACCAAATCGAATCCAATCGAATCAAAACTATATGGCCATTTATTTTAAGACGGAAAATTTCCAGTCAATGTGTTTTTTTTTTTTTTGTATTTTTTTCGGGGTAACAGACTTTTCTTTTGTCCAGAGCAAGCACCTATGAAATTAATGAATAGCCTTCTTGCTTCCCTCCTCACGATTCACATCAATCTATTCACACGGAGAACTCTTTCAACGCCACTCTGTGAAGCGGAGTGGAGACGAGTCAGTAGCAGAAGCGAAAAGAAAAAAAAATATTCAACCTTGAGGAAGGTAAGATACAAAATACGACGACGACGTTCAATATATTTTTGTTTGTGAAACGGAAACGGAAAACGATAACAAGAAGGAATGCGCCATTGAAAGGTAAAGTACAGTGTGTATATCGATATATCGATAAATAAGATATTGCTTTTGGATCTCGATCTGGATTTGATGGTGATGTGTGCACTAAAAGGCGACTTGTCGTCGATATTTATTTCAGAGCAAAAAAAATAGCAAGTATACGCCACAGTGAGTGTTGAAGGGTGGCCGTAAAAGAATAAAAATAACACTTTTATGGTTGGGTTTTTTTCTCTCTCTTCTTTTGCGATTGAAGGTAGAAACTAGTAAACAACTAGGAAATGTAAACAAAGAGCGCTATCGAATTATATGGATTTTGTTTTGATGTTTACGAGTCGAACATTAAACTCCGCATGTTGTTGTTGAACACATCATATTAGTTTTATGTGTCCTGTTACCGTTTTTACTTGCGACATATAGAATATATGGCAAGTATTGAATTCGTAAAAAAAAAAAAATTGAGATGAGGATGAGATATGACATTACGATGATAGAGAAGTCGAAAAAAGTGGGTCCGGCGATTCCGTCTGTCTGTCTGTCGGAAAGTTTACAGGCATCTACAGCCTTAACTACTGGTCCGATTGACTTCAAATTTGAAAATTAGAGGTTTGAGCAAAAAGTCATATCCCAATTTTTTTATTTTTGTTTTAAGATCAAAATTTAGGGTAGCCACCATACGATTTTTTTGGCCAAAAACCAAAACAATTTTTTTTCTCCAAAACGGCCCGATCGATTTTTTTTAAACTTTCTCGAGTTTAATTTTTTTAAACATTCATGTATTTTATGTGAAAAAAAAATTTTTGTATTGCTCCAAAACGGTACCTCCCATAGAACCGTTTTTTTGTTATTAGATTTTCTCGAAAACTGAAAGTCCGATCAGCGTAAGTTTTTTTTCGAAAGTGCGTATATATTGTTCAAATAATATTTTGTTTTCAAAAAAATTTAAATTTTTTTTTGGATTTTTAAAAAATATTTTTAACTTTTTTTTTCAAAATTCTGTATCTCAAAAACGGATCAATTTTAAAAATCCAAATTGGAGTATAATATGTATATTTTTATAGTCTTAAAAACTGCATACCCAAATTAATTTTAAAACATTTTTGAAAAATTTTATATATAAAAAATTAATTTAAAAAAAAACGGCTCCGACGATTTTCAAAAAAAAAATTCAATAAATCAAGAATAAGGTTTGAATTTGTTAGGAATTTAAATTTTTGGAATGAAATGTTTTTACGAGGTTCATTTTCAAATTTTAATTTTCTTAATGAATTCTAATTATTTTTATATATTGAGTTTTTTTTTTTGAGTTAAGTGTAAGCTGTAAGTAAGAGTGTAATCAGAATTGCTTAAAGTATATCTCTTATTTTAACACTACTTTTTGCAATTTAAGTAATCATAAATATTTAGTTTTAGCATGCAGGAGCAAGTTCGTACGACCCAGTCGTGCACATTTTTTTTTTTCTGATTTGCTTTTCTTTCTTGGCCTTCATATTGAATAAGATGGCAATGAAAATACTTTGATAGGTTCTTACTTCCGGTTCGATTCTCACGTTCATTAGAACGCTTTGGCGAATTAAGAAATCATTCTTCCGCCTGATGTCGCAGATTTTCCCATTCAAACGAGGTTCTTTTTTTTAGGAGGGTCTAATTAAGTAAATAAAAAACGCTTGCACAAATATTGTGAGCTGAAAGGATATAAATTAGAGCGACATAGTAATTAGAAGCGCAAAAAGTCTATGTAAACACGGATACCTACTCAACTCGCTTTCATCAAGAGAAGCTTGTCAATAGGTAATTTCGCAGAAAGAAAAAAAAAAAATAAGAAGTCACTTGTGTAAATATGTAAGAAAAAACACTCCTTGTTGGAATTTTCCCTGGTGATGGCAAACACCTTGTGAATTTTTGAAGAATTCCTATTCATGTATGCCCTTTAATACGGAGTTGGTGTAAGAGCTTTAAGATGTAACTTTATATCTTTGGAAAAAAACATATAAGATGGATGAACCTTAAACCTTTTAACGTCAATTAAATTTGGCAAGGATTCCTTTGAATCGAAAAATACGCAGAAAAAATGTTTTGTGTGGGCAATGAAGGAAGTGAAGGTTCTGTGAATAACTAGAATCGGCGATATTTTTTTTTGGAACATTTTTGTAAGTGAAATGTTTGGTTAAGTATCTTTTAAGATACTTTCAGGAAATGTTTTACTCGAAAAACAACATTTTTACGTTCGATAACATTTTTTTTTCAAGCCGTTTTCATTCGTATTTCCAAAAAAAAAACAAACCCACATTCAATCGATTGATGTACAATTACGATTATTGTACGATAAGTACTCAACCTCACTGCCTGGTTATGCACAAGTGAAATTTACGATCGCGTAGTATATCGCCATTGAAGGCAACTGTCGAAATATCAACACGATCGGAGGCGTAGTTTTGATTTGACTAGGACTCATGTCATCGACTTCGATACGATACCGATACGACACTCGACATAATATCGAAATAAAAAAAACCCGGAAACGAAGGAGGCGGTTCATTCCAATATCGATGTTCATCGGCTTTTAAAACAAAAAAACGATCGACAGCGAAAGCACGATAGAATTTGCCAAAACAAACTACTGTCAGTAAATACTATCGAAAGTTAAATAAGAGGAACTTTGCGCACGGAGTCGAAAATAGATTTTTTATAGGCGATATCGATATATTCGATTATTATCTATCAGCATTTATCTCTAAATCGATATCCACATCCTTTTCATCGATTTTAAGGCCGCGTATGACAGCATCTACAGAGACGAACTGTATAAAGCTATGTCGTCTAGTTTTGGCATCCCTGCCAAGCTCGTTCGCTTGTGCAAAATGACGATGGAGAACTCACGCTGCTCCACCAAGGTTGACAACGAGCTTACGGAATCTTTGGACGTCAAAAAAGGATTCAGACAAGGCGATGCACTGTCGCTCGGACAGAACGTCACAATAGACGCATACAACTTTAAGGTAGTAGTGGAGTTTGTCTACCTAGGCTCCGCTATTAACACGGGCACCAGCGCTTAGATCAGACGAATAATAACTCTTGCCATCCGCTGTTTCTTTGGGCTAAGAAAGCAATTGAGTGGAAAAGCTCTGTCTCGAGCAACTAAGACTGTACAACACCCTTATAATTGCAGTCCTGCTGTATGGTGCAGAAGCATGAACCTTGACAAAATCGAATGAATGTGCCTTAGGCTGTTTCGAGAGGAAAGTTCTTCTGGTCGTCTTTGGGCCCGTGTGCATTGAAGGGGAATGGCGAAGAAAATATAACAGCGAACTTTAGGGGTTGTACAACTATATGGACCTAGCCAGAAGAATTAAGGTCCTAAGACTCAGATGGCTCGAATATATAGAGCGGATGGACACGGGAAGGCCTTCGCCACTATTCCAGAGGGACATAGAAGACGCGGAAGACCGCGCTGGTGGCGCACACAAGTGGAAGATCAATTCAAACTTGGAGTGTAAAACTGGAGACAGTTAACTAGGGTCCGAGCTGGCTGGCGGAGACTTTTGATTGAGGCCCAAGTCCACAGCGGACTGTAGCACAACCTTAAGTAAGTAAGTAAAAGAGAAAGGTTTGAATTCTGTGTCCAGTGACTTTTATGCTTCGATGTCAACCGTCAAAAATTGGTTTAATAAGTTTTAATGTCGATTTTTGATGAGTCACGTCCATTTGCCGGGTAAAAATTTCCCCCCAAGTGGGTGTTGGACTGTCAATGATCACCACAGTAGTCATGTGTTTCCTTGGTGTAGGATGGAGGTTAGGCATGTTTAGATTAGATCGCGAGTTGCTCGCAGGGTTCGAAAATCAAATTCGATCATAGTTTAGGGGTTCCTAGTTTTAATGGTGGTGTAAGCGTACTTTCTTTGTACAAAAACAGTGCCGAAGTATGAAAAAGTGGGGGATAAACCAGTGTCCAACGAGCTCTTTCCGTTGCCTTGCCAAGATACGTTAAATCCTTCTTTCTACGGTCACATCTCCTGGAAAAGGTTGTAGAGCCAACTCAGGGTAGTGAATGGTTGGCCAACCCTGACCGCGCTACTAGTAAGTAGTGCAGGTCTTATTCCCTTCACTAAGGGACAGACTTTGGAGCTACCCAGCGTTACTAGAACATCATATTGCAGCGGCGGCGCGCGGTTCCGCACCCACGTACGACTCTGTCTCCGCAAAGCTTGCTAGGACTTCACACACAATTCCAAGAAAGACACTCCACCTGAAGGGGTAAAATCTGCGAAGCGTGGAAATGCCTCAACAGGGGAGGGTAGCTAGTAACTACCACGGTTAATCCACAACTGTGTCACAGGGACGCAGCTCTGGGTGATCCAATAGGAAGTTCACGAGATCTCAGGCCGGTTGAGATCAACGACGAGAATTCTGGACGCTTTCGGCATTATACCGTCGACGACGCGAAGAAGCTGGCAGCAGATGAGAAAGCTCGATTGGACCAGAAACTTCCTGAGCAAGGTAAACAAACCGACCTACATCGACTTCACGTTAAGGTGTTATAGGTCGCTAGAGGGTGAAACCAAAATTCAGATATTGTTCCAGCGCAATCCGAAGGAGTTATTGTGTCGTTTCGTATCGTGACAATCGAGGAAACATTATCCACTGGTACAGGAAGGGTGCTGTCGAAAAGGTTGTTCCACAGTTCTCGAGGATTCACAAGGTGTGATCTACATCGACTACTTAGAGAAGGACAGATCGATAACAGTACTGTTATATGTACAATGCTGATATATTGAATCAATTCGACACCGAATTGAAGAAAAAATTAAAATTTTACGAAGAAAGAAGTGATCTTCCATGATAACGCACCATCTCACACCTTTGCCATCTTCATGGTCGAACTAGGCTACGAACTGCTTCCGGGGGATAGCCGTGTTCGCCAGATTTGGCCCCGCGTGACTTGATTCCCAAACTTGAAAAAGTCACTTGTGCGTCGGACAGAAGTTCCAGTTGAAAGGAGGAGGTCATCGCCTCTACAGAAACCAATTTTGCAGACTTTGAGGTCTCGTGACGTTCCCAAAATCAAAATTTCCTGAATATTTGGAAAATAGACGTGTTCAAACGCATGACGTTGACAATCCAAATAACTCTCGGATGAGAGTTTAATTTATTACATCTTTCATGGGCACTGCTTCTTGCGAAGTACTGATAAAGCTTCCAAGAGTATCATTTTCCGACGAAAAGTGTTTTCAGCCGTTTGGAATCGGCGTAAAACTGTAGGTCCCTCCTTACACAATCCAGGAATTGTTGAAGAGCCTAAACCACGTTGGCCTTTGTTCTTCGGTGCTGTCGCTATTATTATTACTTTTTGTTAACCCATTTAACTTAATTGGAGGATTATGTAAGTCTAATAAGCTAAAATATGCTCATCCCCCTTTATAAGTAGGTTATTCTTAATTGAAGGATGTCCTCTTCAGAATTACGCTGACAACAAAGTCCCGACTGTCCAGTCGCTCTAGAATCCCACATATTTTTATCACTTCATCAATAAAATGTCACCCACAAATAAATTACAAAATCTCGACCTCAATTAAACCCTCTAGAATCTCCTAAAATACAAAAATCACATCCCATTTGTTACACGAGTAACTTGTAAACGCTTTCCACCATTAAAAGGCCATAATTTTCACTAAACCACCAGTCAATGAATACATAAGCAAATGTATTGATTAATCTAAAAATATAGATCATATTCTATGTAAGGGTCGGTCGTCCTTACAACTGTAAAAAAGGTCTCCTAACAACAGACATTTTGCGAAGCGGCTGCTGAGGTGACAACGATGATAAAGATGATGATGATGGGTGGAATGGTGCGGTTAGGAATTGGACTCAATTTCCTGAAAATCGAATGACACAAAAATCGAGAGGAGTTCCTCTTTTCTACTGCACGACCATACCCCGTTGATGACGAGGACGACGCACGACGACCGACGGTAACGTAAGTAGGCCAAACGTTTCAAGCACCTATATACTCTCCTTCTTGTTCTTCTTCCTTCCTGTTCTTTTTGTTTTTCTTTGCCTTTTTTTGTGTTGTCAGAGTAAATCATCAACCGGGAAGAGGAATCATGTCCTTTTTTTTTTGTTTTCGTCCTGATACCGGCTCCATGCTGTGTATAGGACGAAATATTGAAACAATGTATGTCTTTATAGTCGTTTATTGATAGAGGGCGTGCGCATCGCAGGCACTTTAAGCTATTTATGTACGATTAATAGACAATTCAATTAGTTCCTTATGTACATTATTGTTGCTAGGTAAATGCAGTATCGTCCCTTTTCCCTTTTATCATCTTTTTTTTTTAATTCATTTTGGGTCAAAAGTTATTGGGCTGAAATAAAATGAGCAAACCTGCGGTTGTGGACTTTTTTTGAGAGAAGAGAGCACACTTGACTGAGTCACCTTGTTGCAAATTAAATTTTCGTGTTTGCCTATTAATTAAATTAACAGCGATAAATTTAATTATTTTTGTGTAAATGTCAACGCACATAGCCAAAATTTTTTGTCGATTTTCAAATAGAATTAAAAATGTCCTTCCTCTCCAACAAAAAAAAGAAGAAGCCAACATTTTGCAGGCTTTCTTGCTTTTCACGGTGAAATCTTAATGTAAACAATTAACATTTGACAATGTCCTGTCAGATAAGGACAAGTTTATTGAAAATCGAAGACAAAAAAAATTGTTAAACAATAATTTCTTGGCAAGCTTAATGCGACGACGACCGCTGGCGCTGTCTGCCGCCTTCAAGCCTTTTAATTTAGCTGTCGTTGATTTTTGAATCCAATAAAAAAAAAAACGACACAGAAAATGTGAAAATAAAACAATGTCCCGAGGTGGTTTTGAACAAAAATAAAAATGCATTTGGAAGAAAGTTTTCGCATGACGTAATATTTTGAAAAATTAAATTCTTCTATGAAAATAGAAAGAAACACATTTTTTTTAAGGAGGGGACGGACATTTTTGTTTGTTTTGTTTGTGAGATTTTTGGCTCAATGACGTTAACGAAGGCGCACACACGAGGTTGGGGTTTTTTTGAATCTTGATTTATTTTTTGGAATAACATTGTCTTTGAATTCTTGACAAAAATATCGCATTCAATAGTTTTAGGTTGTGAGCATACCAATTGACTAGAATTTGCGAGAGAAATGCTTGTTCGAAAGGTTTTCCGAGAGAGTGGAAAAGAGCGATTTGAGAAAGTGCACTTCCGCTTAAGATCGTCTTAGCCTCGGCCACGCAGTAAGCGGCTGAGCGGCTAAGCGGCTGAGCGGCTGAGCGGCTGCTGCTAGCGACGTATGGCCAGGCACTGAGCGACTGCTTTTGAGCGATTAGTAGTTAAAATGCCGTTGTCAAGAACAGTTCGCCATATTTTACTGTCGGAAAATCGTTTGTATGTGTACAAATTACTTAAACGTATACAAAAAAGAAGAGGATTTGGTGTTCATCCGATCAACAAATTAAGATCGAAGTTTGGAGAATTATTTAATCATTTATTTTTGAATCTACCTAAATTTCCAGATAGATTCTGGCATATCTACATATGTCTATCGAATCTTTTGACTTGCTGCTTGAATAAGTGCGTCCTTTGGCCATCTTTTACTTCTTGCAGCTCAGAACAATTGAAAACAGGTTTGGTTGCTGAGCGGCGCCGCTTAGCCGCTCAGAATTTTGTTTCGCCGCTCGCTCATTGCGTGCCGATCCGCCGCTTACTGCGTGGCCGGGCCTTAGCTGAGCGGAAAGAAAAATTTTAAACATATGAAATCACATAGAAGCGGCCACGCTATGAGCGAGCGGCGAAACAAAATTCTGAGCGGCTAAGGGGCGCCGCTCAGCAACCAAACCTGTTTTAATTTTTAGTTATGTTCTGAGCGGCAAGAGCCAATCTCTGCTCTGGAGAAATAGCAATTTTTTGTTTTATTAATCTAGGACGCACTTTTTCGAGCAGCAAATCAAAAGATTCGATAAACATTCGTAGACATTGCCAGAATCTATCTGGAAATTTTCGTAGATTCAAAAATAAATGATTAAATTCTCCAAACTCCAATCTTAATTGGTTAATCGGATGAGCTGAAGCTGTAGCTCAGTGCCTGGCCATACGTCGCTTAGAGTACCACTCAGCCGCTAGTCGCTCAGCCGCTTAGCCGCTCAGGCGCATACTGCGTGACCGAGGCCTTCTATTGAACACATTTAACTGTATACAGACTTTTGACCTTTGAATTCTTTCTGGAGAAGTCATTGCAAATTATTGAATTGATATCGTTAGAGCAACATACCAAGGATCCAAATGTCATGCATATGGTCTCTTTCCAAAGCGGAACCTAACAAGGCAAAATTAGCTGCTTCGGAGAAAGCGGTGTTCTGAATGTTGTCCAATGTATGCAGGAATATTTTTATCAGACTTAAAACCTCTGTTACGTTCGAATGTAGAATCCACACTCCTTTTGCTTGAAAAGTGTCTACAACTGTATGAAGAAATTTCTTCTCAACTTTCTGAATTCCCAAATAACCCAATGGAATATTCAATGAGGATCTACAGAGAAGAATAGGTCATGAACCTATTGACTTTAGGCGAAAAAGTGATGAATGTATTGCCAGAAGCAATGCAGTACAATGTGGTCAAAGTCAAAAAGCATATGGCGCATTAAATGGTTTCTCAGGTGAAAGTACTTCAAAAGTTTTCTGGAAATTGGATAAACGGAAACATTTTGACCCAAAATCATATTGACATTTAAATCACAGTAATTCGTACGTGAATGTAACGAACTACAGAAACATTACAGATTACAGCACTGGCGACTGAGGCCATTGGCTAAACCGCGAAGCAGAACAAGACATAAATCTAACAGAGAGAGGAGAGAGAGAGAGAGAGAGGGAGAGAGGGAGAAAGAGAGGGGGAGAGAGATGAGTAGAGAGAAAGAGAGAGATAGAGAGAAAAAGATAGAGAGATAGAGAGAGAGAGATAGAGATAGAGAAAGAGAGGGAGAAACTCATAGAAAGAAATAACAGGTGTTATGAGGTGTTATTTTGAATAGCCCGCTATTCGGTGACGTGAAATAACGCCCGACGAAATAAGGCCCCATCTTAAAAGGGGCCTTATTTCCATGTTGAAATTGAAATAACACCCGACGGCCCTTATTTCAATTGCATTATGGAAATAAAGCCGCATTTTACATGGAAATAAGGCCGCATTTACAAAACACATAAGAAAACTTGAAATAGGGCCTGGTTTCCATGCCAACTTGGAAATAAGACCCCTTTTTACAGCTGTTAGCAAGCTCTAAAACAGAAATTTACTCTCAATTGCACCAATATGTTTAACAATAACTGTTGTTTAAATGTGAAGAACATCTCTTTCATGATCTGTCCGTAAAGGACTTTTGACCCACTTAGGTAGGTCAAAACTTCATAAATCGATTATGAACTTATAACCCACGAAAATGAGTCGAAAGTACGTCAAAATTTCTCATGGAATTGTGACCCCAGCTTACGGCGAGTTGCTTACTCCGAGCGGTTGAGGGAAATAACTTCACGGGAACTAACTATACTGAGGGATTTAGTTTCCTCCAAGTGAAGATTTGGTCGACTTTTGTAGAGTGTGGTTAGTTCCCATGTACGGTGGGAATTAAAGTCCTTAATGATTTATTGGTGCTAATTCTCTTCGAACGTGAAATGAACAGCCATATTACCCGAGACAAACAAAACAAGAATTCAAGTACTGAGCAATGTTATTCGTAAAATTAAAATAAATTTCATATATAGTCATTCAGTAATCGAGTTTTTAAGACTGATTTTTTGTTTTTGATCAAATGACCGAAAACATTCAGAAACTCAGTAATACCGAATTCAGTTCTCAACACTCTGAAAATAATGAAAAATCGCCCGATCTTTTTTATTAATATAATAGCTTATTTTAGTTGTCGAGCAAATAATTTTTCTAAGCTTTTATTGTTTCGTTCTATTTGAAAAAGTAACCACTACACAATTACACATCCTGTAATGCATAGAAAATTAGCAGATGCTGCATTTCAATGATTCATTCTGAGCATCTTTTTTTTATTTCGATTGAGGATGAGAATATAATGATAAAAGAGATTCAAGATCGATTTGGTTAGATTGCGAGCGAAGCGAGCGGAAAAAATTTTGCCCAAAAGAGAATCAATTTGGGGTGTGAAAATAAAAAAATTCGCGCGAATTTTTTTATTTTCACACCCCAAATTGATTCTCTTTTGGGCAACATTTTTTCCGCTCGCTTCGCATTCTTGCGCTTATAGCATGCCCTACTCCCACCGAACGTTTTATTTTTTCAAAGTTAAATATGTTACTTTTACCAACTAAAATGGTCGATAACAGAAAAGTGTGGACATTTTTTGTTTGACCATCAAAAAGAAAAAAAATTAATATTCAACGAGCAGTTCATATCATAATAGGTTCATAAATTATTGTTTTTTTTTTATTCTAGTTCATAAAAGAAAAAAAAATTATTAATTTTTGCCATATTTATTAAAATTTGTTTTCTAAGAACTTATGGCTCTTTTTTTGCTGACTTTTGACTCACTTACGTGGGTTATAAGTTCATAATCGATTTATGAAGTTTTGACCCACCTAAGTGGGTCAAGAGTCCTATACGAACTTATGACCTACGAACGTATGACACTGCGCCAATTTTAACTCTCAAAAACTGAGCTTCAAAAGTGATTTACATTTGAGAACTTTTTAGCATTGTATTTTGAAACTCAGTTTTTTGAGAGTTAAATTTTTGAAAACTTGACTATGAAGGCTTTGCAACTAATCAAAAAAATCAAAGCTTAGCTTAACTAAAACAGAAAAACGAAATAAGGCCCCACGGGCTTTATTTCGTACCTGCAATGGAAATAAGACCCCAACCCTGGTAAGGGTATTATTTCCATAAGAAATGGAAATAGGGCCCTATCGGGCCTTATTTCGTCGGGCGTTATTTCACGTCACCCCGCTATTCTATTAGGCAAGAGAGTAGGTGTCACTTTTAAAATTTTTTAGCTGTTTTTGACATTTGACAAGTAGAAATTACGCCATTACTAAAAAACAAGGAACGATAAATGCTTCAACAACGATTTGAAATTTTTAAAATTCACTACAAAAATGGTGAACATTTTGAAGTCACAATTAGTAACACTAACGCATTTTTGGGTCGTCGTGAAGTACCTTGTCGGGACGCAATACAGAAATTGGTGAAAAAATTGTTGATGACAAGATAGTTATGTCAAAAATAAAACCCGTGCACGACGCTCAAGAAAAGCTCAGAATATTGCTGTTGTAGTTGAAAGTGTTGTAGAAAACCCAGTTTTGTCCATTCGTCATCGTTATTTGGAATTGGGCATTCCACAAACGACATTACACCGTATTTTGCATAAAGACTTGGGTATTAAGGCTTATAAAATTCAGTTAGCACTAGAACTCCGGCCGATCATAAACAACGTCGCACAGTGGGCCCACTCATATGAAGGAGTCGGAATAAACTAAAAAAAAAATTAAAAGCGATGAATATGAAAACTGGGTTTTCCGTTAGCAAATATTCTAAGCTATCATTTGCTGAATCAATTATATTTTTAAGTTTTTTTTCTGACTCCATACGGCCGAATTGAAATCACATTTCACTTACTCTGAAGACAAGTGCTAAATAAGTAGTGTTATCAGCGTGGCTTTGTTTAAATATTTTTAAAACGTGAAAACTTAAAATCAACATGCAATCAATAGTTTCAAGTATGTACTTTATTTCTAAATATATTTTAGGTTTATATTTTTTATTTTTCTATATAAATAAATTATAAATAATCTGCACCTTATAATTGAGGGTATTTTTATGTATAGGTAGAGAAAAAGTAGGTTTCTACACGTTTCTACATTGAGATTTTTATGTGTTAATAAAGTTTAATATCTTGTGTATTGTTCGTAAAAGGAATTTCTTGCTCATATTTACACCTTTTTTTTATTGAGGTTTTTGTGATAGAGTACCCTAGAAAATTCTGTATGTTTATTCACAAATAAATGTTTTTTTTTTCGTGTAGGTTCACATTCTAACAGTATATTTTATACTCGAATGGAGTTTTTTGAGCTCATGAAATATTCAGGAATCAAAATACTGAAAAATAAGTTCAAATTTTTGGCAGATCACCTTGAAGCCACAATGTGAATGCTAAAGAGCTCCACCATTCGTTATCGATTTTTGAAGCTAGATTCACAAAAAAGTGGCTTAAATGTAATAGGAACGAATTTCGATTTTTGAAAAATAACGAATCTTGGTTGCTAACATCAATTAGTTTTAAACTTCTTGATCCAGCAACACCATGTAGGGTTGGTCGCCCAAAAAAATGAAAGTAGCGACAGAAGTAAACGGATAAAGATGGAAAAGATTCGAAAAGAGATGTCAACAAATGATGGCAACTCTTCAAGGCGTGTTTTTAGCAACTCGGAAGTCGCATCTAAAATATTGGGTGTCGATAAAATATTAATCGAGAAGTTGATGCTATATTGGTAGCAATTTCATGTGGCTATGATATCAACATTGATAATTTTTGAGACTTCTCACTTGCAACTGCCAAGTATTTTGTAAACCTTTATCCCTGGTAGTACATATATGCCTCCTACAGTGCACAAGCTTTTAATCCACGGTCCTGATGTCGTTGATTCTGCGCTTTTTCCAATAGGTATTACTTTGTACTACAATTTTTTGTTAGATAATCTTAAAGCTTAATCTATCCTTACAATCTAGGTCAGTTGACTGAAGAAGCACAGGAAGCAAGAAATAAGGACTTCAAAAATTATCGTGAGCATTTTTCGAGGAAATGTTCTAGAAAAAATGTAATGAAGATGTTTTTAATTTATTACTTGTAACTTCAGACCCCTTAATAACCAGCTTAAGGCAAATACCAAAAAAAAACTTCAAAATATTCCCTAAAGACGTCTTTGACTTAATCATTGCCCCAAATGTTTCCAGTGTTGAAAACTCAAACACTAGTACCAGCGGCGATGAAATTGAGTCCGATGAATCCGACTTTTAGTTTAAATATACTAAGAAAATAAGCTAAAAATGTAAGTAAAAGTGGGTTTTATGATGTTTGTAACATTTATATATTTTTTTTCGAAAAAAATCTATGAAATAAGCATTAAAACTAAATTTAAAAACTCAATTATGGTTTTCCTATTAATTGTTTCGGTACTACAAAAAAAAAAAAATGTTTTCAATAAAACAGACCCATCTACATAATTAATTCCGGTTATTGGAGTATCTTGCCCCACTGTGCGTCGTGTCATTGTTCATTGGATCCTTGAAGTGCATGAAAATGATCCGGAATCCCATCGAAAAATCATCTTGACTGATGAGGTCCATTTCCACTTGGAAATGAGCTTTGCTTCGTCAATAAGCAAAATTGTCGCACCTGGAGCTCGGAAAACTCAAGAGTTATTGTTGAGAGGCCTCTCCATCTTCAATGTGTGAGTGTTTGGTGCGGTTTGTGGTCCGGCGGGGTCACTGGACCTTACTTTTTCGAAAATGAGGGTGGATCAAGAGTAACAGTGAATTGGTTGCGCTATCGAGAGATGATTAATGATTTGGTATGGCCAGAGTTGGATGGTATTGATCGGGACAACGTTTTCTTTCAACAAGACGTCGCTACGTGTCACACAAGCAACGAAACCATTGATTTTTTGTGGGGAAAAGTTTCCGGGCCGTGTTATCTCTCGAAGAGGTGATCACAATTGGCCACCGAGATCTTACGACTTTTTCCTTGCGTGCCTGTGAAAGATAAGGTATACGCCAACAGCCCAGAGTCAACTCAAGACCCCAAAGATGGAATTCGTGAAGCTATTTAGAACATTGGCCAGCCACTTTGCGATTCCGCTGAACAAATATGGTTGTGAATACAATTGAGCAACGCTTGCGACATTACTTTGAAAATCGTGACAGAATGTGTGCGAAAATTGCGTACGGATTTTGGAAGAAGAGAAGCACCGTCAGCTCCGTATGTTCGTTTTCTTGTGAAAAACGTGCATTCACATCGATAAACTTTAGCTTGAAAAGCGAAAAACAGTGTGTACACCCGAGAATATTGCTGCTGTGGCAGAAAGTGTGCGTGAAGCGCCATCAACATCAATTCACCGTGTCGTTCTCAACAATTGAATATTTCGGAGACATCATTGAGACGAATTTTGCATAAAGACCTTGGTATGACGCAAAACAAAGTCCAATTGGTTCAGGAGTTGAAGCCAACTGTCCATCCAATGTGTTTTCGCTTCGCTAAGTGGGCCTGCGATCGACTGAGAGAAGATGTCGATTTTGCCAAAAAAAATGATCTTTTCAGATGAAGCTCATTTTGATCTTGGCGGGTATGTTAACGAGCAAAATTGTCGCATTTGGGGCACAGAAAACCAGCACGCACACATTGAAAAGCCCATACACCCAAAACGAGTCACTGTTTGGTGCGGATTTTGGTCCAGAGGTTTAATTGGGCCATTTTTCTTCGAAAATGAGCACGGAGTGGCCAATACAGTCAATGGCGATCGTTATCGGGCCACGTTGAACGAATTTTTATTCACAAAAGTTGAAGAGGAGGCGCTACCTGCCACACAGTCGAAGCTACACTCGATGTTTTGCGCCCTGCAGCTTTTGAAAATCGCACTATCATCCTGAAAAAGGGAGATCCTCTAAACAGCGCCAACTACAGAGGAACATCGCCTACAAGATCCTCTCTGCCGTAATATTTGAACGTCTGAAGCCTTTCGTCAACAATCTGATTGGTCCTTATCAATGTGGCTTCAGGCCAGGAAAGTCAACCATCGACCAAATTTTCACGTTGCGGCAGATCCTGCAAAAGATCTATGAACTCCAAATCGATATCCACCACCTTTTCAACGATTTTAAGGCCGCGCCTGACAGCATCTACAGAGACAAACTGTATAAAGTTATGTCTAGTCTTGGCATCCCTGCATAGCTCGTTCGCTTGTGCAAAATGACGAAGGAGAACTCACGCTGCTCTATCAACGTTGGCAAAGAGTTTACTGAATCTTTCAATGTCAAAAAAAAATCAGGCAAGGCGATATACTGTCATGCGATTTCTTTAATGTTGCTCTTGAGTAACACTCCACCGTCAGCACCAGAGGCACTATTTTCCAAAAGTCTGTTCAACTTCTCGCATACGCCGATGATATTGATATAATGGGAAGAACACAGCGTGATATCAATGGCACCTTTGTGAGAATTGAGATAGAAGCGGCAAAAATGGGTCTAGCGGTAAATGAGGGAAAAACGAAGTATATGCTGTCTTCGAGGAAGGACACCCAACACCGACGGCTCGGGCAGAACGTCACAATAGACGCATATAACTTCGAGGTAGTAGAGGAGTTTGTCTACCTAGGCTCCGCTATAAACACGGGCAATAACACCAGCGCCGAGATCAGACGAAGAATAATTCTTGCTAATCGGAGTCCTCTCTCGAGCAACTAAGGTAAAATTGTACAACACCCTCATTATCCCAGTCCTGCTGTATCGTGCAGACCTTGACAAAATCGGATGAAAGTGCGTTAGGCTGTTTCGAGAGGAAAGTTCTTCGGATTATCTTCTTCCCGTGTGCATTGAAGGGGAGTGGCGAAGAAGCGAACTGTACGGGTTGTACAACGGACAAAGGACCTTGAGCAGATGGACACCAATGCTTCGGCCAGGAAGCACTCGACACTATTGCCGAGGGATAGGAAAAGAGGAAGATCGCGACTCAAGTGGCGCACTCAAGTGGAAGAGGACTTCAATCAACTTGGAGTGCAAAACTGGAGACAACTAGCTAAGGACCGAGCTAGCTGGTGGAGACTGTTGATTGAAGCCCAAGTCCACAACGGACTGTAGCGCCACCTTAAGTAAGTAAGCACTATCATCCGCAGAGCTTATGTCGTCCACCTCGGAGCTACTTGATTTAGCACTTCATGAGTTCCGGATAAAGTTTTGCCTACGTTAGCAAAGGTACAATACTTTTCAAAACCTTTTTGTTTTGAGCTGCGGTAGCCACTCATTGTTTTCCTATTATTGACAGCGTGTAAAGAGTGATGAGATTGAAATTCACCTAATATGGGACTTTAAGACCTGCCAACAGGTTGAAAAAAAAAAACGAAAGAAAACTGTTCGTTACCCCCATATTTTAAGTGGAGACAAATTCTGACACACTTGACACACTTCTAATCGAAATTTAAGAAGGCGCCTTAAATTCTATCTGCATTCGAGTATTTGAAAGCCAAAACAATTAACCACGCCAACAGCTTAAATAATTGCATTTTACGGATGCTCATGAGTCATGACAAATTTGTTGCCAAAACACAAAAACAAAAGAGAAATATTAGAAAGAATTCAAAATATTCTCCTGTCCCGAATAATTTTTGACAGACATGAGAATGCAACAGTCCAATTTTAGCCCCAGTTATAGTAACAACAAAATACCAGCAAAACTCTATTTGTTTGTAATGAAAAATTGTTTAACAATAAAACCAAGCTCTGGCAACCCGTTTGAATGTAAAATTTGCAAAAACAGAAACACAAAATATCAAAAGACACCTAGTAATGGCTAATGGATCAAGAATAATCCACAAAAGTAGGCTATACAAATATATGTACAAAAAAAAAATTAAAAAAAAAAATATTTGTAAACAAAAAAAAAATAACTTAAATGAATCACAAATGAAAAATTATTTTCACGGTGATAACAAAAAGGAAATAAATTGTTTGAAGCAACACACAAAAAAAAAGGAGAAATATTAAGAAAAATATTATTTTTAATTGAAATTTGAAATTTTTCAGAAAACCAAAAAAAAAAAAGAAACAAAAAAACAACAGAATGAATATATTTTGGGATTTTCCAATGGCTCAGCTGCTGGCTGCTGCGGCGGCAGCAGCTATGGCGATGGCATTCCTCCGCACATTTCTACAGAAAACACGAAACACAAGAAAAAACTATTTTTTGTTTTTGGATGCAGAACACACGTTGGGAATTTAGAACACGAAACGGACCGTTTGAATATTAAGGCCACAACAAGATGAATAATATTGTGCAATTAAAATTAATCTTTTTTTTCTTTTCTTTTGAATTTTACGATTCAAGAATGTCACTCACTTTAGATTTTAAAAATAAAACACTAAATGCATTTTTATGAGATTTTTTTTTTACTTAAAATTGATTTTTAATTTTGTTTTGTTCCCAAAATTTTGTTTATCACTTTTTCACATTTTTTTTTTTATAAATTGTTTTTTTTTTTTTTGTAAGGAGAAACCGGTTTCCAGTAAGAAAAAAAAACACGAAAATTTGAGTTTCAGTGAAAGATAAAAAAATAAGAATTTTTTCAGTGAAAAAGAAAATCTAAACGATTTTTCTTTCAGAACATGTCGCAATTTCAAATAGCGGCGGAAGACTAAGAAACAGACAACAAAAGCCGAAAACTGATGGAAATGGAAAAGCTCATTTTTCGAAAAAAGGAAAATCAAAGCTTTTTTATCGCGCTTTCAGTCATTCGGTGGTGGATAATGAAAATAGAGCTACGCACACTAGGGAGAAGGCAGAATCACTCAAAAAAAGGAAAATCTCGGAAAATCACTTCGAAAATAGAAAAATTGAGTGGAATGAAATTTTAAAACGAGAAGAAGAGTTGAGCATCGGCAGAAGTTTGTTTACAAAAATTTATTCAAAGAGGAATATGGAAAAAAAACTGACGCCCAGTTTTAGTGTTTTTTTGAATCCTTTTCTGCATTTTTGAGGGTTTTTTCTGCGAGGATAATTTGGAGCCATTTTAATTGCACTTTCAATTCCTTTTTTGTTGGGCGAGATATGAAGCTCTTTTTAAACTCTTTTGGAGGAGTTTGGAGCGATAACAAGAGTGAAGAGTGTTGAAAAGTACGAACGAACTCGAAAAATTAGGCGGACTGAACGAATGAAGGTGAGCAAGGACAGCAGAACAAAACACAGACGGAAAATTAGGGAGACGAAAATTGTTTGTGGAACCAAGCGGCTGTAGGTTCAAAGGAACGAACACAAAAAGTTAGGTAGCTTAAATAATTATGTATGATGGATGAGTTTAACTGGGTGGATGTTTTTTTTTTTGTTTTTTGCTTTTTCTGATGGAGAAATGGAGAGGAGTGTAACCCTCTATGATGGATTTACGGAATAATGGAAACAAATTGGGACACAGTGATAACGACAGGTTAAAAGCACAGGGCAGGAGAGTTCATAACAAATGGTGGTGAAGAGCAATCAAGAGAGGGGAGATTTTTATTTGAATGTATACATTGTAAATGGCTTGAAATTGAAGCATTTATTAATAAAACAAGTTTGATTTGTAGAAAAAAGGGTTCTCATTGATTTTGTGGTTAAAAAGCGCGCGAAAATGTTCATGGCAAATATAACCAACCATTGAGTTAAAGCATTTCTTATCAAAAGGGTGCTGAATGTGCTTAGAATGAATTGCTTCTGAGAGTTTTTTTGCAAAGATTAGACCTTATGCACTTTTATACTGACGTATCCAAAACTAAGCAAGGTGTGTACTTAATGTTAATCTAAGCCTCTAATTCCATCACCCCAAATCACTTTAATGTGTTTCAGATATCAGCATCTTCTCAGACCGTCAAGTCGACCTAAAATCCATTGACTCTACAAATTTATTAGCTGTCAATCACCTCTTACGGACATTCATGGTAATTGTAAAACTGTTGAACTTGCTAAAAATGGAACTAATTTGCCTCTCTCGCCCCTAGTGTCCCACCAAAGCTTCGGCTTCGGTTGAATTCGGCCAAAAAAACAACATGGGTATATAGTTGGCCGAAGTTTTGGTCGAAGCCGAAGAATTTATTTCTTAATATCGAGCATCGTAGTTGGCGCCGAAAAATCATATTTCAATATTTGATTTGACATTGTTTTGGGAACATTTGGATTGAATTGCTGACACATTTTGTCACATCGTTTGTTCTTTTATTTTATTCGAAATGAGAATTCTTCGGTTTATTAAACCTTCGCCTTTGGATTCTGGCTGGAAAGGCTTGAACTTCGGTCGAACAAAACTTGCCCCATTGGGAAAGGGTTGATAAACCTTTTACTATATGCGTGTAATCTCATGCTTAAGCAGAACGCCATCAGAAGTACAAATCACAGATGGAATAACATTCCAACTTTCTAGGCTGTGGTCCAACCTTAATCCCAAAAGAAAAAAGGATCTAATATCTCTGAAAACACTGCATTCATAAGCTCTTTTTTAGGTGTCATCACTGAACACTGTCTTAAAGGACGTCATACTGTTTGTTATGTTCATTCCCTGTTCATTCTCCGTAAAAGGAAAACTTACCAATGAGAGCCTAACATGAAAAGTCTTTCATGCTTTGCAAAAGGCTATCAAACGGTTCAATGAGTAAGGAAGTACCCTAGTATCATAATGAGCCAACAGGGCCTAAGTGTGAACTTATTGTAGCCTACAAATGGAGCAAATATAGGGTTTTTGTTTTTAGTGGCTTAGAATAAGTTGGCAACACTTTTTAACTGGCAGCAATTTTGTCAGCTATAAAGTGATACACTTTTAGTTTAGTTTGTCATTTCAAGAATTGAAGCCACGGAAGTATCAAGCTAGGTGTAGATTCGGTGAATGGGCCCGGAACAAGATTGCCATTGATCCCAATTTTCATAAGGAAATTTTATTAAGTGCTATTTTATGGGTTGGTGGAATAATTGGTCCGTCAGAACGGTACAGTCAATGGTGGCCGCTAAAGAAACATGATTACTGCCTTTTTTGTTCATCAATTGAACAACCATGATGTTTAGGAGCTGTGCTTTGAACAAGACTGCGCAACATGTCACACAGGTCGTGCCACAATAGATTTATTGAAGGAAACGTTTGATATAACAGAATTTTTTTTAGCATTACGGACCCGTGATTGGCTTAGATCATGATAGGAATTAACGCCGCATGACTGTTTTTTGTGGGGAAGTGTATGTGAAGTCGATAGTTTACTACATCGATAAGGCTGAAACGATTAACCACTTGGAGGACAACATTCGCCGCGCTATTGATACAAATGTTGGAAAAAGCAATCGAAAATTGGACCTCCAGATTTAACTACGTCCAAGCCAGCCGTTGCGCTTCCTGATAATACTCGCCTTCGATCAAGCGTATTGACGTTCCCTGTACAAAATTACTTACTTCAGTCAATAAAATCTATAAACCGTATAATTTCATGTGTTCGGCTTAGGTGTGTTTTGCTTAATAAGCTTCTAATTTCTACTTCAAAATAACTCTAACGTGTTTCAGCAAAAACTATGTCAGCTTGACTTGACACCTGGCAAGGATGTCAGCAGTCAACATCTATTCCTTCAGCTGAGAAGCTGTCAATTTTTTTCCTCTGTTTCTACAAACTGATTTGCAGTCCATGACGGTTGATCACTGAGACACATGAGAGCCAGGCCGCCAAGACTGTACATAAGTTCTACATTTTGTGTCATTATTCGGAAATTGTTTCGTTGAGAGACCAGCATTTAGATATGTCTTCTTAGACTATATTCATTAATGCTGTAGAGTCTTCTATCGTGGAATAGCTACAAGTGACGTTGGATTTTGGAGACTCTCAACTAAAGTCTTTACCTGGACTTACCCTTTTTCCAATGGAACAAATTTTCTTGCGTAAGAAATAAGTCTTCGGATCAACTATGTACTAGCTGACCCTACAGACTTCGTACTGCCTCAATCGAGATTAAAAAGACTTACATTTTTTCAGATCGCTACCATTCTACCCCTACCCCACTACCCCACTACCCCACTATCCTCCAACCGCTACCCCGTTATACTCAGCTAACCTATTACGTGCTACCCCACTTCCCGCTTCCCAACTACCCGCTACCCAATACTTCTTCACACCACCCGCTTCACCGTTAATCACTTTTTTCCAAAATACCTACTTAAAACCCATCCATGCCACTACTCGAACATTCCCTCAAAATTTTGTGCCAAACACTCCACCGACCGATACAAAAGCAGTGAGTCCTCATATAAGAAAACAACGTTTGCTGGATCAGCTAGTAAGGTCTTTCAACTCAGAAGCCTTTGCAACTTTATGAACGACGACTTTGTTTAAGATCATCACATGATCAAATGCATGAATGTAGTTAACGATTCTATAGTGAAAATGAAGTGTGCAGATTTCGGCCACATCTCATGAATGACTTGGCCGATTTTGTACGAACTTCTTAAAAACTATCTACACTTATAACCGAACATTTCGTCAAAATTTGGTGCCAAACGCTCGAACCGTTCTCGAGTTATGCGCTTAGCAATACATTAAGCGTTCTATTTTTATACATAAGAGAGGATAGTCCAACCTTACATAAGCATACTTAACTCTTGTCAGAAGCTGTATATTGATACAAAGCTTACAACACAACAAACGTTCTGCAAACGGAAATCTGCGGAAACGACTATTCGCAGCCTTGTAAAAGCATCGAATGGTCCCTGCAAGAAAAGGAGTACACAATGGTAGCTTTCCTAGACATAGAAGGCACATCAGCAGTTACATCCGCTTTAGCTTTCTTAATTTCTAAGAAACCGGTCTTAAGATCCCTTATAAGCTTGATAACGGGCCATAACCTACTTGGCTACCACAAAAAGAAGATAGGGTTTAGCACAGACTACCTATTTAGAGGCTACGGCAACGAAGAAGAGCACGAAAACAACGCTCACTTCCAGCACTCTGCCATACTAGGTAAACATTTTTGGACAACTACTACTTTAATGAACTAAAATAGTTATCTGAACTCCTAGGCGATCGCCTATTGAACCGTGTCAAGTCCCTGAAATGGCTCGACCAACCATAGAATTGATAGGTTCAAAAAACAACAACATTGATCAAAGTGTGACGCCAGTAAAATCAGCTGTCAGTCCTCTATAACCTTACCTAACCTAAGGTGTGTTGTGTCCGTAGCTTAGTGGTTAGGTGCGTTGGCTTTCACGGGCACTGCCTCTTGCGAAGAACTGACAAAACTTCCAAGAGTATCAATCTGTCATGAAAAAGTGCTTCTCAACTTTGCCGTTCGGAATCGGCGTTAAATTGTAGGTCCCCTCAATTCTTCACACGCACCTAGATAATTGTTGGTGAGAGTAAGCCACTTAGGCCTTGGCTCTTCAAGAGCTGTCGCGCCACTCAATTTTTTTTTTTATATAACCTAAGTTGTATTATTGGGGAGGACTAGTTTTGTGAATTTGAAAAGGGGAACAACCCTCTCTCCCGTTTTTGAGGCATCTGATGGTCAACGACCTGCTTATTTCATTTGGGAGGGGTTCAAAGTTTGTAATTGCCTATGGAAAGCACCTTACGGAAAAGCCTTCAAACAGTTTAATAACTTGTCTTGTTAAAATTAAGATCATTTTATCACATCAAAATGTCATGACAAATCTCAAGATATTCACAGAGAAAAATAGCTCTGGAATACACATAAAAAAAAAACAGCAAATCCTTATGTCCTTTGAATTTACAACAAACAATAAATTTTTAAGAGCCCTCAAAATGTCAGCCTACACACAAAACAGACATCTTGCTATTATTCCAAATAAACTTCCTCTTTCCCTTGCCAGGAATTCCTAAACTTCCTTGGGCTCGGTTAAACGATGTCAAGTTGTTGGAAAAGTCACTGACCCAATAAAAAATAAATAAAAACAAAAAAACAATAAAACAATCTAATAAGGAACAAACCTCAAAAAACCACACACAAACACAAACAATTGTAAATAACTTTCTTCCTTTACATACACTTTGGTAGGTATATTTTTTTATGGACCAGAAAAACCGGCTACAAGCTAAACACTTCCATGGAAGTCAAAGCTCTCTCAATGACCTGAAAACATTCAATTTATCAGACAAGTTGTTTTTTTTTTTCTTCTTCTTATTCTTTTGCTTTGTTACTCCGACGCGACGACGTTGAAGTTCAAAAATCTCATATCGGAAAGTGTTTTTCCAGGACTAAATTAAATTGTCGAGTTTTCTGTTTTTGTTTGTGAATTTGAAGACATAACTTTGCAAAAAAGAGATACTTAAGTGCGATAGTTTGAATTTGTAGGTCAACAAAAAGTTCTGTTTGATTACAAATTGAATCGCTGGCTGTCAGTTTTGTTTTACTCCAAAACAATGGTGGGTTTGGGTTGTTGTAAATGAGCTCTTCCTGAGTGTGTGTTTATAACTTCGTTTCGAAATCGGAATAATGAAAAATATTAAATTTTTGTTGTACTCACTTTGGTTTTGATGATAGACTGGGATCAGATGTTTTACGTCGATTGTTACGATTCCGTTTGTGTGATAATCTCTCTTTGTAGGATTCGGAGCGATTGACCGAAACTGGAGCGGATTTTGATTTTGACCTTAAAATGAAAAAAAAAAAATTTAAAAAATAAACATTTGAATAAATTTTCGAATAAACATTGTTTAAGGAAAAGTGAATGACCATTCACTTTCATTCATTTAAATCGAATTAATAATCAAACAATTGAGTTTTGTTGGCAAGGTTAAATGGCTAGAGGATGGAAAGAAGGCACCTGCTTTTGGTAGAAATATTGAGATTGAGAGTTTTCATCGAACAATTGGAATTTGGGAAGCAAGAGAATTATTCAAAATTCATGGAAATTTTCCTTTGTCTGAATTCAATTTGTAGTTTTGTGAACTTTTTAAACAAAAAACAGAAGAAGTTATTTTGAATAAGCCGCTTTTTTGGTAAGTGTCCCTTTGAAGCTGTTATTTTTTGACATTTGACAAGTGGAAGTTACGCCATTACTAAAACCATTCAAAAACGCATTGGAATCATTAAAATTCAAATCGAAAACGGTGAAAGTTTAGCAGTCACAGTTCACAAAACCAGAGGATTTTTAGGTCGTCGTGAGGCACCTCGTCGGACCGCAATACAGAAATTGGTGAAAAAATTCGAGCTTTTGGGACAAGTTAGTGATGTGAAGAATAAGACCTCTGCTCAAGAACAACTGAGAATATTGCTGTTGTAGCCCAAAGTGTTGAAGAAAAACCAGTTGTCCATTCCTCATCATTCTTTGGAATTGGGCATTCCACAAACGTCATTGCACCGTGTTTTGCATAAAGGCTTGGGTCTTAAGGCTTATAAAGTTCAGTAAACACATCGTATCTTTGCTGATTAGCTCCTTGAAATGCACGAAAATGATCCGGAATTCCATCGAAAAATCATCTTGACTGATGAGGCACATTTCTACTTCGGTGGCTACGTTAATAAGTAAAATTGTCGTATCTGGAAATCTCGGAAAACCAAGTTATTGTGAGAAGCCTCTCCATCCTCAACGTGTGACTGTTTGCTGCGGTTTATGGTCCGGCGGGGTCATTGGACCTTACTTTTTCGAAAATGAGGTTGGATCAACAGTTACGGTGAATGGATTGCGCTATCGAGAGATTATTAATGATTTTCTATGGCCGGAGTTGGATGGTATTGATCTGTACAACATTTACTTTCAACAAGACGACGCGAGCTATGTGCCACACAAGCAACGAAACTATTGATCTTTTAAGGGAAAAGTTTCCGATCGTGTTATCTCTCGAAGAGGTGATCACAATTGGCCGCCGAGATCTTGAGACTTCTTCCTTTGGTGCCACGTGAAAGATAAGGCTACGCCACCAGCCCAGCGTCGATTCAAGACCTCAAAAATGGATTGTATCGGGATATAGCACTTTGCGATTTGAATGGAAAATTTCATGAAAAGGGTAATTATGACCCTGTAAGCGTGGTCTTGGTGGCCATTTTGTAAAAGGAAAACTGAGAGTGGGAACTAAAACCCGGTACTGTTAACCCAAAATCAGAAACAAAATGGGATAGATGGAGAGGGTTTAAGAGGAAGTGTCGGTTAACATTGGTATTGAATTCCTAAACATTGAAATGACCTGGAAAGATTGAAGTTAACTGTTTCACATTCGTGTAGTAGGGCTAAAAAACGAATCTCCTAGCTTGACAGTAGGACTGGGCTCGAAAGTGAACTGATGGGCAATCCTGAACAGGGTATTACGGTTGAATATCTAAAGTGGAGGAATACAACTGGCTATTTCACTAGAGCAAACACCGTTGAAATATCGGTAAAAGAGTGAGACGCATGTCACGTGACATTACGTCGATGTTCAAGTGACGTAATGACTCAAATCATGTTGAACACTGTCCAAGAGCCTTTTATGTTCTTATCTGCACCCACTCAAGGGGTGGCTTAAGTACGTCAACGTTGCAGCTCGTTGAGACTTATTGAATAGAATAGTTGGTATCCCACGGTCATAGTAATATGACCTAACCCCATCCCAGTGGACATCTTTTCGACAAAACCCGACTAATGCACTCCTGGCGTGGACCTCATTAGGGATTTTAAAATTATCATTTCATCCCAAAAAGAGTGGGATGATGACTTAGTGAGAGAGGCTTCGTCACAACTATTTTCACTGACAGCTCAAAGATGAAGTGTGGGATTGGTGCAGGAATTTTATTCGATGTTTTATTCGATGTTTTAGATGTCTCCAAGTCTTTTTGGCTTCACTCGTCCAAATCATTCTCCAAATTAGTTCAACAATGCCGAAGTGAGCCCGCGAGCATAAACATTGATCTCAGGGTCATTTTTCTCTGGGTTCCGGATCACAGTGCATTTGAGGGTAATGAACGGACTGACGCGACCTTCATAGCTCACCGCGGAAATAGTCAACATTCATCTTGGTCCTATGAAGGGCTAGATCTTCTCAACGGAGTAGCCTTACCAAATGCACCATATCTAAAAAAATGAGGCCCACCCCACCTACTAATAACGTCATTTGCAGACCCAGGCAAGACATTGCCTTAGAGTCGTTGCAAAATGCATCCGGACGTTTGGAGAAAACACGCTTCTAAGCTGGGAATTTCCCACAATACTTTTTTGTCGTAGTTGTGGGGACCAGCGAGAAGAGGAAAACTGTTCTCAATTCTTGTACGTGTCCTGCGCAAAATGAGAGCCAAATCATCGGCTCTTCTACGACCTAAATGAGTTTTGCGAACTGAGGATCAAGGATTTGACGTCTTTTCTAAAAGAAGAAATAGTAGATTTGAAGCGTATTTCAAACTGATTTGTTATACAGTTTCTCTTCGAACTCGAGATCGCCAGCTAGCGAATTTTAAAATTCAGAAGCTCAGAGCTTTATATAATTCCTTTTCTAATTTCATAAGTCCAACGTGTTTTTATGGTATCAAGACGGCGCAATCCAGCGCTAATTAGGTCACCGAACTCAACTGCTCGTGGGCTATTTGCGGCAATTTTGGCTACATCGCGTATGTGATCGTTCCACAAGAGGTGGTTGGTCATACTCATATCGAAAGTTTCCAGCTGGTCAGTTTCTTCGATGCAAGTGCTACTCGTGGATTTTTCCAGCATCCAAGTAGTGAAATATTCCATGAAGTTTAATGTTGCACTTGAACGACGGAAGACAACACTGTGTTTTTGTTTTTGAAACATTAAATACACAAAACGATTTTTCCGTGGCCATTTTATGGTACTGTCAAGTTCAGAATTTGATCGGCTTAGCATACGAACCCGTTGAAGATCCATTTCCGAAACGCAGGGTTCTAAATATTGAATCTCTTAATCGAATATGAAAAACTAAAGTGTAATGAAAAACTAAAGTGTAAATGTGAGCAGAAAAGTAGATTAGTAGTTACAGACATGAAATCATAAATGAAGATAGGAAAAAGTAGCGGAGACAATACGCAGCCTTGAGGCACCCCAGCATTTATTTTGCTGGTATTAGACTTGAATGCACACTTTCAACCTCTCGTTGTTTTCTGGAGTCCTATTAGTTCATTGACATCCACGCTTCTCAAAAAACAATCGATTGCCATTGCAAACGGAACCATCGAGAGAACATTAAAGCGAGTTCGAAAGGTACGTTGAATGGTTAACACGTTGGAAAAGTAGGCCTCGACATTGAAAGCGAACTGTTTCTTTGCCCAATGCAAATGTTGCCACAAAGCTGGCTTGTGTTGCAACAAAACTTGAAAACCAATTCTTCCGAATGAGAGTATAACGAATCGCATCTAAAATCGTCTACCTCAATGGTATCCGATTAAAACCTTCAAGTTTGCGTGACGCACCCTGAGTGACTACCAAAATTGTGACAATGGAAAATATGTGTACGGAGTTAAGAACAACAATCAGGAACATAAATCTAATTGAGTTAAAATATTAAGGCCGCTTAACGGTGTTTACAAATTGCAAAAAAAAAAAAAACACTCACCTATCCCGCTTGGCATCCTTTTCTGCGTCCAGCGCATTTGTGTCAGCATCCAGTGATTGTGACGTTTGTAATTCACTTGTATTGTACGATGTATTGCCACTTGAATTGATGGACGTATTTGCTACATCCGGCCTGCGGTCTGAAGGATGTCGTACAATTGATGTTGAATGCAAGCGTTCTGCAAAACAAAACAAAAACAAAACATTAGAATCATTTCCAACACAGATTTGATATAAGTAAATAATTTTTCGACAAAAAATGTAACCGAAGGGACAGATCATTTACCAACACTAAGCTGCTTATAATACTCTGGACGCTTCGTCGTCGTTGTCTGCACAACAAGCGCATTTACCGCCACCTTCTTCTTTTTCTTTGGCGTTTTATTCGCCTTGCGATTTTTATAATTATTCGTTGTTTCGGTTATCTTGGCTGCCACTCTTGACGTCAGAGATGGTGAAGATTTCCTCTTGACTTCCTCTTTGGCAGCTTCACATGTCGTCAACAGTGTAGCCCCTCGCGATTGATTTGGATTCTCATCCTCGTCGCATGAATAAAACTCATCGTCACTATCCCGTATTCGTCTACTAACTAATTTGATATGCGATGAACTGTCGTTACTCTTAAAACTACCACTACTACTACTAGTACTAGAATGTTTCTTCGTCGAAGTGTTCTTATAACTATGAGGACTTAAACTATTATTATTGTTTATTCGATCACAGAATGAGCCTTTTAAATCTTGTTTTTTGACTAGCAACACATTGCCATTGGAGTCGTCATCTTTGGCCACCGGACTACCATTATTCGACGAGGCACTGCCGTCTTTCAAAGCTATCGGTCCGGGTTTGCAGTGATTGGCTGCTATGGCAATCACTGACGTCGCTGCTTCCGATAACGATTTGCGGCGAATTAAAGCGAAATCCTCTGAATTGAGAAATCTCTTGTTACTAACCAATTTCACCAAAGCCTGTAAATTCAAATTCGAATACGACCGAACGTTTGGCGGTTTCTTTTTGCCATCTGCAACGCCATCTCTTGGAGATGATGTCTCCATCGAACTGTTGCTTGTGTTGTGGGATGAAATCGAGACATTGGCATCATTCAGCACCGGTGGCGCTGAGATTTTTCTCGTACTACGCCTAACACTCTCACGTTTTTCCAAATCACTGTTGGCCACTGTTCCATTGGCAGCGTTGATTTTGGTCTTCGATGAACTTTTCTCGATGCGATTATTTTTGAACTTGCGATCGGTGAGGAGAATTTTCTCTTTCTCTTTTTCGGGAGGTTTCTCTTCGTGGCTTTTGCTGCTGGTGAAGTTTTTGTAGAATTTTCTCTTTGGCGGATCGGTTTTGATGGCTTTGAGGGTTTTTCTTTGATTGTTTTATCTTTGGATCGCTTATGACAAGTTGGGGGAGAATTGGCTCATTTCCAGTTGTTGTTTGTGTTGGCGTTTTCTCTTCATGTGGGGAAATTTCAGCATTCTCTTCGATCTTTTCACTTGCCTCGTCTACACTGCAGCTTTTGAAACCATAGTGGAGACTTGGAGCGCTGGCGTTCGTTGTTCTTCTTGCGAAAGCTTCCCATGCGAAATTTTTCAAATTTCTCGCCACCGCCACCGGCTGGTGGAACTATTAGTGTGTTTGGCATTGGTGTTGCCATTGTCACAGGTAGAGTGGGATCGGGGGAGGATTGATTCGGACGATGACATACGGAACCACATTTTTTTATATTATTCTCTTTTTTTTTTGGAGACTTTGAGTGTTTGGTAGTTTTCCCTTAATTAAGAGAGTTAGTTTTGTTTAGAGTAGATTGAAAGGGGTGACCGAATCTTCATGAAAAGAAAATTCAAATCGATTTTTAGTTGATTTTTCGTTCGTTCGTTTTATCACGTTTTTTCGTTGTTTGGGTATTTTTTTCTCATTCTCCTTCGTTGATTGTTTTACTCAGCTGCAGAAGCAGAACCGATTAAAGTAGTTCAGTTGCACGATTATAAGATTACAATAATTGAGTACATTCCGATGTGTTTTCTATGACAACAAAAACAGACATCTAACGGGTTAAGAATCTTCGAGAAAAATGCATGCAAAGTCAGTGTCGCATGAAGTTGCCCACGCAAATTATTTAAAATTCAAAATTCGAATGACAATAATTTTATTTTTGGAAATATTCTTTGTTAAATGTTTTATTTTTATTTATCACAAAAACAAAAATAAAAAAGGAAATAAATTAACTTTTTTTTTAACAAAAATTCCCCTATTGATTTAAAATAGCAAATTTACAAGGTGACAATATCCAGCGGGCAATTATTTTTGATCTTGATTTGTCGTCAATAAAATATATTTTATGGAATGATTTGTGACGAGAAATACTTTCTCATTAAAAATTAATTTATTGTGTGTAGGAAGTTTAACTTTTTTGTTTGGCTGTGAAAAATCAAGTTCAGGTCAAGGTTGGAGCAAGATTCAAAACAATGCAATGCTCTTTCAGATATTAAGAAAAATAAAATGGATGTTCCAGCTACGTCAAAACGTTGATCTCGACTTTATGAATTTCTGGGAGGAAGATCATATTGTTTTTTCATCTTTTGTGTATGATGAAAAAACAAGCGTATGATTAATATTTACCTTGACTTTAGTCTGATTTTTGGCAACGGTTTTCAGGGGTTTGCGAATGCTTTTGGATTTTTTTTTAGACAGATAAACATTTGTACGGTTTCGATTTGACATGCTGATTTATTTGGACAGGTGCCAGAATTGGTTTTCGAAAACAAACAGAAGTTTCATTAAAACAGATGGCAAGAAAAATTAAACAACACATTCGTGTCATGAAATTCGTATAGAGACCTGGGAATAGATAAATTCAAATTATGGAAATACTGCTTTGCGGCAAATTTTAAAAAAGACCTATTTTTTCCAAAAAAAAAAAACCTTTTTAAGGCGGCTTTAGGTGACGCACACATGAAATGCTCCTTCCGAAAACAAAATGGAATTTTTTCGCATGCCAGCGGGTGGTCCAAAAAGCTAGCAGCTGTTGTTTAGTACAACTAAATTTATTAGGGTTTTACGAACAGCTTTAACTAAAATGTCGGCAGTTGTATGTTATAGAAAAATCCAAATCCAAACCAGTTTAACCACAAGGCTGCCGTTTTCTGAGCCCGCTGATGGTTGCTCTATATATTCAAACGATGGTCGAAGAGCATTTACCAGGAGGCGTATAGATATGGTACTCTAGAAAGCAGTGAAGCTCTTGCTATAGCGACCGCTGACAGACCTGAAGGTATCTCTGATAATCCATAACACTGGCTCTCACATTAACAAACTGAAACAGTCTTTGCGATACATGAAGATCTTTAAAACCAATACACTTAAATCCAAGATAATGAATTTAGATCTCGTTCCAAAACTGGACATAAAATGGTGATAACATTGAAGTAGTTAGCGAGTTTAAGTATCTGGTTATATATTTCTAATACTTTAAGTATAAAAGCGCATATAACAGAGAAACTTCTAGTTGCCAAATCTGCTATACAACTCTATGTGGTCACATTTTTCGCTCAAGCAAGTATCGTCGACCCAAGCCATAAATTCAAAGGTTTTTTCGAACAACGGTTAAAAATTGCTTTTGCTACGGCAAGATACGCTGTATAAATACGGATACCAAATGCTGGGAAGAGATGGGAAGTTTATTCAAAGATATATCTTCAAACAAATACATTGACTTCCGCTAGTACTGCAAAACTACGACTACGCCATTTTACGTTGAGTCGGGGATCCCTCAGTTAGAGCAAATAACATACCAATGCTCCTTGATGTCGACAACAACGAGGATTGGCGAAATATCTTTTATGAATGTACAAACAGAATCTTGAAAGGGCTAGATTATCATCGTCTAGGACTACGTAAAGCCTACTTAATCTTTCTTAGGGTGAAAATAATTATTTCAGAGAGGACCTTTTTGTATCGGAAATGAGTTTAATTTTCAAAGTTCGGACTGAAACTCTGGATCTAAATTTCAGGCCACATAGAACAGCATTAACCCCATGTTCGCTCTGCAATCTGAACCAAAATGAAGACGTTTACCACTTTGTAGCAGTTTTTCCTATTTTACAGGAAATACGTCGCCTTTACTTCAATAAAAACTTATTGTCTAATCTTATCGAAAAGTGGCTGCCCTATATCCTCGATTGCCTTATGAATTCCATCTTTGAGGTCTTGAATCGACGCTCGGCTGTTCGCGTAGACCTTATCTTTCACGTGACTCAAAGAAAGAAGTCTCAAAATCTCTCTTCTAGAAATTAACCGGTCTGGAAATTTTCTCTGTAAAGGATAAATGGTTTCGTTACTTGCGTGGCACATAACGCCGTCTTGTTGAAAGAAAACGGAGTTGGATGGCATTGATCGGGAATGCCATCCAACTCCGGCCATAAACGGCCATACAAAAATCATGAATCATCTGTCAATAGCGCAAGTCATTCACCATTCATGATCGAACCTCATTTTCGAAAAAGTATAGTCTAAGGACCCCGCCGGGCCATAAAACAACAAAAAGTCACACGCTGAGGATGGAAAGGCTTCTCAACAATAACTCTTGGGTTTTAAGCGCGACAATTTTCCTTATTGACGAAGCTATCAAGATGGATATGGGCCTTATCAGTTAAGATGATTTTTCGATGGAATTCCGGATCATTTTCATGAATTTCAAGGTCCCAATCAGAAACGATACGACGTTTTGATGATCGGCCGACTTGAGTTGTTGTGTTAACTGAACTATATAAGCCTTGAGACCCAAGTCTTCATTCAAAATACGGTGTAATGACATTTTTGGAACGACCAACTCCAAAGAACGACGAGGAATGAACAAACTTAAACTTTCTTCAACACTTTGGGTTTGGGCTACAGCAGCAATATTCTCAGTTGTTCTTGAGCGACGTGCACGTGCACATCACTAACTTCCCCCACTAGCTCGAATTTTTCGACCAATTTTTGTATAGCGGTCCCACAAGGTGCTTCAGGCCCGCCGACTGACTGCAAAATGTTCACTATTTTTGTAGGGAAATTTAATAATTTCAATGCGTTGTGAAGCGTGTATCGTTCCATTTTTAGTAATGGCGTAACGTCTTCTTGTCAAATGTCAAAAAACAAAAGCATCAAAAGTGAAACCTTCCAAAATAGCGGGCAATTGAAAATAACACCTCTTAATGGAATACCCTGTACCTAACCTCACTGCCTGATGGCAATAGTATCACAAGAGCTAATACATATACCATTTTGCAGTACATTCACGTCGACGGCTACCTAGTCTCAAAATTTCAGCTGGATCGGACTAGTAGTTTTGTTTTACTACGTTTCGAAGCATGTCCGCGCGGAAAATTGAAAACGACCGATATTGGCTGGTTGTGGTAATTCACTTCTTATTTTGGAAGGGAAATCGGCCAGCGACTCTTGGCCTACGATCAGGACCGCTAGTTACAATGTGATCACATGTCGGTTTTCGATGAGCCACGTCCAGGTGTCCCGAAAACGGCTATCACGCAGATAACGCGACAAAAATCCACGATCTTGTAATAGCAGACTGCCGACTGAAGTTGCAGAAATCGACGTAGGCATTTCAAATTTAAAATTGCCATGACATTTTGGGCACAAGAAAGTTGTCGCCGCGACGACCGCGACGTGTACCGTATTTCCTCATTTCGGACTGATAACACAACCGTGAGACCACTTCAGAGCAGTGTTTGACGATGTTTAAGCGCAATGATTTTCTGTTTCGACAGTTGACAAAGCCTGGATGCACCACATTCAGAACAGTAGACTTAAGCCACCGAATGAACTCTGAGGAAGAAGAAGACTGTCCCATCGACCAGAAACGTGAGGGCCCGTGAGGGGTACTTTCTTCAATCTTAAAGCAATTATTCACTTGATGCAAATATTTAAAAGCAACGATTTTTCTAGGTTAGAATTTTCAAACTATCAAAAAATAAACGTCGATAACAAACATCGCAAAAAAGCTAAAACACTTTGTGTCTCAATTAAAAATGTGTTTTAAAAACGCTGACGGGGAAAAACAAAAGTCCAACAAAAAAACTCCTTTCATCTAGTCGTATGGCAATTTGTTTAAAACAAAAATAACTTCAAAGTCAAAACAAACACAAATTAATCTATTTAGACATTAAATGCCATCAAAATAACCTTCCTCTTCCCCATAAAGTCCATTCACCCATCAACTCTATGAAATTAGATAAATTGAGAAACAAAACGAAGCACACTTCATGAAGACATCCGAAGAGACACGATGTCGCACTGAATGCAAATTCATTTGACGTTGAGGTCAACACAGAGAAAAAAAAATTACACAACTGTCAGACCACACAAATCCAATACACGAATCGTAGAAAAAAAAAAAATATTATTCCCAAGTTCGTTTCGGTTCGTTTCGATAAATTTCGTAAGACTGATTGAAGAAATAACAAAATGAATTCATAAACCATTATTGTTATTACTTTTGTTGTAGATATATTTGTTGCAGTTAAAATTCCAACAAAAAATCTCATATACACTTTATCAACAGGTTTCGTTTTATCGATAGCAAAGGTTTTGACATGATGTCATCGAATAATTTTAAAACCCTTCATCCAAATTCCTCATAACTCAAACGGAGATAACCACACAAGAGTGGAAACCAAAAACAATTCGACAGAAAAAAAAAAGAAAGTACATACTTTTGTGTAATGTTTTTGCGAGTTCCTGAATGATAACAAACTGATTGTTTGCGACACGACTTGACAACGAGTTAATTTATCGATTCGCAATCGCTCTTCTCTCAAATTGACACCCCAATCGTCATCCATGCAACACGACTGTCAGTGTGATGTCATCAGTTGGGCAAAGACGCGGATGAAATAATAATGCGACATAGCGACTCGTCGTTGTAGTTGCTGTCTAAAAAAGTGACAGCTGACAAGCCGTTATAAAAATGCATCCTCCATCTCTTTTGTGTGGAACAGGTGCAGCCATGTTTGTGATTTGGCGAAGGCACTAAAGGGTCAGTGAGGGATTTGAGAACCAAAAATAAATTTTTCTTCAAAAAAACCATTTTAGACACTGAACGCTGCCATTATAAGTAAATAAATAGATTGGCGAGACAGCTCTTAAGAGCCAAGGCCTGAGTGGCTCATTCTCATCAACAATTCTCTAAGTGCGTGTGAAGAATTGAGGGGACCTACAATTTAACGCCGATTCCGAACAGCAAGGTTGAGAAGCACTTTTTCATGACAGATTGATACTCTTGGAAGTTTTGTCAGTTCTTCGCAAGAGGCAGTGCCCGTGAAAGATGAAAATAAAAACTATGGGCACGAGTAGGACTCGAACCCACGACGTTCGGATTTTCATAGTTCGTCGTTATTTACCGCTTTTTTATGCTTATATGTACCTACTGTTTGTTCTGACAGCGATTGAAAGTCAAAATTAGCTTTAAATCCACCCACTAACACGCCCACTTCTTAAGAAAAATTGTGTTTTTTTTTCGAAATCTTTTCTCCCGACTGGATTGAAATATTGGGAAACGGGTCTGCGTACGATTAACAAGCAAATTATAATACGCCACGCCTCATTTCGGTAAAACATTTTATTTGTAACTTAATACAGTTGTTACGGTTTTATGGTTGCCATGTAATGATTTTAAAGTAAAACAAACATATTTTATGAACTGACTTATTGGTGTGTTTGCAGCAACAAAAAAAAATTAAAATGAAAATGTATTTACAACAAGTTCGATCACACCAGCAACAACATACAACTCCTCACTTGAGCTTTTCAACTTGTTTTCGTTAACACAAAACGTCATCTCATCGATTTTGGAATGAGTGAGATTTTGTTTTTGGCAAGACTTCAGGGCACACACCGGCAGAGACATGTTGATAGTTTCACAACAGCAAAAAAACCACTTGGATCTGGATGTAGTTGTGGTGGTTAGTGTTCCTGATGAGACGATGATGCCGAAATCAATGTTTATGCCAATTGAAAATTTTGTTTAGCTGTCACTTTCAAATGCGTAACGTTTTAATTTTTTGTTTACATTTCTGTTAACACCTTCGCTCTTTTGTCTTCCATTTTCTTACGTTCTTGCGTGTGTCGATCAGTCAGTTGATCTCACTTATTCTTAGTAAACAAGGCGTTATTTATTTACAAAGGTGTGTCAGTCAGTCAGTCAGAGTTAATGTGCAAAAAATTTAAGAAGAGAAAAAGCAAATAAATCCTTCATTTTCGTGTTGTTTATTTTGATAAAAATTAATGACATCATTAATTTATTTTCATCTGATTAACAGAAAATGAAATAAAACAAACCGTTTGTCAAAAAATGATCAAATGAAAAGAAGCCTTGGATGTTTGTAGGTTCCGGGAAGCCTGAAAGTCTTCCGTTTTTGATTGGATCAACAGCTGGCAGCAGAAATATTTTCGAAAGAGAAAATATGAAAATACTTAAAATTATATGTTAGCATCTGGATTGCTTAAGAGCGATTAATCAGAGAGATTAACAATCAATCACGGTTTTTGATGATCTTAACATTTAAGCTCACCATTTGTGTTGCGTACAGTCGGTTAAAATAAGAATTGGCTGTCGTAACGTAACGTAAGGAGGCATGTTTGTTTTTTGTGCTGTTGATACTTCAAAATGATTTTTTTTGGAAAACAATTATTCCGAGATATAAACGAAAACAAAATCACGCCACAGGGGGTCTATGCTTCACCTTTATCGACTTTTGTTGCCATCGTGCGGTGCTAATTGTTTACTTTAACAAAATTATTAAAATTTCATACTTAAAAGCCAATAAAATTGCAATTTAAGTGTTTGCCTGGCAGCTATTGACTAAACAACACCAAACAGCAAAAAATCTCTCTCGATTTTGTGAATGAAAAATTCAATGGGGGCAGAAGTGAAGTCATCTCATTTAAGCAATCTGGACTTGGAAATGGGTTTGAATTTTAAAGATTTTAGAAAACAGAAAATAGAAGAAAACAAATTCTACATATTTGAATATTCTGAAGAGATCTCTTTTCACACTAAAATAAAAAAATAAAAAAAAAAAAACAACTTGTATGCAAATATTGCACTGGTGGTTCTTTAAACAATAAAAATTTAACATGTGGTTTTTTTTGTTGAAGAACTTTTGAATAAAACATGGATTTTAGTCTTCGTTAAAAATTGGTGTTTTCACTTCTTGTTCATTCTTATAAACAAATTGAGTGATGTCATCAAGAACCAATAAATAAATGTAACATATACACTATGGTGTATTCTAAGAGTTTCGGTTTGACCTTCAATTTGGAAAACTAAAAATTCAAAATTTTCAAAAGACAACACAAAGGCCTTTTCAACAAGATGTTTATGACCATTGTAAGAAAACATGTAAGCATAATCGAGTTTATGTTTTTTAGCATATCATATTTGATTCATGAACGTACTTCTATGAATCATATTTGATTCATGAACTTACGTCTGTTTATTATATTTGATTCATTCATTCAAGACATATTTTTATCGCTCAATGAATCATATTTGATTCATAAAAGTACGTTCATGAATCAAATATAATTCATAGACGTATGTACGTCTATCATAGACGACGTATGACTACAAAAATATTAAAACAAAATCTACGTTTTCGATACACAGCGTTCAGATATGATTAATAGACGTGCGTTCATGAATCAAATATGATTCATAAAAGTACGTTCATGAATCAAATATGATTCATAGACGTACGTCTATCATAGACGACTTATGATTAAAAAAATATTAAAACAAAATTGTTCTACGTTTTCGATATACGGCGTTCATGAATCTTATATGATTCAAGAGCACATGTTTTTTATTGATTCGTTTATTATATAAAAAAAATAGTTAGGATCATTCAGGATTGATATCTGGTGGTTTCTCTTTAAATTACATGCTACTTTGACACTAACAGATGTTTGCCGTTCCAAATCTTGAAAAAAATCTACTATCACACCTCCGCGGAGAAAGATGAAGTGAGTTTTAATTGCTGTAGCCATTCAGAAACAGCAACTCTCATAGATCTCACGCCTTAGACTTGAAGATTTCGCTTTAATAACTGAAACTGAAGACGACCTCTGGTTCATCGTGTAACAAGCCCGCTTTGGGTAACCCCCGCTTGTTGCACGTAGACTTTTGTCTATATGTTTCGAATCTCGAATCATATATGATTCACGAGGTATGATTGGACATTGGAGAGTGTATCATTTTTTTATAAATAAATATTGAACCTAAAGACACGATTAAAACAGTTGCAATCGGTGCAGTGAAGTTGTGAATTTTACTGTTATTAATTAAGTACGATAACCTTCGCACCTAGTGTTGCCGAATCAAAGGGCACTGTAGTGCCAAGCCAAAACCAATTACTACTCCCTCTTTACAGCATCGAACTCAAACATATTCTTAACCCCCCCTAACTTTTGAACCCATAGAGTTAGAAGCTTCAAATTTGAATCACGTGTTGAATTCATGGCGACAAAGGCCCTGTAATAGAAATAATTTTGTGGAACCACTACTTCCTGAGATATTGAACGGTAAACATTTCAAAACCGTAATTGACTTGACTGACTGATCATCAAAATAATGAAGCACTTCCAACAATAGCAGAATCTTGAAATTTGGTACCATGGGAGGTTTTCGGTGTATGTAAAGGAAAAAAATCGAAAATTTCAATTTTTTTCATTCAGGGGGCGTGGTACCCGCCCACTTTCTTAAAATGGTCGTAGGATTATGAAATTCGGGATTCGAATAGCGTTTAGGTTGAATATAAGGAAAAATATAAGTAACATAATTTAGTGTCATTTAGGGGCGTGGTTTCCGCCCACTATCTTAGAACGGTCGTAGGATGTTGAAATTCGGAATTCTTGTAAGGCTTTGGTTGAATAACATGAAAAAAATGAGAACAAAATCTATTTCCATTTAGGGGCGTGGTATCCGCCCACTTTATCAAAATGGTCGGAAACGTTAAAATTCGAAATTCTGATAGAGTTTCGGTTGAATATAAGAGAAAATAGAAGTATAAAATTTAAGTTCCATTAAAGGCGCATGGTTGCCACCTCATTTCTTTAAATGGTCGTAAGATTTGAAATTTAGAATTCTGGTAAATTTTCACCCAAACTATTTTCTATTTTCTTTGAACGTAGTTGTATTATCTTCTAGGATTCAAAATATTCAATGTAACACTTTTACATGTAAGAACTTGGCGGTCTTGTAGATCTCACGACGAAGACATTGAAAAGTCTCCAATTGCGTTATTTGCTCTGAATTTCTTTTAACATCCAATCAGACAGCATACTTAAATGATAAGAGCTTCAATGGTTGAAAAAAGGGGTGGCAAACCGTATCTTACTTTGTATATTTTTTCTTTTTTCTAATGGTTAGTCCACATGGCACAGACTTGACACCGTCTTCTATTGAATTTTGTCTGCGTAACAAGTCTTAAGTCGTTACGATTTTATAGGTGAATAAATGCAAGTTTGTAAAAGCAAAAGACTGTGCCGTGTGAACTCACCATAACCTGAAATATGAATTCTATTTATTTATTTTGTGTATTTATTTATTTATTTTGTAGAAATCTGAGACTTCAATGAATCAATTGAATAAATATCCCAAAATATATCCCCACATCCACAAAACCCAATTATCATTTAAACAAAACAAAGTTCCCGATAACTTCCTGTCAAAAACAGCAAAAGCATTCAGTAATAAGGGTTCTCAAAATTATACAAACCAAAAAAAAGAACAAAAAAGCAAACATCACCCTCAATTGTAAAAACTAAAATGTTCAAAGCACATTTTTGTATAATAATTCCATTCCACCGCATTGAGTTCAAAACAACAATAACAACAACAAAACAGAATAAACATTTCTTCCTGCCCGCTGATGCTTTAAACACTGGCACCGATAGTGGTCGTTACTACCACCAGCACCTCCACTTCTAAAAAAAACAAAAAAAAAAAAAAAAACAGAAGCCTCCATGACTGCCGCAATCTTTGAAGTTCATCTGAACTAATTGTGAATACGTTTCTCATCGGACGTCGCGTCGCGTCTTCATGTCGTTCAGAAAATAACATTCAACATCTTTATCCCGCGATAACACATTCATTTTGTTTGATTTATCCATAAATTCATTTATTTTCTGTCTGAATGTTGTTCCTTCTTCTGTCTTTTTCAAGACGCACTATCTCAATTGCAAACAGAGAGGAAGCCGCCATTGCGCCACAGCCATTGGCACCACCATCGAAAAAGGTCAAATGAAAATGCTAATGTGGTAAGTACATATATACGATTTTGCATTCATTAAAAATGCAAAATGCAAAAAACAACAAATTGGTGAAAAAAAAGACAGCGAAAAAGATACATCTTCCGAGGAGAGAATGAAAAATGAATGCAATGCTGCTGAGTGATTGCCAGCGCAGATGGCAAATTGTGCATTTTAAAATATTTTATTTTATTTTTTTTTTGTTCTGTTTTGCTATAAAAGCTAAGCGTCAATTACACTCTCTAGGGTTCTTCTTACATAATTTTTTGTGGCATCATTTGGATTGGAGTCGAGTTGAGTCAAGTTGTGTGTTTAGACATTTTAAACGGGTTTACGAGATCTCATTTGTTCAAGTTGTTGATGTGCGTGTTGGGGGTATTTGTGCAGTGAGAAAAATATACTTTATTAATGTTAACCGGTTTAGATTTTATTTGGCACAGGGGAGTATTGCACTTTAACTCAGGTGAGAGGTGATTCGGGAATTCATTTGTTTGTGTGTCTTAAGTGGAACAGTGTCAGCAAGGGACCAAGTTAAGTTGGGCGGGATTTTGAGCTTTAAGTTGAACAAAATTTAATCGCACAATTGATACTCATGTAGCCAATTTTAAGCCAAAGGGAGGGTTTGAAAGAAGACGTTACATATTTTTTTTTTTATATAAGCACAAACTCAAGGGGTTTTTATACCCTTATTATGCCATAGACACAGTGAGTGCTTTACGAAAGAGGGAAGGGGTTTGAGAGGAGGTGCCAGAGTACATTGGTCTTAAATTGCTGAACACTACAATGATCGAAAAAGACAGAGCGTGGAAGAGAGTTCCACATTCGCGTAGTACGGCTAAAGAACGATTCTCTATACTTGAGCGTACGAAGAAAGTTTGGCTCTAGGGTAAACTGATCGGCATTTCTGGAAGCTCCGGGATTACAGTTGAATTATTTAAGGGGTGGAATGCAACTGGCTATTTCATTAGAGCAATTACCGTAGAAGTAACGATAAAACAAAGAGAGACACGAAACGTTACGACGCGACGGTGTTCCAATGAGTTGAATGAGTAAGTGATTTCTGTCTGTCACCAATCATTTTTACAGCTCTTTTTTGTATACTATCAAAGAGGCTTAAGTATGTAGCTGGAGCACCAGCCCAAAGATGGGAATTGTACTAAAGCTTTGGACAGATAGAAGTCGTATAGATAATAACCAGATCCGACGGGGAGACAAATTTCTTGCACCGTCTTAAGAAACCCAAACATCTTGCGGCATTTTTGGCGATACGCATATGTGCTCCTTCCACAAGAGGTGGTCAGTGATGCACGTACCGTTACTGCGAAAGCCGTACTGCCGATCTTAGATATATTGCTTGAGCTGATAGTTTATCAGCGTTTCCATAACCTAAGAAAGAAAGGGACGGACGTAAGTGCAATCGGGCGTTAATTGGAGGGAGAATACGATTCGCCTGTTTTTGGGATCGGCTGGACAAATGCTGTTTTCCAACAACTCGAAACGAACCCAGAAGAGTAGGATAGATGGAAAAGCTTACGCAAGGGTTTTGCCAGCTTGGAAGAACACCTCTTCAGAATAATAGCGGGGATACTATCCTGACCAGCGGATTTGTGTATGTTGGGATCCTTTAGGACTCTCGCCACACCACGAGTGCGAAAGAAGATTTGTCCCATGGAATCATTGACGCGCCCAAGAACAGGCGGAGTCATGACACTCTCTGGCAACGAAGAGTTGGCGGCGAACTGCCTAACAAAAGGGTTGATTTGAAGGATACGAAAACATTAGCACTTGTAACCGTTACAAAGCTAACGATACTATCAAATGTACCCACTACGCTACTCTCATTACTTTGTATGTTAAGTAACGATAGGTAACGTTGGGTAACGACTATTTTCAAGCGCATTTTGGGTTTGTGATAACCACCATTCCAAACTCGTATGAAAGACGTCAGTATGGCAAACAATACAAGTACTGATAAACAGTAAGGAACCGAAATAAACGTTACTAAGGTACGGATAACAATTTGTTTGTAACGATTCATAAGAGTAGGGACATTAATATGAAAGAAATGTTTCGGTAAATGTTATTGATGTGAACACCAGTATAAAAGTAAGAGTAACGACTGCTTCAAGTTCGTTACCGGTCATCATTGCAAAGGGAGGCAGTAACGAAGCATGAAAAGTTTTCCTCATTTGTAACGCTCGACTAAAGAATGTTAAGAAACGTCCTTATTATGGGTATTTCAAAGAACAAGTGTGTTTTAGGATAGGAAGAGCATTGTCCCTTGAAGTAACGTTACAGGCAAGAAACCAATATGACGACAGTAGCGAATCGACTCAAATTGCATCAGAATGACACGAACAGCAATTTATTAACAGACGAACAACTTTTTAATAAAATAAACCCAGAATATTACCATAATTTCAACCCACACGTGTAACCTGTCAAATCCATCGCCAATCACTTTTCAAATAAAAACATGATTCATCTCTCTTTGCAGCCAATATCCACTTAAAATTATCTAAAAACGAAAATATTTATAATTAGCGAATACAAATATTTAAAAACACTCATTATTGCGTTTCTTTCGAAATGCATTTCGAGGAAATTTCAGATTTAGAATCATGTGCATTGTATACACTTTAGATATTTCGTCAAACAAAGTGCATTTATCAAGACAGAGAACCTAATTATTCTCCCTATTCTTGGCGGTCCATTCGTCTATCGTCACCATTTGTCGTCAACCTGGCCAGTAGAATTGCTGCCAAGCGAGATAAAAGTGTGGGACGTCGTCCCCACAAGCAGCTAAACAAACTCACATCAGCCACCTAACACAAAAACCTAATTAAATATGAGTTCATCAGTTATCCATTTATAAGAATAATTTTTTTTTTGTATCTATCCGCATAAGCGTAAGTGAAAAATAGCCAGTTTACCTTCAATCAACAGCTAGAGGAATACAAATAATAAAAAATAAAATAAAATATTTAATTGTTTATAGGAAGGAAGGAGATTTGTTTCTCTATTGTTGGATTAAAGAAAAATATTTTCATACAAAAAAAAAATCAAACAGAAGATATTGTGCTGCACATGTTAATGCACCTCAATTGGGAATACTCCAAAAGTGTTTTTCCGGTCAAAAACATTTAAGGAAATTGATGAAAATTTGTTTCGATGAAAACAGTCGACCTATGAGTTGTTTTTGAGATTTCTACAACATTCTTGAAAGCAAACAAATTGGAGTTCCGCAAGAGTCCACTTTCGGACCAATATATTTTTGACTTTTTCTCTCTTCTTCTATCCTATTTCCCCCCTAAAAATCATAGTTGTTTGAAAAATGTTTGTAAAACCTCGGTGTTGAAACTTACTGCATCCGTTATCGACAGAGAATGCTGTGAACAAAGAACAACGGTGAGGAGTTTAGATATCTAGAAGTTGGAATAACTAGATTATTTGTTCTTGACGATTTACATAATTCAATTCCTTAATGAAGGTACTCAAGTGTTCTTGTGCGAATAATTCTGTGGAGAAAGATACAATTACGGAAATTTACGTATCCGACCATAGTGCAGTTAAGAATTTTTTGCTGAAAGCAGAGATATGGTAATATCGTCGAATACCATAAACGTAGCGAGTCATGTCATTCAACGTCACACGTAGTTTGTGTTCCGATAATGAATCCAGCTTCGGATACACGAGTTCAGGAAAGGAAGTGATTGGAACGAGTAGAGTTCTCATAAGACGGAGTTTTGTTTCTTGAGGAGTAAAAGAATTAGATAAGATACCCACAGTCTTCTTAAAGTTCCATAAATACGTCCAAACATGACAAAATTTATATAAATCGAGGGTAGATCTCCATAGTTGAATGTCTTTTTAGAAATTAATAGGGCTTGACTTTTATTGGGATTGAGCATTAGACCGTTTTCCTTAGCCCAGTTATAGATTCTCTCAAGATCTTCATTAAGGCGAAAGACAAGATCCTCTGTTAAACCAATTCTACGTTGAGAGATAAATTTGTATATCATCCGCATACAAATGAAAAGAAACGTGCTCACAAACAGAAAGCAAATCGTTGATAAAGGCACAAAATTGGACCCAGAGTAGAGCCTTGAGGCACGCCCATCTTCAAGTACGTGTGTGCTGAAAAATTGTTTCCAACACATACAAGCTGAGTTCTGTTACACAAATAACTACCGATGAGCTGAATTCGAACACCAAAGAAGTGCTTAAGTGTTTGACAAAGGACTCGTTGATCAAAAGGTTTCGTGAAGTCCAAAAGGCACAGTACAGTATTTAAGTCTTATGTCCTCTAAGACCTTTAGAATTGCTGTAGAGCAGGAATGGTTAGCTCTTAATCCAGATTGGTAGGGAGACAGCAATCTTTTGGATGTAAAATTGTCAATAATTTGTTTTGAAAGGTTTTTTTCAAAAACTTTGCTTACTGGCTGGTAGTCGGCGGATTCGGAAGGTGTGGTCTTTTAAGGAACTGGAGTTGTCCTAAGGGAGATTCTGATAAACTGCAACAACTGCAGAGGAATCAGTCTACTCAAAATAGCCTACAAGATCCTCTCTGCCGTAATACGTGAACGTCTGAAGCCTTTCGTCAACAATCTGATTGGTCGGCAGATCCTGGAAAAGACCTATGAACTCCAAATCGATACCCACCACCTCTTCATCGATTTTAAGGCCGCGTATGACAGCATCTACACATCTACAGAGACGAACTGTACAAAGCTATGTCTAGTTTTGGTGTCCCTGCCAAGCTCGTTCGCTTGTGCAAAATGACGATGGAGAACTCACGCTGCCCCATCAAGGTTGGCAACGGGCATACAGAATCTTTCGATGTAAAAAAAAGGATTCAGACAAGGCGATGCACTGTCGTGCGATTGCTTTAACATCGGTCTTGAGAAAATAGTGCAGAACTTCACCGTCAACACTAGAGGCACTATCTTCCAAAAATCTGTTCAACTTCTCGCGTACGCCGATGATATTGATAAAATGGGAAGACCACAGTGTGATGTCAATGGCACCTTTGTGAGTATTGATACAGAAGCGGCAAAAATGGGTTTAGCGGTAAATGAGGGTAAAACGAAGTATATGCTGTCTTCGAGGAAGGACACCCAACACCAATGGCCCGGACAGAACGTCACAATAGACGCATACAATTTCGAGATAGTAGAGGAGTTTGTCTACCTAGGCTCCGCTATAAACACGGGCAATAACACCAGCGCCGAGATCAGACGAAGAATAACTCTTGCTAATCGCTGTTTCTTTGGGCTAAGAAAGCAATTGAGTGGAAAAGCCCTCTCTCGAGCAACTAAGGTAAAACTGTACAACACCCTCATCATCCCAGTCCTGCTGTATGGTGCAGAAGCATGGACCTTGACAAAATCGGATGAAAGTGCCTTAGGCTGTTTCGAGAGGAAAGTTCTTTGGATCATCTTTGGCCCCGTGTGCATTGAAGGGGAATGGCGAAGAAGATTATAACAGCGAACTTTACGGGTTGTACTACGACGTGGACCCAGCAAAAAGGGTCAAGGTCCAGAGACTCAGATGGCTCGGTCATTTAGAGCGGATGGACATCAATGCTCCGGCCCGGAAAGCCTTTGACACTATTCCCGAAGGACGCAGGAGGAGAGGAAGACTGCGACTCAGGTGGCGCACTTAAGTGGAAGAGGACTTCAATCAACTTGGAGTGCAAAACTGGAGACAGCTAGCTAGGGACCCAGTTGGCTGGCGGAGATTGTTGATTGAGGCCCAAGTCCACAAAAGACTGTAGCGCCACCTTAAGTAAGTAAGTAAGTTATCCTGGCTGCTTTCCAAACAAGAGGAAATGTAGAAGTGATTGTAAACATGAGTGAGGGCGTTAATCAAGCAGGGTAGGACAGGTTTCAAAATTCTTAGTGGAACACCGTCTTCGCCTATAGCTTCGGACCTTCAAGGATTTAAAAGTGCGTAGAATTTTGTTTACACTAAAGTAAGTCAGCCTTGGGCTCAAAGCTAGTAGGTAATGAATTGTTTGAGTAAACTGATTGTTGAGGTCATTAAGATCAAGTTCACACTTTATACCAAAGCTAATGTCACGAAGACTTTTCCAGAGCTGTTTAGAATAAAGATCTCATTGATTTCGAGGCGAAAAAGTTTCGTTTGGCGCAACAGGTAATGAGAGTTGCTTGATTGCGTATGTGGCAGTATTGTCGCCAAGTTGTAGGATTTGGAGAACGCCGCCACTTGAGGTAGTATTTTCTGCGACTTTTAATGGTATTCTTTGCTTCAAAATTGTACCATGGACATTTCTCGTTTTGAATTCTTACTGTTTTTAAAGGAACATGCGTTTCGAACAATCTTTTCACTTGGTTGTGATATTATCTAAAAAAAAAATAAAATAAAAAATAAATAGAGTGGCGCGACAGCTCTTGAAGAGCCAAGGCCTAAGTGGCTTACTGTCATCAACAGTTCTCTGGGTGCGTATGAAGAACTGAGGGGACCTTCAATGGTCCAAGTTGAGAAGCACTTTTTCATGACAGATGATACTCTTGGAAGTTTTGTCAGTTCTTCACAAGAGGCAGTGCCCGTGAAAGATGAAATAAAAACTAGGGGCACGAGTAGGACTCAAGCTCACGACGTTCAATATTATCTGCGACCAAAATATTGAAAAATACAAGCACCTGTAGGCACACTATGGCAATGTACCCAAATTCGAACGTAAACAGAAATAACACTTCAAACAAATACAACGATTTATCACTTTTTCATTTGCGCAAGCAACACCTTTAAACATTAAAAATACAAAAAAAAAAAAAAAAAAAAACGAAAACAGAAAACATTACAAAATTTTGTTTAAAGATTTTGCCATTGAACCAACAAACGAAAACTCATTTTTACAAATTGCGCATTTCAAAATACGAAATTTCCTTAAACAAAATTTAAAAATCACTCGTTAAAATAATTATCATGTGCGAGTCTCTGCCATTTTTAAATATTTATTACAATTCGATCAATTTTAATTAACATCAAGAAAATTTAAATTAAAAATAGAATACAAGTTTTAAGTTTTCAGACATTTTTCTACAAACAAAACATTTTTTTTTTTGCAAATGTAAAAAGCGAGATTTTGTATTTTCATCATTAAATGGATTTTAAGTTCATTAATGTTTTAAGCAATTTTATGTTTGATAAAGGTTGTCGTGACGGGCAATTACAGGCATTCTTTTCAATGCAAATTGGGGTATTAATGGGATTCTGATTGTCTTCCTGGCCAAACACACACACCTCTGAATCATCATTTGATTCAACTGGTCATTATGTAATTTTGTTTGTAATTCGCATTTGACTACGCACATGGAATTTGTTTGCTACGTGCATTGAGAATTTAAATAAAAAAACATCTCTTGAACAACAAAATACATAAACTTTGGCTAAGCAATCATGACAACCCTTTACTCCTGTTTGGATCCGCAATCAACAGTTTTGAATGGTCAAACATTTTATTCACTTCATTTCACTTCAAATTTGGTATTCTTCAAAGTACTCTTGAATTTCTTTGGTTTTTTTTTTCTTTTTTTTAGAAGGAGGGCTTCGTGCGTGAATCAAAAATGAAAGAGTATGGCAATTAAAGATAAGGTATTCGAGAGTGACGTGAGCTGGCAGACTTATTAAGTGGGTACAGTGGGAAATTATAAAAAGAAATAAAGAATTGTTGTAAGGAACAGTACGATCTCTAATTTCCGATATGTTATTCCACTTTTGTGTTGTTAATGTAACGGATTATCCATTCTGCGGTTTCAAAAGTATAGGGATGGAATTCCACATCTGTCAAACTTTTTTTTTACAATTTGTTCGTAAAGTGACACTTACTAGCAAAATGGATAGAAACTACAAAAATGGTGCAACAGCCACATTTCGTGCTCTAAGAGGAGATTATGGTTAAAAAAATTGTCTAACCATGCAAGCAATTGGCAAAATTGTGATGAAATTTGAAAAGACTGGATTGATTACAGACATTGTAGCTCATACCACTGAAAATATCGCTACTGTAAGTGAAAGTTTTGCTGTAGACCCGTATGTGTCGATTCCTCGTCGTTCTCATTAATTAGGACTGTTACGGAACATTATGGCGTATTTTTCATTTGGATCTACACCTTCTTCCATATAAAGTCCAGCTCATACAACTGAAGCCATTCAAATCATCGTGGATACGTCGAATGGGTGCTTGATCAAAAGGCGGTGGAAGGCGATTTTTCGAACAAAATTTTCTTTAGCGACGAAGCACATTTCTCACTCGGTGGGTATGTAAACAGAAATGTCGTATTTGGGGTTCTGAAAATCCTCAAGTAATTGAAGAGAGGAAGAATACGACTTGGAGAATATGTGGTTTCAACAAGAGGGTGCCACACAAGACATACCTCGGAGAATATGGCATTTTTGCAGGAGACATTTCCTGACCGCGTAATTTATCGTGTGTCGTGGCGAAATCAACTGGCTCCGTTGGACTTTTTTTTGTTGTGCTACGCGAAAGACTGTGTTGAGCACTCAAAAAACCAACATTCGTCAAGTTATGGCTGAGATACCGCCCAATGCGTGTAAAAAAGTGATCGAAAATTCTCAAAAGAATGCAACAATTCGAGTGGCGGCCATTTATAATAAAAAAGAAATATCGTTAAAGAAAATATTTATGTGTTTCATTTACGTTTACTTTTGAAATTGCAAAATGGATAACCTCTTGTTTTGCATTAGACAAAAAAAAAATAAATAAAAATTGATTAAATAAAAATTAACAAAATGTAAAATTATTTAAATTAAATTTATGTATTTGAACAACGATGAGAACTTAGAGGTTCTTCCACCAATGGCTTTTTCCTTCAATTCCTTTATTTGGCTGGAAGCTATTTCACGGGTGCCAAGGTGCTGTCTAGTTGTTTTTTATTTTAATCGAAAAACTTTTTGAGTTCACACTCCAGCCAAATAAAGGAATTGACAGAAAAAGCCATTTGGTGGAAGCACCTCTAAGTTCTTATCGTTGTTCAAAAACATAAATGGAATTGACGGATGCAGCCTAACTACAGTGTTAAATAACACAAAAACTAATTATTATTTATTTTTAAATTTGTTTTAAATTTACAAATAAAAATGTTTTTTTTTTATATTTTGTTGTTGCAAGGTTCTTGACTGTTCCTACAAAATGAATGCCTACTATTTTTTACTATTTTTTTTTTTATAAATAATTGACTCTGCTTACATGTTTTTATTTTTGTGTTTTGTTGTTTTACAAAGAGTTCTTCTACTGTCAATAAAGACATACATAAGCCTGAGAAAAATGTGGTTATCGGAGAGAAGGTACAAAAGGTATAATGCAAGAACAAAAAACGAGTTTTTTATTTCATTTGATTTGTTAGATTAATTGATTAGTAATTGCTTGTGAGCCCTTCTTCCGGGAAACTGCGTTTTGATGAGAGGTCAATGTTCTTCGAACAGCACACACATCACACATTGGAACTTTATTTGAGGAAGAAAAACTCAAATCTAGATTTAAAACAAGAATTTGTTAAATTCGAAAGATTGCAAAATATTCTTATTCAAGGAGCAGACTCAAAGTGCGGGATTGAACAGAAGCAAGGAAGGTGAGGTAGGGTTATTCTTCAGTCTCGAATTGTGATTATTGGCACTGACAATACAGTACTTCGCACATGACTGTAACAAACTACAGACTGTCGATTGAGGGAGAGGCTGGGCCTCTGACAAGCTGGCGATTTTTTTTAGAAAAAGAATTCTGCTGAAGCTGGAACTTGAAGCCGCAGCCTTTGGTTAAGCAGTCAACTCCGCTTCTTCTGAGTCATGGCCACATTTGGTGCAATACGGCTGAACAAATTCTGTTAGTACGAGTAGTAAGGTTTGCTTGTTTAACAATCTAGAGACTAGAGCACAGTTCGTAAAGGATATTTTCGTGACGAAAATAATGATGTAGCGCTGCAAAAAAGGACACGAGTCGTAAGCTCTAAGAGCGGAAAAAGAGAGAGGAGCACAAATTTCTCAGGAAGAAAAAAGAGAGCATGAGCAGCGCACGATCGAGGAGATAAAGGGATGTCACAACAGAAACGAGGTTCGAAAGTTTTACAAAACGGTAAAACAAACCAAGAGGGCTTATACACCCCGAGCCAAAGCCGGTAGAGACCATCATGGGAACATCGAAGTGGAAGTGGAACACAGCGTGATGTCAGTGGAGCGTTTGGGAGTCTTGAAGATGTCTAAAAGATGGGTCATCGACAGATTTAACTTCGAGGTAGTTAAGGACTTTGTCTACCTGCCAATCGCTGCTTCTTTGGACTAAGAAGGAAATTGAGTAGTAATGTCCTCTCCCGGGCAACTAAAGTGACACTCTACAAAACCCTCATCATCCCGGTACTCATGTATGCTGAAGAGACATGGACCATGACAACATCCGATGAAAACGCTTTGGTCTGCTTCGAGAGAAAAATTCCTCGAGTGATTTCTGGTCCAGTTTGCATAAATGGAGAATTTGGTGACGAAGATTCAATCAAGAACTGCATGAGCTGTTCAGCGACACTGACCTAGCCAAACAAATTAAGGTTCAACGACTTAGATAGCTGGGTCATGTAGAGCAAAAGGTAACTAATTCTCCGGCTACTAGAGTCTTCGAATCCAACCCGGAAGGACGTCGCAGAAGAGGAAGTCTGCGACTCAGCTGCAGCAAACAGGTGGTAGAGGACCTGAACCAACTTGGCGTGCGAAACTGGAGACAGCTAGCCAGGGACCGAGCTTGCTGAAGACGCTTTTTGGATGAGGCCCTGGTCCGACCAGGACTGTGCGCCACCATAAGTAAGTAATGTGCATAGTTCTCAAAATGGAACATAAATTTTATGAGCCATTTAAAAAAAGTGAAAAAAATTATAAAAGTTGTTTGCTTTTGTGTTCCAATCCCGAGGAATGTAATTTTTCACTTGCTACTAAATAGTTGTTTATTCTTCAAGAATTAAAATTAATTGAAGAACAGACGGCTTATAGTTTACAGACAAAAGATGAAATAATTACCGATTGAAAGAAAAAAAAATGTTGTTAAAAAACCATTCATAGAATCAAAATAAAACCACTTAGCATTCAGAAGATAACGTTGACACACCCCTCAAAAATTAAAATGTGTCGTCAAGACATAAACACATTGTGGCAAATTGCTTTTGACGTTGACATGAAATTGTCATTAAATTATCATATGGTGAAGTAGGTTAGTTAACAACAATTTTATCAATCAATGAATTGAAGAACACGACTGGGCTGGCTGTACGCACTGCTTCACGTGGTGAAAATAGCAATTAAATTATTCAGCAAAATAAATTAAGTGGCAAATATATTTTATTGTTAAATGAACGTTGCCAACGAACAAATATTTAAATATTTTACGAATGCAAGCAACTTTCTTTATTTAAGTTATTCATTGGACAGTTTTAAGTTGGTAATACTGGCACTTGACATCTGTCAAAATCAGCTGTCATACGTCATAGTCATACGTTGTGTTTCATGGTTTTTTGTTTACGTTTCTTCTTTTAACTTCAATGGAACGGGTTAAATTTCATTCTGACATCTTGCTTCTGTTTGAGTGAAGACATTTTCAAAAACAACAACATCAATTTTCACCAAATTTGATTTGACGTATCTTTTGACATTTGGTTTTCTTGAATTGATTTTGATTCACATTCGCATTATAACCGAAAAAGCAAGCCATCGGTAAAATTGTGAAAATATTTGAAGACAGTGGAAGCGTTAGTGATGCTGTCAGCCCTGTAGATCATCATACTGAACGTTCAGCCGAAAATAATGTAGCTCCTGTTCTTTCCCTTCTGGCACGATTTATATTTTTGTGTCGGTCAGATGATGATGTGAACGTCTGAAGCCTTTCGTCAACAATCTGATTGTCCTTATCAATGTGGCTTCAGGCCAGGAAGTCAACCATCGACAACATTTTCGCGTTGCGGCAGATCCTGGAAAAGACCTATGAACTCCAAATCGATACCCACCACCTTTTCATCGATTTTAAGGCCGCGTATGACAGCATCTACAGAGACGAACTGTATAAAACTTAAGCTATGTCTAGTTTTCGCTTGTGCAAACTGACGATGGAGAACTCACGCTGCTCCATCAAGGTTGGCAACGAGCTTACGGAATCTTTCGACGTCAAAAAAGGTATCAGACAAGGCGATGCACTTCCATGCGATTTATTTAACATCGTTCTTGAGAAGATAGTGCAGAACTCCAACGTCAACACCAGAGGCACTATCTTCCAAAAATCTGTTCAACTTCTCGCGTACGCCGATGACTTTGATTTAATAGGAAGAACACAGCGTATGTCATGCTTTGTGATTGTACAGACGCAAAAAAGTTTGTGAATGGGCAAACGATATGCTGTCTCGAGGACACCAACACCGACCTCGACAGACGCACACCACACTTCGAGGTAGTAGAGGAGTTTGTCTACCTAGGCTCCGCTATAAACACGGGCAATAACACCAGCGCAGAGATCAGACGAAGAATAACTCTTGCTAATCGCTGTTTCTTTGGGCTAAGAAAACAATTGAGTGGAAAAGCCCTCTCTCGAGCAACTAAGGTAAAATTGTACAACACACTCATCATCCCAGTCCTACTGTACCGTGCAGAAGCATGGACCTTGACAAAATCGGATGAAAGTGCCTTACGCTGTTTTGAGAGGAAAGTTCTTCAGGTCATCTTTGGCCCCGTGTGCATTGAATGGGAATGGCGAAGAAGATATAACAGCGAACTTTACGGGTTGTACAACGACATGGACTTAGCCTGAAGGGTAAAGGTCCAGAGACTCAGATGGCTCGGTCATTTAGAGCGGATGGACACCAATCCTCCGGCCCGGAAAGCCTTCGACATCGACACTATTCCCGAGGGACGTAGGAGGAGAGGAAGACCACGACTCAGGTGGCGCACTCAAGTGGAAGAGGACCTCAATCAACTTGGAGTGCAAAACTGGAGATAGCTAGCTAAGGACCGAGCTGGCTGGCGGAGACTGTTGATTGAAGCCGTCCACAACGGACTGTAGCGCCACCTTAAGTTAGTCCGTCAAGATCCTCTCAAATCCGACGAGCTTAGCCGCGTGTCGTTAGCGTTCCAAGGTACTAGGCGGATGGCTGGGGTTATTGACTGATAACATTTGAGTCATCAGGAGAACCAAGCCGGCAACAAAATGGCGTGCAAATTACTGTGTTTAAAAACTCCTCGGACTAGAGAAGCTATGAAAAAAACAAAACAAAATAACAAAGCCCCGAATCTCTCCAAAGCGTGAGCGGCCAATATTTATTTTGACAAAAATGTATTCTTGAGTTTTATGTCTTGCTATAATGTTAAAACCAAAAAATGGATGACCCTCTAGAACAAGACTTGACAAAAAGTTATTTTGAACAAAGCAGGATTATACTAGTTGGTGTCCCTTTCGGATTGTCTCATGGAGAATTCAACATTGTTTAAGAAAATTAGTTCCAAAAACAAAACTTTAATCCACTGACTATATTCTTTTGAACCAGAAAAAAACAAAACAATTGTAATCCCACGCTGTCAGTCATTCGAAGATTAAATACAAAAAGCCTGACGTCTCAAGGTTACATATGTTTGGGCTTTTTCTTAACCCGGAGCCGGAGGCAACAAGATTCCCCTCCCTTTAGAAAAATATTTTTGTCAAAGGATGCGTCAAATGTGAACACTTGGAAATGTGTCTCATGTAAATTCCTTGACTGACAGTTCGCCGCATATTCACGATGACTGTCACTTGTATTCCTTCAACAACGATATCCATTTAATCCGTTTAATTTGTTGTCTTTGGTCATTTTCTGCATTTTATTGTAAAACAAACAACGAAGAATCGCCAAAGCGATAAATACCCGTAAAAAAACGTGAATTCCTTCGATTAAAATCACTAAAAACGAACAAAACAAAATTTAAATCACTTTTAACTTAATTGACACTTGGGAATTTTTCCTTGCGTTTTAAGCGCATATTGAATTTCTTTTTTTTTTAAATTTAATTCACGATTAATTTCTGCAGCATGATCACTGACTGACACTGAGTTTGTAATTTTTATGGAAAGGTTCCTTGACACATGCGCATTTTTTCTCGTGGAAGGGCAGATTTTCAAACACGTTTCAAAATTTCTTATTGATTATGAAATAATTTCTAAACACATTTTATTTTTTTTTTTATTGAATTCTTAGCAGACGGAGACAATAGAACTTAAATTCAAACCACATTGAAAAGGGGGAGAAACAAAACCAGAGAGCAATTCACAATTAAATTGACGCAACAATTTTAATTCTCTTGTTTTGTTGTTGTTTTCTGTTATTACTTCACTCGTTTGAAGGGAAAAAGGGAATTTATTTTGTACTTCTTTATTTCCATGCACGATTTTGTGTACATATTATTTTGATGCACAAAAATAGGGTCGCGACGAATGTGAGAGGGGGGCGGAGGCAGATAAAAGGGGGAGCACAAAACTAATAAAAATTGTATTGAATTCTATGTACACCACCCGGTAGAATGAATAAGCCCGCGATTGCTTGTTGTCGGTTTCGTGTTCCGTCAACACGACTCGATCATTCAACACTCAACGCGAAAACTAAATACGAGCGGCTGACGCTGAACGCTGAAGCTGAATTGCTTGATGTCTAGTCGGAGTCCCGTTTAACGAGAATGAGACATGACACATACGAAAAGATTGAGTATTTTGAGAGCGAGGTTGAGCGGTGGTATGGTAAGGTAATTCGTCAAAGGGGCTAAGCGGCAATGCTCTTTGATGGTGATCATGATCTGATCGGTCGGTGATCGCGCAGCTGGGACAGATGGTATGTGAGTCATTAACTTGTTGATGAGAGAAGGAAGGCGTTTTTGTGTATACGAACGAGCTAATTTAACGAGCTCATTTACACACGTGAGTTTAATCGACTTGAGAGGCGAGAGTTTGGAAATAAGAGAATTGTGATTGAGCTTTTGTGGTTAAATTAGTCGAGACGGGAACCATTGTGTAGAGATTGAATGATGTTGATCATTCACAATCATTTTGTTACAATGGAATAAATTTAATTTTAAAAATGAGATTTTTAATGAATTTTTCAGTAAATTACCAAAAACCTTAAGATGGTTTGTATCATGAATTAAGAAACCGTTTTGGAGCAATTTAAAAATATCGGTCCAATTGTTAAGCACATTATCGATTGTGTGCAGCTGTATTTCACCAATGGCTTCACGAATATTGTCCTTTAAAGCTTCAATTGTCTCTGGCTTTTCGGCGTAACACTTATCTTTTACGACATCCCATAAATAATAGCCCAACGGTGTCAAATCGCAGCTGCGACGACGCCAAACGTCATCAGCTCTGTGGCTGATAATGCGATCATCAAAAACAGGGCGCAAAACATCGAGTGTAGCTTCGGCTGTGTGTAGCGCCGTCCAGTTGGAACCAAATGTTGCCAATATCCTCCTCTTCAATTTTTGAGATCAAAAATTCGTTCAACATGGCCCGATAACGATTGCCATTGATTGTAACGGCTACTTCTTGCTTATTTTCGAAGAAAAATGGCCCAAATATACCTCTGGACCGAAATTCCGCATCAAACAGTGACTCGTTTTCTGTGCTCCAAATGCGACGGTTCTGTTTCTTAACAAACCCGCCAAGTTCAAAATGAGCTTCATCTGAAAAGATCATTTTTTTTTGGCAAAATCGGCATCTTCTCTAAGTCGATCGCAGGCCCACTTAGCGATCACTAGGCGCTTCATGCAACTTTCTGCCACAGCAGCAATATTCTCGGTTATAAGCACTGTTTTTGGCTTTTCACGCTTTGGTTTCTTTCATACGGTATCATGACGGTTCTTCTCTTCTACCAAAATCCGTACGCAATTTTCGCACACATTCTGCAACGTAACCATGATTTTCAAAGTCATGTAGTAATATTTGGCAGCCTTGTTCAAGCGTACACACAAATATATTCGTTCAGCGGAAGGATAAAACTAATTATCTGTCAAAATGTCTGCTAGAGACATGAGCTAAGTGTAACTATTCACAAAATAAGCACTTGTAAGTAAAAACAGACGATTTCAAGTGTCTATAGAGACAATCTAAAGGAAGCAATCAATGGCAAGTCTTCAAGCTTCAAATCCCCGTAAAACTCTCCCCAATCCAATTTCTGAGTGCATCACAGTAAATGAGGTCCGCGAATGATATGGCAGTGATAAAAGTCTGTTTAGAGAAGCTTCTTGCGTGAGGCCCTGACCTGAACCTTAGGATGATGCATTAGAGCTCCGAAAAGCTTTGTGTGTGTCATATATGATTCATGATTAAAATTTGATAGTTTCCGTCGGAAAAAATAGAGATTTGTTGAACATTTATGCGAGCCTTGCATTTGCAAAAGGGCCAATTATAATTCTTTCATAGGAGGTGGGATTTAAAGTCACTCGCAGCATCAAATTTGATTTTTGTTCTGTGCTCCTTATAACTATAGCCGTGTTTTGTTCAATACTTAGTAGCCAGCACAGTAATCAAGTGGAATAAACCGCTTCAACTCACCTTATCTGTCATATTCAATTTGTATGACAACAATTGTTACATACAACGTCAGAAAATGGACCTGAGGGTTGCGCCTCGGCTTGCACAAAATTAGCAAGTACTTCAACCTAAGCGAGTGCATAACTCAGATAAGCTCAGATCGTTAGATTTGCGTAGCAAAATAATTCTTCTTAACACCAACAGCGCTGTCTTCATTTTAATGATTGAAAGTTCTATCTCCGGCACAACTGTCAGTTTTTTAATGGCCTTTTTATCGACTGCAATTGTTGTTGCTTGCCAAGGGAAACTTTGCTGTGCTGGCTACTGAGTAGTGAAAAAACACAACTGTCATTTTTTGACATTTGACAAGTAGAAACTACGCCATTAATAAAAATGGAACGATACACGCTTCAACAACGCACTGCAATTATTTAAATTCACTATGAAAAATGGTGGAAAAATTCAAGTTGTTGGGACAAGTTAGTGAGGTGAAGAATAATACCCGTACACGTCACTCAAGAACAACTGAGAATATTGCTGTTGAAGCCCAAAGTGTTGAAGAAAACCTAGGTTTGTCCATTCCTCGTATTTTGCATATAGGCTTAGGTTTTAAGGCTCAGACAACGTTTACTTTCGACAGACGGCGCTACGTGCCACAAAGCAATGAACCCATCGATCTTTTAAGGGAAAGCTTCCGGACCTTGTTATCTCTCGAAGAGGTGATCACAATTGCCACCGGAATCTTGTGATTTACTACCTTGCAACTTCTTCCTTGGGGCCACGGAAAGATAAGGTCTACCCACAGCCCACGTCGATTCATGACCTCAAAGATGGGTTCGTAGGCTATCGAGGACATAGGGTAGCCACTTTACGATTTGTTATGGAAAATTCATGAAAAGGATATGGTCCTGTAAGCGTGGTCGTGGCGGACATTTAGCCGATGTTGTGTTCCATTTTTAACGGCATACCTGCTTCCTTATAATGAAATTCATCCATCATCATTTATCTCAAAAAATGCCATTTTTCTTTGAATATCAAAATAACTCATGAAGACATTTCATTTTCACCAAATCTGACATTCCGAAACGTACATTTAGGATGGAAAATAAAAGCCAACAAAAGTGAATGGATAGTAATGGCGTTTTCGAGAGAAACGAGAGAACTTAAATTCAAAATCGTTTAATTTCAAAAAAAAAACAGCTTTTCAAATATTGAACACTTCAAAAGAATTTCATTAAATTCTGTTAAATAGACAAACACACCACGAAAAATAGCTTTTAAGCTCAACTATGGCTGAAGCATCTAGTCGATGTTAGATGGCGTCCCAATCAATAGGGAGACAATATTGGAAAATACATTTCTTCGTTACAATTCAAATACTCTCTTGATGTCATGTCATCATATTTTTTTTTCTGAGAAAAGAGTAGACCACAACACTTAATGAAATGAATATCAATTACATTTACACACTATCGCCTTTCATGCATCGAAACAAAGTTTAATAAATTTAATCGATTGGCCTATTTTTTATAAAACAAAAAATTATGGGTTTCCTCACACAATTAATTTGGTGTCGGACGGCTGGCACAACACTAATAGAGCAGTCTTTAAGTTCATGCCACCTTGAATCAACAACCCTTTCATCGAATATCGAAATTGATTCAGATTCTTCTTCAATTTATTGATTCGCACACAAATACTTCGCTACAGGGATGATAGATGTGACGATGAATGAGGGGGCAAACAAGAGCAAGAAGGAATAGTTTTGGAATTTAAAGACGAAGGCCAAGAATAATAATAAATTTTAAAAGCTAAGTGGGAGGTAACCGCATTTATTGACAGATCGATTGAGGAACATACAAAGAACATGGCTGACTGACAGCTGACAAATAATCGGGAACAGGGGGGGCATTGAGGAAAATTAGCAAACTAAACAAAAATCGAA